>OX352774.1:73482548-73923446 GCA_947095535.1 Poecilobothrus nobilitatus
CTATAAAATGACTCAAACAAAAAAAAAAAAAACAAAAATGTTTAAAAATGAAAATTAAAAATGTTGTACCATAAAATTTAAATCCTCTTCATTTCACAAAAATATGATTTAAAGCAAACGTTAGAAAAATTTTGAAAATAACTTTTTAATAAATAAATACAAAAAAGGATCCTTTTAAAAATAACTACGCTAACTACGCTAATAACTAACTAAGGATCCTTTTCACTTTTTAAAAATAAATACGCCAGCTAATTAATTAGAGCGGTACCTAAGTAAATTCGAATAGAAGGACTTAGTGGTTAATAATATTGTTTATGAATCGAGGGAATATGGTTTCAAATGCGGCACAGGTCGTAAGATTTTTTAATAGAAAAATAACTAAAAAAAATAATTTCCCATTACAGAATCCTTTGCGAGAATATATCATGTGAAACATATAATATAACCAAAATAAATAATATTACTAGACATACATATATATATAAATTAATAAGAGAATTTTGATGGCTCACATCTGGAAGGAAAAGGACTTAACCGTAGCATTAATGCTGCAGGGATTAATTAAAAAAAAATTAAAATACACAGTTAATTGAATAGGGAGTTAAATATTTATAAAAGCTTATATTTCTGTTTAAGTTAATTTGTTAACAGAAGCATAGGTTTACTTCAGAATATAGCCGAGTAAATGTAAATTCAAAATAAATGGACTTTTATAAATTTAAAAATGAAAAATAAAAATATTATTATGAAAAAAAATATATTTTACACTAATTTGATATTCGGTCCCTTTTTTTTGTTATATTTATATAGAAAGTAAAAGAAAATTATAAAACAAATAACAAAAAATTACAAAAGCAAAAATGTTCTTTAATATTAAAGTAATTAATAAAAGCTAATATCAAAATTTTTGATGGAAACTTTTTTAATATATGATTCGTTTTTGTAGATATGTAAATGATAAAAGTTATAAAAAAAAAAAAATTTCACGCGATTATTAATTTTTACAGGGATGAACCATTATTCGTTGATTCTGTGTTACTATATAATTTGCCCGCCCGCCCGTTATATTATAATTTGCCCGCCACCGATTTTAATGTTGGAAACTGTTTTAGAGTAACATTATATAATGTTAAATTTACACAACTTCTGACAAATTATTTCGATAACAGATTTGGATAAAAAAATTTTTCTTTTTTTCCCATAGAACAAGAGTTTATTCAATGTAAATTTATTATTAATATTTTATTTTATTAAATGACTTTGAATTATTTCATTGAATTACTTTAAAAAAGTTTTAAATTAACATTTTATAGTAAGGCTTTTTATTTATTTGTGATCGCTTATTGGTCAGAAAATTAATTATCTACGTTCCAAGAATTTGGAAGAAAAATTTAATTTTTAATAAATGAAAAATTTACCAAAAAAATTTACCAGATAATATATTACGACACAGTTTTCTTTTAAGCGAACTGACCATCCATCATGAACCATCTGACGACTGACATCTCTTATAGTCATATTTTCTTTTGCGAGGGTACGTGGGAATCATCGAAAGATACTATAGAGGAACGAAACAACTATGAGTACTCTATAATAAGTTTGTGGGACTTTAATCCAACTGTAGGACTAAACACCACTTGTTAATATTTACTTTGAATCTTTGGACGTTATATATGTAATCCATTTTATATGTAATTTATTGGAACACATGAGGTGCGAAATGGTTTCATATTCGTGATATTGGTACCAGAAACGAATTTCCGTAAGTCGAATTATGCCACCTAGGAATTTGAAATTAACATAGGGGTGGGCAGCAGAAGCTCTTCTTGTTTCTCTTTGGTATATTTTGAATGAAGGCAACAAACTCTAAATCTCGTCAGTACAAAAATGGCTACTCTCATGAGTTATATATAAACCGGGGTAAGTAATTCTGTTAGGTGACGAAAGGCAAGCTTATAGGAGACATTGGGATCGTTTATTAGACGGGTTCCTCTATTTTGTACTTTATCAAGAATTCCGCCAAAATATGTGCATTTTACTCCATCCTTGGTCTAATATATGTCTTATATGAGTGGTTGTTCAGAAGATTAGTAAACATAAAGTGATTTTTTTTATCAGATAAATGTTTTTAATTTTCTCATATGTGATGGCAGCGTTTTCTATTGCACTTGCAATTCTATTAAAAGGTTACAGATTCATATTACATTTGGATTCATATGTTCCTGACATACTGATTGTAAAATTTTATCTACAATATTATAACTAAAAACAGAAAATGATCTTTTCTACTAAGTTTTTTTTGAATATTTTTGGACCAAAGTTGTAATGACAGGGTTTAACGCTGAAATATTATCAATAATAGATATGATGGCGCTTA
Source organism: Poecilobothrus nobilitatus (assembly GCA_947095535.1). NCBI lineage: Eukaryota > Metazoa > Arthropoda > Insecta > Diptera > Dolichopodidae > Poecilobothrus > Poecilobothrus nobilitatus. The sequence continues at coordinate 73,484,926 of OX352774.1, forward strand.
ATAAAATATATAAGAAATATATAAAAGAAAATGAATAATAAAAATTATTACATTATTTCAGAATTGTATAAAATAATTTATAAATAAATTCACAATTAAAATTTCAAAATGAATTGGTATAAAATAATAAATGACGTACATTAAATTTCCAACTCTGGTTTATGATTTCTTATATATGTGGGTATTTTGAAAGATTTTTAATACGTAATTTTAAAAATTAAGGATCCTTTTTTGTATTTATTTATTAATGAGAAAATTTTGATTCTACAAAAGTGATTTCACTTTAAAAATGATTATTTTGTTTTATTTTATATGTTTTTAATTTTGCACACATGTAATCCCTATATTTAGAATGTAACATTTAAAAAAGAAAAGTTTTAGTATTTTAACATTTATGTCATTTATTTTTTGGAAAATATTACAAAAAATAAGAAATTTAAGAATTTAATTTGGATAAAAGTTAAAGAGTTAGAATATTTGGAAACTTTTTATTTCAAAATTCTTTCTGGAATTCCTACACCATATCAATTAATTCATATTTGGGGTATTGAGTTAATTCCAGCTGTATTAGCTCTGCACAAAATTTTTGTATGGAAAAATTAATTTATTTTAGAAGTTAATTGATCCGACAAATTGATTGTATCCATAAATTAATTTTAATCGCTGGAACAACCAAAAGCATCAAAAGCCAAATTTAATACAAATGCATTAAAGGACAAATTTTCAAAATCCTAATGCATCAAAATGCAATACTTTTTTGTTTAGATATTTGTATATTATTCAGAACAATTTAATTTTTGGGGGTTTTGTTATAATATTGGTTACAAAATCAGTATTTCAATATAATATCAGTGATAAAATGTTTGTGTAGTAGGCTTTTGGGAGCGGCAGCATCCATTATTATGATCACTTTTTTATTGGAATATGTATGTAACAAAAATAATTAGGAGGTATTTTATAGTTGGTTACAAATCGAGGTTGTATGCTTTTTATAGAAAATATATATATACGTATATTGTATATGCAAGATTCTGAATTATGAGGGATTTTAGAGTTAACGCACATATTTGAGCTGGAGCGCCCCAAACAGGGCTGGGTTATCTCGACAAAATGCAAAACAGAGCTATTCACCTTATTGGCGATCCCAGTGTTATCTAAACGCTCACTCCACTTTGCCATCGCTGTACTGTTGGATCATTGACCCTCTTTTATAGATACCTTGTGGGGATGAACATCTGTTCTAAAGAAATAAAACAATTGATGCCTCCACTCAAAGTTTTCCAACGTAAAACGAGGAGTGCAACAGATGTCCACCCATACACTGTCGAACTGGCAAGAAGGTGCAATACAGCATTCGGAAATTCGTTTGTCATGCGCACGTAGCGTTTATGGAACCTTATGCCCATGCGTTCCCAAAAGTTGGTAATTCATTTGTGTACGATATATCAAAATTCAAGAAGAACACTAACATCCGTCTTCAAAATAACTATCCAAATTTTCCCGTTCATCCTCCATAATTCCAATTATCCTTCTCCAAATTCCCAAGTAATCCTTCCCTCACCCTTTTCCCCAAAACCAAGCTGTACATTATATTATTATATATTAGGGGACCCATCCTATAATTTGGTTTTAAAGAGGGTGGTTTTGGTTGGTTAGGGTCGAACACTACTCAGAGGAATCTCGTGCAGTTCCTTTGAGTGACTTTTGATGTTTTTCACCGTCCCTCGTAAAAAGGAAAAAAAAAATCAAAAATCAAGGTTACATAATTTGTTTAATGGGTGTTTGGGGGTTAAATCAAAAATAAATTCCACATTTAATTACATTGACATTTATTTAAATTTTATTTAAAAAAAAAAGAGGTTTTAGAGAAAATAGAAAAAGAGAGATCGAACTGAACTGCAGTTCTTAAAATCAATTGCAATTATTACCCTTACATAACAAATTTTAGATTTAAGTAATTATTTATTAATAATAATATAAGATTCTTTTTTAATTCTGTTAAATTATGCAAAATATTTTATTTCATTTATAATAAATTATGATTTATACTTTGAGACCCTGTATAATATTGTCTATTATTTTGATGTTAAATGTTTGGTTTTAATTTTTTTTTTATATGATTGCAATATTACGATTTTGATAGTTGGATTTTATGATTTGACTTTTCATACAGATCTATAAGATTTATATAATTTGTGAAAACGCTAAACTGAAGCTATTTTCGTACTAAAGAAAAACAACTTATTTTTTGCATTTTGCAGAATAATTTAACAATAACATTTTATTTTTTTAACATAAATAATGCACTTCTGAAATGAATTTTGTTCGCATACTAAGAAATTAATTTTGTCCGCGTGAATCAAATTCAATTTTAAGATTTTACTCTTTGTACTCTTGGAAAAAAATTAAAATTAAAAATTATGTTCGCGCGGCGATAATTTAGGCAGGGATATTTCAGATTTCAGATGGACCTGATTCAACGAGTCAACTTTCATTTACACTGTCCTTTATAGTAACACTTTTCAATAACGTATTAAAATGACATTACAATTAAAATTAATATAAAATTATTTTGTTGGAGTGAAAATGCTGGATTTATGACTCTTAACAGATCGAGGAAGAGTTATAAAAAATTTGTTCATGACATAGAAGATACATCTTTTTGAGGAATATATTCATGATGTATTCACACAGATTTCAATTTCTCTTTCAACCTTTTTATATTGTTCCATTATATGTGTGTTGTTAGTCTATACGTTAAAGCTACAACTTGGGACAACAAAAAAAAAATGTATAAAAAAAATAGATATAAACCTGCCTAATCCTTAATCAAGAATATAATATAATTTTTTATGAATCATTATATAATTTTAATTTTGTAATTTATTATCATATTTCAAAGGGAAACTGAAACATCGGATTATGTTCATAAATTTTGTGAATTAATTCAAAACAAATGCAATATGCAGATGCTTTCTTTTTTACTTAGGATTTAAAAAAAAAAAAAAAACATAAAAATTAAGAAAAAAAACTTCTCATTTTTCCTAACAGAATTATAATATTGTAATGCTATTTTTTTTTCAATTATAATACCCTAATTAATTGTTTTGGTTCATGCAATAACTTATAATAGTCCTATTACTTTATTTACTTAACTTATTCCAAGATTAATTATTTTACCTCGAATTTAAATGCATCCTTGTATTCTATACCGGAAATGTAAATTAAATCGGCTATTACTTCTTCTGAAATTATAAAAAAAATACTATTTATGCTTTAATTCTTTTCTTTAGGGAATTTTTATTTTGTTTATTTAATTGAAATATATTTTTTTTACTCATTAAAATCATTGTTGCTTATAAACATATAAAATACAGGAACTCTTTTGTAAAGCGGAATATATTCACCGCTATTTGGATATAACACGGATTATAAAATGTACTGGAGTGATTTCTCTATTAAATGATTTGTGTAATCACTATTTAATCACTGTGATTTAAAACAAAATGAGTTATCGTATTCCATATATTTTTTTTTTTGTTTTTTTGTTTTTTAGTGGATTTCTCTGCCACATAAATGTGAACAGAAAATTACACAGTCTTTCCTTTTCAGGCGTGGCTGTAAATTTTTCCATATATTCTTAGCATACTTTTATTAAAAATTGTAATTTCTGAATTAATTTATTCAGCAAAATAACGTAGTAAATATAATATCGCACAAACATTTAAAAGTTATTTATGGATTATGAACCAACAAAGTTTTCAGAAAATTTGACGTTTTAAATGTAATTTTAGTCTATTTCATATGTCATAATATTGACGCAGCTCACAATCCTTAATATTTGTTAGTAAAATCTTATTTTCAATTTTTTAATAAGAAAACGAGCAAAGAAGTAATAATTCATTTCACATATATATTTATATATATATTTTACATATAAAACATATAGTTTTGATGACATCCCAGGAGCAAAAAATGCAAACATTTTGCGTTGAAATTTTGATGACATCCCAGGAGATTTTATATTTCGCCAATCCTTGATGTATTGTGTTTTGCTGTTTGAAGATTCCACTCTAACCTCGTTCAAAGATCCCACACTAACCTTTTGTTTTTCTAATTGCAAATATCTAGAGATATTCATTCGATATTATGCTTGGCCAGAATATGCGGCATATTATTCTGAGATACTTATTAATGAAGCAGCTTATTATTTAAACTGTTTGTTGTAAACCAAGTTTCACTGCCATATGTGAGAACAGATTTTACGAATGCTTGAAATATTATTTGTTTTGTTATTATAGGTAGATATTTAGGTATTTCTTCATAAGAGCTGTAATCACCCAAATGCTCCTCTTGCTTTCTTCAATTCTACATCTTATATTATTTTATCTCTTATACTGCTTTGATACAAGATATTTAGATATATTATTTGACGAAAATAATAAGTTCTAAACTCAATTTTTTCTCTAAAGTCATAAAATTTTTAAAGATTTACAATTTTTTTCCCCCAATTTAGAATTTTCTCTTCTACAAAATTTTATCATTAGGTTGGTTTAATCATGTATGTAGTCTAAGTGACAAATAACAAAACTTTTAAAGATGTGTTAAAATGAAAACTGATAGGTAATAGAAGGAGTAGAGGATACTGTACTTAATCAGCTGATTCAAAGTTATGGCTTTTATTGAAAAGAAACAGCAATTCAATGTTCTTTCAGCATTATGTAAACAATATTTTTAGTCTATAGTATATTATATAAAAAAAGTTTTATCCCTGAATCGATATCTTTTTATACCGTAGTTTACTGCACAAAATTATGAATGTGCACTATATTTAAATTTTGTTAATAATTTTAAAATAAACTGCAAAAATATAATTTTATAAAAAGTAAAAAAAAAGTGTCTATTTAAAATGTTATGTATAAAAGTAAACAAATATATATGTATATAACGAAGTTTTTTGCCCAAAAAGTTTTAATAATTGTTTAAAGTTTGTTAGTTATAATTAAAGCAACAAAATTACCTTAAATCGTTATTAAACGTATATCTACCATACGAATAGTGAACCAACCAATAGAATAGTTAATTCATTATAAAATTTTTCAAACTTATTATAACATACTGTTCATATTTGATGTGCATTACAGCAAAAGTTATAACAACATTTTTAAATTTTTACTGAATAGAAAATTATTACTATTTTTTTTTTTGATAACTGTTTAAAAATTCAATAAATTTTCATTTTGTAGAGCAAATATTTTCTTTACATAAACTTTAATGTTGACTTTATTCATTTAATGGATCAAGAAAAATACAGTAATATGAAATTTGAGTTTTTATACACGTATGAACTATGTTCAAGGGTATAATAAATTTACCATTACGTTTGTGACACCTTAAAGGAGTCAAGCTAGATATAGTGTCAAAGGTATGGATCGGCTCAGTCAATTAAGCCACATACTTCCGTCCGCATGATAACTCAAAAAATAAAGGAGCTAGGAGGCTGAAAGTTTTTTTACGTCACTTTTACAAAATTGTTAGTTTTGTTATTTAACTCCAGCATTTTCGGTCTCCCGGTTTGAGTAGCTGCCGTACAACTGTTTTCTTTAAATGGAAATAACTCAGAGTCTATTGAAGCTAGCTATCTGAAATTTAGTGAAAAAGTGTCGAGTTACATGCCAAAAACTTTTGTAAAATTTGATTGGTCTAAAGCAGCCGGTTCAGGCTTCTTGCATTTCCTGGAACTTAATGAAGCTAGGCGCAATAGATTCGGATAGCTGTCATAGAACTCCACAATTTACATAAATATATCTCTGTAGTTAAAGTCGGTACTAAAACATCTGAATGCTTTTTAAAGATGATCAAGTTTTATAGAAACAGGATATATTACGTTCATACGGGTATCCCAGAGTTGGCACAGTCTACTCTACTGTACTCTTCCTCGTTTAATATTGAAAATACTCTGGTAAATTTTGTCTAACAAAAATTTATAGAAGAACTTATGCCTATTTATTATCATATATTATGTGATAGGTATGGATTATGTAGGTAATGGATTCTTGTACATGATAATATAAATGAAACGTTAATATGATGAAGTTTTTTATTAGTTTCCATTTGGATTGCTCTGATTTTATGATAGAGCGATAGTAAATATTAGTTTTATAGAAAATGGCGCACGTTAATTAATTTATTTATTTTAATTAACATTTAATTAAATCTTTTGCCAGTCATTTTACTGTTTCTTATTACTGGGAATCTATAATTAAGCACATAACGGAAATAATAATTAAATTATTATGAAAGTATAAAATTATGAAAATTTGAACATTTTTTTGGGGTTGTTCTATAAAAGAGTATTCTGTCTAATATTAAATAAATATTTATTTATAAATATTTTTACATCTCTCTATCTGCTATCCCTATTCTAAATGGAACATGAAATGAGGTAATTTTATTTCTTCACTATCCGAAAAATTTGATAGTTGTCGTGTACCATGACGTCATTTTGATTTTGATCCCATATCTTTTAATAATAAGCCAAATTTTGACGGTAAAATTAAGTAAGATATTAATTTGATGATAGTATTAACGACGTGACAGTGTTAATGTGATAGTATTAATATGACAGTATTAATGTGGCCGTATTAATGTGATAGTATGTATGTGATATATTAATGTATAGGATGGAGACAATTGCGAAGTGGTAACACTTATGTAAGTCACTGTACAATTGCTAAGTACGAATACTAATAACTTGTAAGTAATAATAATAAAGTTTTTTTCTTTTATTTATTGTAAAATCAGTGAGCTTTTATTTATCGTTAAAAAGCTCTTTTTCTTTTCTTTTTATTTATCGTTCATTAAATTAAAGATCAATGTTAGAAACAGCAAACAAAGTGTTTTCCTGTTCTTTTCTATATTTTCTCTCTCACTTCTCAAACTTAAAAAATAGCCAAAACGGTCTTTAAATATGCGTTTTTATTCATTATTAATATGGCAGCCATCAAGCTCGTTCCAGAATAAATTATAAATAAGAAACTAATTTAAATCAAACTTAACCTAAGATTAAATATTGAAGTCTAAATTATTATATTAAAAGAATTATGTATTAAAATTATATTACCTTTATAATAGTTAACTTTAAAATAGTTAATTATAAATATAATTATAAACAATTAAAGTTGTTACAAGAAATAAATTAAACAAGTAGATATAGACATAATCATGACAGGCTAAATATAGACATAATCATAATTTGACATAAAAAAATTATAAAATTATATTTTGTTTTGTATCTATTTTCAATATTTTTTGTTTAGCTTATCTTGGATTATTTAGAATATTTTAAAATTTATAAACAAAAAATTTTATTTTACACGTCAAAGAAATTATCTGGAAGTTTTATTTTAATAAAACAAAAATATTATTATATAATATACGCTTTCAATGTTTTTCTTTACATAAATACTACTAATAAATTTTTATATTATATTGCCATAATCATAAAAATAAGGTAAAATGAAAACCAACGGTTTTTAAAGGCGCATATTTTCAAAAGAAATACAAACAGTTTAGAATACTGTAGATTGTACCACAAATTTCTAAATTTTCTTATGTGAGAAAAAAATTGTAAAAAATTAATAGACAATTTCTTCAATTTTAATGCAAATACATCCATTATTATGTAGGGTTCCCTGCAGGTTTTCAATTCCAGAGCCCCAATAGCTCAAAAAAAATTCTAAAGAAAAAATTTAAGTTATGCTACTTTTAAAAAAGATATTTCTTATGTCTAAATTTCAAGGCTCCATATAAAAGAATTCCGGAGATGTGAAAAAAGCAAAATCTTGCAAAATTTTTCTTCTACATAACGGTAAATTTTAATACTAAATTTAAAAAAATTACATAATAATATTGATTGATATTGATAAATGTAAAAACAAATTCTGTCGTTCGACGTTTTTAAATTGATAAAATGTTAAACAGAACTTGAGAACTTGTAATACACCTCATTTAAAAATCGAGCTTTTTTAAATTTTGACGGGCTGGAGCTCCGGACTACATAAAAGAGTGGTTCAACAATATTAATTTTTTAAAAGATCATTACATGGTTAAAATTTAATTGTTTTACCTAAAACTGTGTAGAAGATTTGTAAACAGACGAACAGTCGGACAGATTGAACAATTTTTTAAAAAATGTTTTAAAAATATAACATATGAATAAAATATTTTTAAAACAAACAAACAAATTTACAATATTTGCAAGTAATTTATAATCATTTTTTAAATTGATTAATTTAATTTTTTCAACTCATTTAGTTTTTCTAACAAGGCTACGTGTTGTTTTTTTTTTTAAATAAATTTATATAAGTCAAGAATTTGTAATATACGAACATACAAAAAACTGTAAAGAAAAATTATTTTCTTTGCTTCTGTATTTTAATTTCCTAAAAAAAAAAACCTGTCTTCCTAATATGTATAATGAGACAAACATCTGTTTTTTTTTTTACAATATCACGTGTTCAAATTTTGTATATAATTATCAGTTTTTACTTTTGTAAGAAAATATTTTTAAGAATGAAAAATAAACTCTGAAACATAATTTAATTCACAATTTTTGTTTTATTTTTGGCTGAGTCATTTGCAGAAATTTTCTCTTACTGTATTCAACAGAAATACGTTAAGAGAAATATCTGTTTATAATATTTTTATTTTGTTTTTTTTTTTTTTGCTCTTTCCTTTTACCATTCTATTTTTGTTTTATTTTGTAATCAGCTGATTTTCACAACAATAAATAAATATTTTTTAACTTTTTTTTTTTTTTGTAATTATAAAACCACCCACACATTGAAAACATGCTTTAATTTTATAAAATAAAATATTAAAAACAACGGTACTTTATTTTACATTACATACAAAATTCTACCGGCTTCAAAATAATATTTTTCTGTTGTGTTCAGTTATCGTTTAGGCGCCTAAAAGAATGCCCACATTTTTCAATGAAGACGCATTGAAATTTTTTTTGTGTCAATTTTAAACTGTAGATAACTGTATATAAAATTAAATATCATATTAATTGTTGTATATAAATATATTTATATATATAGTTGTATAAACGTACGTAATATAAGAAATCAGAAAAAAAAAAAAAGTTTTAAATGTAAAAAAATTGTATTTTATTTTTTTCTTTTTGTAAGTTTATCTCTTTCCATCATTTTGTTTTTGTTTTTTTTTTTTTTTTGTATAAAAATATATTATTAATTCATTTTTTTGGGGAAGATGTCAATTTTAATTGTTAATTGACTAATTTTAAAGTGTTTGGTAAAAATTAAAAATTTGAATTAATTAAATGAAAAAAAAAAAAAAAAATAATAAATAAAACATAATGTTCTAAAAAATATCACTTAAATGTTGAAAAAACTGAAATAAATTTAAGAATAATCGTAAAACTTAAGTAAAATTCAAGAGTAACGGTATATCAAATAAAAAAAAAATAAACAACAATTAAATTAATTTGTGCTTTAAAAAAAGAAAAGGTAAATAAAATTGAGAAGTAAAAAAAAAAAATAGTTAAAGTTTGTATCTTTAAGTTTTGCAAATAGTTAAATTAACAGTTAAAAGTTATTTTTAATTACCAAATGAATTAAGTTAAAGAAGTTTAATTAAATAAAAATATATTTTTAAAAATTTTGCTATTTAGTTTAAATCTTTTTTGTTTAAAATTTTGTCAGTATTATTCCTAAATTACTGTTTTTTTTTTTTTTAACAAAAATTAAAAAGTGTCCTCCAAATTTATCGAATTATCAGTTTCAGTGGAATGTATGTTAAGTTTTTTTTCTTGAAAAATAACATTAAATTAAAGTAAAGTAAAGATTATTTGCTTATATCAAATGTTAAAAAGTGAGAATGAATTACAAAATGAGAATTTTAAAAGTACAATGAATTTTTAATATCTTAAATATTTAATAAAGCTTTAGTCTCTTCTTTAAAATAAAATAAATTATATAAAATAAAATTTCGAATATTAATTATTATATTAAAAAAATTTTGTTTCTTTTACTATTTTTTGCTTTGCTTTGTTTATATTTAAAAGGATTCAAAAAAATTTAAAATAAATTAAAAAAAATATTGCATAATTTTAGGCATTATAAAATAAAAATATAAATATTTAATACAATTTGTTTGAAAGCATGTTAAATATTAGAATTATTAGTTTTTTTATGTTATAATATTAAGAGAAAGAATATTAATATAAATATTAAAGCGGGGAAAAAAAAATAAAATTAAATTAAATAGGAAAAAAAAAAAAATATTAACTTATATATTTATATAGTGTATAAAAAGGTGTATAAAATAAAAGAAATCGATAAGTTTGATTGAACATTTTTTTTTCTCTATTTATTTTCGATATAATTTTTATTATATATATATATTTTTTTTACTTTTTATTGTGTTGATGGGAAAATTAAGCATTTGTGGTTAAATTAAATGCAAAAAAAAAAAAAAATAATATTAATGAATAACAAATAAAATATAAAATGTATTTGTGAGCATTAATTATTTAAATAATGCAAAAAGAAAATAATGAAAATGAAGAAATGTAATTAAGTTTTATGCGTACTAATAGGAGTATCTAATTTTATATATTTTTGAGGTAAATTTTTTTTTAAATATAAAGAAAATAAACAAAAAAAAAAAGAAAGAATATAATAAATAAATATCAAATTTATATATATTTTTTTAATTACCACTTTTAATGTATTACCGGTAAGGACATAGTGATTTACGTCATTGAGTTCATCGCTTTAATACTTTTGAATTATGCACTTTACTAAACAGAATTGAATTTATATATGATATAGTATCTATATACAGATTTTTTTCTTATGCACTGCAAAATTGACTTTTAATTAACGTTATAATTAAATATGAAAACCAGGGGCCTCAGTGGCCTAGTGGGTAAGAACGTATAAAATACGCTCAATTTTCAGAGACAATAAATTCAATCAAGTAAAAACTAAATATGAAGTTGTATTGTGAAAAAACTGAAAATGGCATGATAGAAAATTAAATTTTTCGTTTTTTTGGCAAATTTAAAAAACTTACCTATCGTCTGTTTATAAACTTTGTGCGTTCGCCTGTTTATACACTACACTACATTGTTTAAGATAGAACAATGAAATTTTAACTACAAATAGACACTACACTACATTGTTTAAGATACACTACACTACATTGTTTAAGATAGAACAATGAAATTTTAACCATAAATAGATTGCGTAAAGAAATAATGTCGTGGAACAATTTTTTTATTTAACCCCACACGTTACAGAGCTAAATATCCTTAAAATACATAATTACCAAACGACAGCATGCAAAATAATTAAAAGCAAAATTTTGCAAGATTTTCATTCATTTATAATTCCAGCATACCAGCTTTGAACCATAAAATTTTCAGAAAATAAATATCTTCCAGAATTTGAATAAGGTTTTTTGTACCTCTCCCTATTTAAGAGATCTTAGGAAGGAAATTGAGCATTTGCTATAATTACAGGCACCTGTAAAATTAAAGTAAAATGCAAAAACAAAAGCTTCAACATTATATTTTTATATATTTAAACAGCTTTTTTTTTAATTATATAGAGAATTATATTTCCTTTCAATTGAAGAAAATGACTCTTGACTTTTCACCATTTTTTGAAATTATAAAATTGTAAGATAAATTATAAAATTTGGTGCTAGTTACAGTTCAAAACAGTTTTTATTAGAAAATGTCTTTAAAAACCTCTTTTGATTTTACATTCTTTCTTGGTTATCGCATTTTCAAACTGATTTAGTTATTGGATAAGCATTAATAAAAAATGTAAAATAAATACTTACTAGTATTCGCCCGCCCCTCGAAATTCGAGGTGTTTTAATTAGCAATTACAATACAGTATATACAGTACAGTTTCTTTATGATTTTATTTAAAATGTAAAAATACAATTTTCAATAATTAAAGCCTTTATGAATTTAAAATTTCTTTGCAAATGAAATTTTTTGTAAAAAAAACGGTTATTATTATCGTTTAGAAGTTGCCCTTGATTTATTGAGTATTGGAAACTCAATATATACCTATTATATATATATATTATAAGAAGCTTAAGATGGTAAAACATTGAGTAAAAGGGTTTTAAATGTCTATCAGTACAGACTAAATATTATGATGATATTATGATATGTAAGAATTTATTTCGTTTAAAATATAAAAAAAAAAAACCAAAACAAAAAAAAAAGGACCTGAATCGAACTTGCAAGATTAAAAAGCAACTATTAATAACCCCACACTCTACCGTTGTACTAAAACCTAAACTGAAATCTGAATGTTTATATTCAGTTATATTGTGAAATTTCTACTCCTACCATACAACCAATATTTTAAAATTTTTAATCGAAGAGAAAAAATAAAACAAAAATTTAACGGAATCAAAGACCGTCTTTTTTGAATACGTACGAATACGAATAATATGTATAGATCATACGTACTATATGATACATATGTATATAGTTTACATGGGTTTTTTATAAAAATGGAAAATTATTAATGAAAATCAGAAAATTTTGGAAAAATATTAATCTTGTAAAATGGCTGTACTGAATATTTATCATTTGAAAAGAAAAAAATTAAAGTTGGTTGGTAAATCATTGAGTAAAAGGGTTTTAAATGTCTGTCATTTACAGATTAAATATTATGATACTTCAATAATCAAAAAATATAAATATTTAACATGAAAATAATAATGAAGACCATATTTAAATCATGTAAATATTATATTATAAAGGTATGACTTAAATAAATATTTTAAAATAATTATAATTATTATTATTATTAATTATTAATTATTGAATATAAATATTTGTCGAGAAAAATGATGTGTAATAAACGCATTCAATTTAAAGTGTTGTGTTGGATGTGTTCTATTATAGAAAAAAAAAAAAATATACATAGGTATAATGTATACAGTATAGATATAATTTTTAATTGGAAATATTTTTATTTTTTAAAACTATGATACATTACAAAAGGTTAAAGAGAAAGAAAAAAATAATAAAAAACAAAAAAAAATTATTTTTCATTCCTTAATTTCTTCGAATTAATTTTTATACCCGTATGAACTATGTTCAAGGGTATAATAAATTTGCCATTACGTTTGTGACACCTTAAAGGAGTCGAGCTAGATATAGTGTCAAAGGTATGGATCGACTCAGAATCGAATTCTGAGTCGATTAAGCCATGTACGTCCGTCCGTCCGTCCGTCCGCACGATAACTCAAAAAATAAAGGAGCTAGGGGGCTGAAATTTTTTTTTCGTCACTTTTGCAAAATTGTTAGTTTTGCTATTTAAATCCAACATTTTCGGTCGGCGGGTTCGAGTAGCTGCCATACAACTTCTATCTTTATATAGAAATAACTCAGTATCTATTCAAGCTAGGTTTCTGAAATTTTGCAAATAATGATCAAGTTTTATGGTAACAACTTCTGTAAAATTTGGCTGTGCTGGTGCAGCGGGTTCGGGTAGCTGCCATACAACTTCTCCGTTTAAATGAGAATAACTCAGTGTTTATTGAAGCTAGGAATCTGAAATTTAGTAAAGAGGTGTCGAGTTACATGCCAACAACTTTTGTAAAATTTGGTTGGTCTAGAGCAGCCGGTTCAGACTTCTTGCACCTCTTGGAACCTAATGAAGCTAGGCGTCTGAAATTTTGCAAATGATGATCAAGTTTTATGGCAACAACTTTTGTAAAATTTGGTTGTGGTGGTGCGGCGGGTTCGGGTAGCTGCCATACAACTTCTCCGTTTAAATGAGAATAACTCAGTGTTTATTGAAGCTAGGAATCTGAAATTTAGTAAAGAGGTGTCGAGTTACATGCCAACAACTTTTGTAAAATTTGGTTGGTCTAGAGCAGCCGGTTCAGACTTCTTGCACCTCTTGGAACCTAATGAACCTAGGCGTCTGAAATTTTGCAAATGATGATCAAGTTTTATGGCAACAACTTCTGTAAAATTTGGTTGTGCTGGTGCAGCGGGTTCGGGTAGCTGCCATACAACTTCTCCGTTTAAATGAGAATAACTCAGTGTTTATTGAAGCTAGGAATCTGAAATTTAGTAAAGAGGTGTCGAGTTACATGCCAACAACTTTTGTAAAATTTGGTTGGTCTAGAGCAGCCGGTTCAGACTTCTTGCACCTCTTGGAACCTAATGAAGCTAGGCGTCTGAAATTTTGCAAATGATGATCAAGTTTTATGGCAACAACTTCTGTAAAATTTGGTTGTGCTGGTGCGACGGGTTCGGGTAGCTGCCATACAAAATCTCTTTTTAAATGAAAAGAACTCAGTGTCCGTCCGCACGATAACTCAAAAAATAGAGGAGCTAGGAGGCTGAAAATTTTTTTACGTCACTTTTGTAAAATTGTTAGTTTTGCTATTTAACTCCAGCATTTTCTGTCCCCGGGTTCGGGTAGCTGCCATACAACTTCTTTCTTTAAATAGAAATAACCCAGTGTCTGTTCAATCTAGGTATCTGAAATTTTGCGAATGATGATCAAGTTTTATGGCAACAACTTTTACAAAATTTGGTTGTGGTGGTGCGACGGGTTCGGGTAGCTGCCATACAAAATCTCTTTTTAAATGAAAAGAACTCAGTGTCCGTCCGCACGATAACTCAAAAAATAAAGGAGCTAGGAGGCTGAAATTTTTTTTACGTCACTCTTGCAAAATTGTTAGTTTTGCTATTTAACTCCAGCATTTTCGGCCGCCGGGTTCGAGTAGCTGCCATACAACTTCTTTCTTTAAATAGAAATAACCCAGTGTCTGTTCAATCTAGGTATCTGAAATTTTGCAAATGATGATCAAGTTTTATGGCAACAACTTCTACAAAATTTGGTTGTGCTGGTGCGACGGGTTCGGGTAGCTGCCATACAAAATCTCTTTTTAAATGAAAAGAACTCAGTGTCCGTCCGCACGATAACTCAAAAAATAAAGGAGCTAGGAGGCTGAAATTTTTTTTACGTCACTCTTGCAAAATTGTTAGTTTTGCTATTTAACTCCAGCATTTTCGGCCGCCGGGTTCGAGTAGCTGCCATACAACTTCTTTCTTTAAATGGAAATAACCCAGTGTCTATTCAATCTAGGTATCTGAAATTTTGCAAATGATGATCGAGTTTTAATGCAACAACTTCTGTAAAATTTTGTTGTGATGATATGACAGGTTCGGATAGTTGCCATACAACTTCTCTTTTTAAATGAAAATAACTCAGTGTCTATTGAAGCTAGGTATCTGAAATTTAGTGAAAAAGTGTCGAGTTGCATGCCAAAAACTTTTGTAAAATTTGAATGGTCTAAAGCAGCCGGTTCAGGCTTTTTGCATTTCTTGGAACTTAATGAAGCTAGGCGCAATAGATTCGGGTAGCTATCATACAACTCCACAATTTACATAAATATATCTCTGTAGTTCGGTACTAAAACTCTGAATGTTTTTAAAAGATGATCAAGTTTTATAGAAACAGGATATATTACGTTCATACGGGTATCCCAGAGTTGACACAGTCTACTCTACTGCACTCTTCCTCGTTTTTAATTAATTTTATTTGACATACACATATACCCATATATGCATAAATACAAACAAAATGTTTAATAATTTTAAAATGTCATTTTATAGATTTAAATAAAGAAAGCCAAACAAATATTTTATTATAGGAAGCAGGAAATAAATTGAAATGGGTAATCTTTAATTTGTTTCGAATTTTTTGTTTTCTTAAAATAAAATTTTTTCTAAATTTTTTTTTTAAATTTTATTATATTCTTCTATATATTCCAAGGACTTCTATATATATCCTATGACACTTCTGTCTTTTTCAAGTGAGTTAAAAGTCCAAATTTTGTAATGATAATATTTTTTTTTTCTCTTCTTGCCACTCCTATAAGGAGCATTAGGCATCCACTAAGTTATTTATTTATTCATATTTAACTAAGTTTCAGTTTCTGGAATCATTAATTTCACTAAGCCGTTGATTACTCGGCTTTGACTTTTGTACAAGACTATGAGATGTTTCTTTTATTTTTACGCCATCTAATATCTTATATAAGAATTATAATTTATTATTATTTTATTATATAGCTATTAACAATATGATATTAAATTGTAATTTATAGGACATACATATATACTTATTTTTAATTTAATTATATTCTATTAATTATATATTATAAGAAAAATGTCTAATATTTTTTATTTATCTATATGACCCAGCCGGGGTTTAAATCCGAGACTTTACATATGAAAGGCCGGTGTTTTAACAACTACACCATTGGCTGGATAATGATATAATAATTAATAATGTAATAATATTTTGTAATAATAATAATTAATATTTTGTAAGAAAATATAATGTAATAATAATCGTTTAGAGTAAACTTTCTAAAATAAACTTTAATTTATGCCCCGGACAACTATAAAAACAGATACAGTTATTTTTCAAATTCGGGCCAGCCAGGATGTATACATATACATTTATGTATATATATTTATTTTGAAGAAATTTTATAGATGATTGCGAATCAGATTTGCCCCTTTTTCCAGAATAAGTATACATATAATATGTATGTCTGAAAATCTGAATTAGGAGGGAATTTGAAGTGATTCAAAAATACCAATGCAACTTCTGACACGTCACCATCAAAGTATAGTAATATGAAGTAGTTTTACTTTTTACTAAACCTAATACATTTTTCACACAGCAAAAAAGTCTATTTTCAAGAGTGTGTGCAATAAATTTTTCTATTTTCCATATCCACTGTTCTAAAATAAAAAAAAAAACACTATATATTACTTATTAAAAACACTATACGTACTTTTGTTACGGGTACCTAACCAAATAAATTTGTTGGTGTGCGAGTATAATGTATTAGCACAGGGATAACTGAAATTGGAATTGTGTGTATATATAAGGGTAGTAGGTACCCAAATGAGTATTTTATTATTTTTGTTTTCAATTTAAAATCGTTTTTTTTATTCTGTCTTTTTCGTTTTTATAACTATACACTTTTTACATTAAGTTTGCTTAATTTAGTTACAAAATATTTTTATAGTGTTTTTTCATTTCTTCTTATTAGTATATATATTTAGTGTGTCTGACTCTGATACGGTAGTGTGCAGGTACGATTCTGGATGGAAACATAATTTTTTTTTGTAAGTATATAAATTACAGATATAACTTTTTTTTATTTACTGCATTATTTGACAAAGTACAAATTATACATCATTCCGAAATTGCAAAAACAAATACCTATTACTATAAAAATAAAATCTGCCATAATTAACTATGCCGGGCCAACAGCTAGTCTGCCATTATCATTCTATGCCGGGCCAACAGCTAGTTTTAAATAATATTGTAGATAGCATATGCCTTGGTAGATATAGTAATTTATTTATTAAGTTCTGAATGAATTTAATCATATCCTTTAACGGTATTTAATAAACCACTATTTTCCGAAAATACTCTTTATACTCATACGAACACAGTTCTAAAGAAATAATAAATTTATAGTTTTAAACAGTTTATAAATTTTATGTTTGTAAAAGAGACGACATTTGTAGATAGTATATAAATGTTTATTCTCGTGATTAAACTTTTGAGTCGATTTAGGGTTCGCTAATTTCTATCGATTCATTTTTATGTATAATATAAATACTTTACTATGTAAATTGAACAAATTCAACCGTTTCATTAAAGTAGCTATCATATAATTTCTGTTTTAAAGATTAAGACTGGTCTAACGGAGGGATGGCGTCATAATTCCATAAAAAAAATTACAAAGTTACAAAATTACAAATTACAGATTATCTATATATGTAAATATGTGAGATTCCGAATTAGGAGGAATTTTAAAGTTTAATTCAAAATCAAAGTTATACGCTTTTTCCAGAATATTTTTATATATGTGTATGTGAAATTCTAAATTATGAGAGATTTTATAGTTGGTTTCAAAATCAGCGTTTTAATAATTTGTTTAGCGGGGGTTTGATATATTGTCGTTGATATATTGTTCAATACATTGTTGTTGAAATATGTATGTAAGCTATAGCTAAGCTATTTACCGTTAAATATTATATTAATCTTGTTTGTAGAGATAAGTATTAATACTTATGTAGATTCAATAAATCATTTTTGTTTTATTTTGTTTTACATTTAACTCCTATAAGGAGCATATGGTATTGATTAAATCCCTTAATATTCATATTAAACTTAGCTTCAGTTTCGCGTGAATCCTTAAATTCAACGTTGATTAGTTATTTGTCAGTAGCTATTGTAAAAAATTATGAGATACAGATATTATTTTTAGGCGTCATTTATTATTTTATACAAGAAATACATATTTATTCATTATTTTTATATTACGATATTAATTATTACGATATAAACTATTACGATATAAATTAATACCATTTGGCGGTAGCTATTGTATAAGATTATGAGACACACATTATTTTTGGAAGTCATTTGTAGATTTTTTTATACAATAATTATTTTTATATTACGATATATAAACTATTACGATATAAAATACTACTTTTGGATATAATCTGATTTGTGTTTGAATCCGAGACCTTTCGAGTCGAAGAGCGAAAAATTAGTACGCCACAGGTCACATTTCAATCAATAATGAGCTAATCTTTGTACGGAATGGTTTGATTTCATTGAATTAAATTTTTGTTTATCATGGTCTAAATTCAAATGAATATTCAATCGAAAAACCAAAAATTTTCAACAAATTTTTAATAAAGCTAAAATAATATTCTTAAAAAACTAATACAATATTAATATGATTTATTTGCTTATGGAAAAATTATATTTTCCCTATCGTCTATTAACAACAAAAAGAAAAATAAGTATATTAGTATAGTGTAAAATGTTTTAAAAATAAACAAAAATATACTTTTGCATGAAAAATTTTACTAATACAAAATAAAATGTTTATTTTATTTTCATTTTTTTGTTTTATTAAAAATGTTTATACATACCTACATTATTTTATATTAATAATGTGACTTACGTTGGTCTTCATTATTTTTTGTCGATACAAACAATAACAAATACATTGTACATAAAATATTCATCTGTTAAAAAAATTGAAACTATTGAAACCATTTAAATATTAAAAATTATTTTCAGAACTTTTCAATATCAGAAATATGAATTAAGATTGTTTTTTTTTTTTTTAGGTATATAACACTTTATCGAAATTCACATTACTTAAAACCACTTTGTCTAACATCATTTGATATATCGTTAGTTTTGCAAAATTAATTTCGCAAAAAAAGTACAGATATCAAATTGGCATTTTGCAAAACAAAAGTTTGACAAATGTCTATATAGTTCTGTATAGATATAGATATCTTAACAACAGATGTTTTTTGAATAAATATCCTATAGTTAAATATCACTAGTTTTAAACGGTGTTTTACAAATTCAGCTTTACTATAATTTGTGTAGTAAAGATGAAAAGCATAAGGTAACTATTTTGAAATATCAATTTTGTAATCAACTCTAAAAACCCTCACTAATTATTATTTTCCTTCAATATCAAATAGTAAAGTAGTAATAAGAGTCGGAGCTGCCATCCCCATTTTCTAGTTAAACAAATTATTGAAATCCTATACTGTTATAAAAAACTAATAAAATGTATCGTAATTCAAAATCTCTCTTTTACATACACATTTTACATAATATTCTGGAAAAAATGTCTAAAATTGATTTTCTAACCAACTATAAAATCCGCCTAATTATACACACACACATAAGATGGTGACTCTTTTTTAATTGTTTTGAGAAATGGATTTTTGTGAATTAATATTTTTTAAGTGAAAAATTTGCTGAATATTTTGATAAATGGGCTTAGGTAAAATGGATCTTTGTTGGTGAGTAATTTGCTAATTTTTAATAAGAGATTGGGGAGAATTCAAATTTATTGTTTCGGTTTTCTGACTAAACTACTTTCAGATTACGTTACTCCTTTAATTACTTTTCTAATAATGCTAAATTTAAAATACCGATTGAGATTAGCTTAATTTGTAACGAAAATCAACTAATATCGTATAAGGGCTGCGACCAATAAATAAAATCAGATAAAGGGCTGACCATACTAAAGCAAAACTCTTAAAAACAATTATGTATGGAAATTTTTCTAGAATGAAAATGAATCTAGAAGCAAATTTCAGGGTTCTGACTTTTCAGAGACCGAGAAAATTCATTTTTGTTTTTCAAGTTTTTAAATTGATGAGTATATACTTATATTGTTGTTAATAATGTTTTTGACGGTAATTTATTTGTGGGGCCTAATTTAATTTGTGGGAACTCGATGGCTGAGTGGGTAAGAGCGTATCAAATACGCTGTAAAAACCGAGAGAGTTTGGGTTCGAATCTCACACAAGTCGTAAGAGTTATTTTTTTTTACGACATTTACAACCACGCCTGAACAGAAAAGCTGTGTAATTTCCTGTCCACATTTACGTGACAGAGAAATGCATTAAAAAAAAAAAAAAAATTTATTTTGTTTTTGTACATTTTAAAAATTTAACCTCATTATCGCTTTACCTTTTAGTGTTTTTATTTTTTTATTATTTAACTTATGGGAACAATTTAAGCAACCTCATATCTTTAACATGGAGTTTCCTTTTATTTAATTTTTCCAGTGTAAAAAATTGAATATCATCGAAACGAAATAACGTATTATATACTATTTAACACAGAACTAAAAAGTTGCATTAAAGTGAAACAAATTTTTAAGAAAAATAATATAAAAAAAATATAATATTATTATTTGCTAATAATTTTATTTAGATTAAAATTGTTTTATAGATTAGATCACAAAATCTAGAAAAATTATATAAAATATATTTAAATGGATTAAACAAGATAAAAAAAAAAAGTATTTTTACTTTTGATTTCTTTATAAAAAAATTTTTACTTCATAATTTCTGTAAATTTATCATTTCAGTACTCAAAAGAACCTTTGAAAAAGATTTTTGAAATAAAAATTTCAAATTTTTGAAGATATTTTTTTATTCATATCAGGATTTATACAATGTAAAATAGAAAATAAAGTTTTAAGTTACAAAAAAAAACTTTTCAATAGTATGAATTATATATATATATAACTTATATATAACAAGTATTTTTTCCTTCATTGAAGAGTTTTGAAAAATAAAAAAATAAAAAAATTATTTTAAAAAACATTTTTTTGTAAATAATTTTTCTATACAAACAAACGATTTTACTTTGAAAATTTTTTTCTTTGTAAAAACAAAAAAAAAAAAATTATTCAAGGAGAAAAAATGTCATAATTAAATTTTGTTGGGAAAACGAAAAAATTTGTAATAATATGCTAAAATTATTTTTTATGGATTTTAGGCAAAAATAAAATTTTATTCTAACAAAAATATTTTTTAAAATTTTGATCTGCTAAAAACATTAAAGTATCAAAAAATTTTGAAAAAAAATTCTACTTATGAGTTTTACTTAGTCCGTCTTTCAATCCGTTTATTAACAAAATTGATATAGGTACCAAAACAATTAAATTCTTAAATAGATAGGTAAGGATAGGACCTCATTAAAAATAATTTTGTAAAATTATTCTTTCCGATACGATTCCCCTTCAAACAAAGTTTGAAAAATGAAAAATCCAATTTTTTACATAATATATACTTAGAATTTTGACAGTGGTGACAGTCGTTACATTTTGGCACGTGTTCACAATAAAATAAATTTTCATAATTAAATAGGATTTTTTTTAAAGTAGAAAAAAGATTTTCAAGCCTTTTAACAATACATAAGTATTGCCAATACAAAAATTAACCAAAAAAAAAAAAAAATAACAAATTTTTATTAAAATATAATGGCAGTTTTTGAATGTTTAATATATTATGGAAATATACGTACGCCTTTTAAAATTTTTATTTTAAGACATTGCCATGTGTAATTTTAAAAGTTTATGTGTTTTTAAGTTTATTTTAATGATGAACAACAACTTTGTAAAACAAATTATGTATATCTATTATAAAATTTATATTGTTTAATCTATAAAATATTTTTATTTTTTTTTTTTTTTTTATAATTCTATAATTAGAACCATCTAAAATTTATGACAAAATGTGTTCTTTCATGATACATTTAGAAACTTTCCAGATTTATTAATGTTCTCTTATGTATTTCTATTATTTGAAAAGACTTTTTAACAAAAAAAAACTACATTGTGATTAAAATGACCACATGTGATATTAAATTAAAATGTGGTGATCAGGTGAAAGTTGTGAAGTATGACGAACTGAAATCATAGTTTATAATAATTAACTAAAAACAATAATTGAAGTCACTAAGTGGCAAAAAGTATTTAGATTGTTGGGTTCATACAAGCATTAAACAAGCGTCTAAACTATCAAAGTAAAATGATACTATCTTTACTATTTGAAATACTATCTTTTACTATTAAAATTAAATGTTGAAAAAATTTTAATTGAGTTCTCAGATATGATAAAAAATTGTTTCTTTTTGACAATTTAAAACTTTCATCAAAATGATTAGAATCATGTTAAGATCAATTTTCATTATTTGATTAAAAATCTATCATTTATCAATTTTTATCTCGCTATTATCTCGCTATTTTTAAAAAATTATTTTTATACTAAGATAAAAATTTAGGTACCTGATTTTATTGTAAAAAGTT
Organism: Poecilobothrus nobilitatus; assembly: GCA_947095535.1. Classification (NCBI taxonomy): domain Eukaryota; kingdom Metazoa; phylum Arthropoda; class Insecta; order Diptera; family Dolichopodidae; genus Poecilobothrus; species Poecilobothrus nobilitatus. The sequence continues at coordinate 73,507,687 of OX352774.1, forward strand.
GTTTATTTAGTACAAGTAGCTGATGATACATAAAAAAAAGTACACGAAATACTTTATGAATTGAAATAAAAAAAACAAGGTAGAATGTTTTTAAAGGCGCATGGTTTTAGGCTCAGTTTATACTGTTTTGATTTACACCAAAATTTCTAAATTTTCTTAGAATTTTATGTATAGGAAAAAAAATATGAAAAATCAAGAGATACTTTATTTAATTTTAAGGAAGCCTTATAAAATTAAGGATGTTAATGTTTTAATGTTTACCGTTTTCTTAGAAAAAATTGGTAAAGTTGTCTAAAAAATATTCCCTGTCTTAACTTATGCTACTTCTTAAAGATCTTACCTCTCCAAAAACTTCAAGATTCTATCTAAAAACGTTCCAAAGTTATGGCAATATATCTTCACATAACCATAAATTCAAATACTAAATTGCAAAAAATTGCTAAATTTTTTTTAGATTGAAATAATTAAAAGCCGAATTGGAGATATAAAAGTTTAAAAATTGAGTTTTATTCAATTTAGAAGGGAAATAGCTGGGTATTAAGTGGGACTATATAAAAAAGTTGTTTCATAATATTTATTTTTTAAGAGGTCTCTCAATGATCAAAATTTTATTGCTCTAACTTTAATGGTGTAGAAGTTTTGTGAACAAACAGATAAACGGGCGGACGAATACAGTCAAACTAGTAAGCAAATTTTTAAAATTTTTTGTGGAAAATATACTGAAAAAAGTCAAAACAATGAAAACAAACGAATTTTGATTTTCATAACATTTTAAAATTCACAAAATTGATAAAAAAAAATATATATATATATAGCAAGTTTGACTCTCGGTGGTTTTTCTTATAGCATTATTTGAGAGATGGAGAATATTTTGCGCTAAAAAAACTGTTGTCTTTATAATAGAAGCTTTTTAACTGATAGTTGATTAATAATATTTGACTTTTTTAGGTTTAGAATTCTAGATTGCGAAGCTTTAGTCTAATGTTTGAAAATGCTGTGGGAAGCTTTTTTCGTAAGTTTTAAAATGCTATACTTATTTCTTATTATTTGGTTAAAATTTTATCGAAATAAAACTAAGTTATGGTTGAAAAATAGCTAAGGCCTCATAATTTCTAAAGCAGTGAAAATAGATACAATTTTTACAATTTTACTCTCTCCCATACAATTTTTTTGTTTGTCTAGATATGCCCGATCACCCAAGATCAATATGTCCAATTATCCTTCAAAGAAGACCATCGAGAGTGAAAAATGCTGTATAATACAAAATAAATTTAAAACTTCAAAAAGACTATTCCACCCATTGAAAAAAAATGTTCTCCCAAAATTACACCCAACTTTGTCTAACTATTCTATTCTATTTGTTGAATAATTAAAATATTACTTTCTGCAGTATTTAAAAAAAAAAAAGAGTTCCTTATCATATATTTTTTAGTTTAAATACTATGTTTTTTATTTAGCTTTTTATTTTCTATTTATTTCTTTTATTTTCAATAGTCATAAAGTTCATGATCCCAAGCAAATTCTATAGTAAGGTAATGCAAATTTAAAAATTCAATACGAATAAAATATAAATTTTTAAAATAAAAACAAGAATCAATAAAATCAACAAGCAAAATATGCAGAAACTATATTTTAAAAAGAATTTCCAAAGCATATCTAACATATTAAACGTACTACACACTCTTAGAGATATTTTTAACCAAAAAATAGATAACTAGTCATAAAAAAAAATTTGTATTTATATACCGTTAGGGGTTTGAAGATCCTTTTTAAATTTGATTTATGTTTAATTTAATAATAAAAAAAAAACTAACAAAGAATTTAACAAAAAAAAAAATTGATAAACTAATAAATGGGTATTTTTAAACTTTTTATTTTTCTTCCTAACAACATTTTACTTAAATGATTTCATTTTAAATAATATGTTACTTTTAATTATCATTTTAACAATTAAATTATTTTCTATTTGCTATTTGAAATTTGACCCATTTTGATCTTAAAAAACCCTTTAACTATATACTATACTATATGTATGTAATCCAACATAACTATTCAGCTCTATCAAACATTATTCTTTTTTAAACTGTAGGTGTTAGGTACGAAATCCCATTTCTCAAAATTGCAATCACAATATTCCAATCACGGAATCTTAAACAGAAAACTCCAAATTGCAAAGTCCCGAAAACCTTCTAGCTTATCACAAAATCCCAAAATCTAAAAATCCAATTATTTGCTAACAAATACAATAACACCAATAAAGTATTGACAATTTCTATTAATCACAATTTTCTCATTTATCTGTTTTCATTGTTTACATTAAAAATTTTCAATTTTAGAATTTTGTATTTGGTATTTTGTAATTTTGGGATTTTGAAAATTTGGATTATGTGTTTTTTGGAATTAAAATTTTAAATTTTTGAAATTTTTGAGATTTTGAAAAACGGGATTTTGAAATATGGAATTTCGAGACGCTCCCAGTTATATATAAAATACAAATAATTCTAACAAATACGAAACGACATCAAAAAATTTGTTTCTATTTATTTTATTTAAAAAAAAAAAATTGCCATTTTTTGTTAACCGGAAATTAAAATTGAATGCATTAGTGGAATATTAAAAAAAAAGACAATCTATACCTATTATTACATATTTATAAAGTTGGTTTTGGTAGGTATTGTCTTAAAGTAAAATAATATCATTTTCTGTATATGCGCCTGTAAATATGTTATTTTTATATGTTGCATATTATTGTAAAATTATAAGCCATGGGGCTTCGGTACCCTAGTGGGTAGGCGTGTGGCGTATTAACCGAAGGAGTTTGGGTTCGATCCCTACACAGGTCGTAAGTGTTTGTTTCTTTATATATCCCCCTTACGACCAAATATAATGTAAATATATAGTATATAATATAAACAAAATAAATAATATTAGTATATAATTTAATAATAGTATAAAAAATCTATAATGGCCTTGGTAGCCGATGGTTCAATAATATTGCATTACATAATGCATATATGTATACAAAAAAAAAATGCACGCGGCTGATGTTAATATTTATCAGCTCTCTCATTCATATATATTATAGAATTTAAGTTTAAGTTAATGTTTAATTGTAACATTATTATTGTAACATTTAATTGTAACATTTTAACTTAAACTTAAATTCTATAATATATATGAATGAGAGTGCTGATAATTATTAACATCAGCCACGTGCATTTTTTTGTATATATGCATTATGAATTATTGTTGTTTTAGTTTTATTTACAACTTAGCTTTAGTAATCGATGAAATAAATAAATAAAACATTAAAAAAAAAAAAAAAAAAAAAAGTATATAATTTAATAATAGTATAAAAACCTATAATGGCCTTAGTAGCCGATGGTTCAATAATATTGCACTACATTAATGTATGTAATATTAATATAAATAAATAAATAAATAAATTATAAACCATGTAAAATATGAAGTTTAAAATAAAAGTAGTTCAGTTCTTTATTATTGTTCTTTGTTTTCTTTTACAGTTATTTTGATTTTTTTGTTTTTTTTTTGTTTTATTACATTTAGGAAATTAAAATGACTTATTCGATATACAATTTGAATGAGAATCGATTAATATCTATTTGTGTTACAATAATTAATTGTTTTTTTTTATATACTACTAAATTTTTATATAACTAATTTTTGAAATACTTGACAATTATTAGTTCCGTTTTCCGTATAAAAGTTTAGTTTATTTCCGTTATATATAGATGTCAATTTTAAAATTATATATTAAAATATTATTATGTATAGTGATATCTTGATTATATTACAAATTAAAATATTCATCTAAAATAAAATGTATTATTGGAATTATTTAGAAATTATTTTATATATAGTAAAAAAAATTACTTTTTGTTATTTGATTTTCATGAATATCCGATAAATGGTAATGTATGATCACACAATAATCAAAATAAAATGCTCAATTAATTGTTTTGTTAGAAATTTGTAAAATGACAATTATTTAATGATTTTTAGTCAATTTATGAAAGAAAAAAATATATTTATCTATCTTGTCTATTATCATTAATATTATGAAACTTTAGTATAAAATTTTAATTTTAAATCATTCGAATAAAACTTTTAAGTTTTATCTTCTTTAGTTTATTCGGTTTGTTTACAAATATATACTACAAAAGTGCTTTTAGTATACTACAATGGTGCTTATTAGCCTGAAGTTTAATAAAGGCATTGCTTCGATGTAGTTCGATGTCTAAATGATTTCAAAATGAGAAGTTTAGAAGGTGAGAGATTTAGAAGGTGAAAAGTAAGTTTAGAAGGTTAAAAATGAGAAATGAGAAGGTTTCATCAAGCAAAAATAATCTTAAAATACAATTTTTGAAAACGTATATTAATTGTGTAGCTTACGACTTTGTGTACTACAAGTCTTATACTTGCATCGAACATTTAATTTCATGTAAGAATTTATAGAATGTGGTATGACCATAAGTGAGAGTTCTCATAGAAATTAAATATATGCATTAATGAAAACGTTTTATCTTAAAAAAAAATTAATAATATTCTTAATATTCTTCATATTCCGGTTAATATTCTTCAGCTAACTAATATATGGCAGAAATGATATCTCTGTTTAATTGTTGATATTATAAAAATCACACATACTATTATTATTTTGTTTAATAGGAAGGGGTTGGGTACGAAATCTTGCGTGTTTTAAAACTTTGTTTCACAAAATTTCGTGTTTTAAAACCAAATATTTTTTTTCATTAACTAAAGTTTACCTGAAATAAAGCCAAAATGAGCTTTTTCGGTTTTATTTCAATTTCACTTTTGAGAAAAATCAAAAATCATGAATTTTTATTTTCGGCTTTATTTCATTTTTAAAAAAGTTAAAAATATTTGTTAACAGATATATGTACTAAAATCCTAATTTTCTTTTTTTAACTCTAAAATCCTTCCTAGTTATTTATTTTACAAATATATTACAACAACAAGGCATTTAATGTAGTGCGATTTTTTAATGTAGCCGCTAAATAAAACCGTGATTTTATAACCAACATAAAATTGCTGCTAATACTTTTTTTTAAAAACAAATAAGAAGAGATTGAATATAACTTCCGCCCCCAAACCAAACCGCCGCCAAATAAATTATTAGAACCCTGATTTTCCATTCAATTCTAAAATCTTTCATTATTACATTTTTTTACATATTTTACGATTAATATAATCTGATTGTAAGCTGATTTTGTGATCAGTTCTAAATATATACTTAAAAAAAATTGTCGAATTTTTTTTTTCAACATTTTTCTATTCTAAATGTTTTTTTCCAACGAAAAGACTGGCTGCTAATAGTTCTTGTATTTATTCTATTTCTAATTTTTCGCGGAATTTTTTAAAAAATGTCGTGAAAAAGCGAGATTTACGGACACGTAATTTTGAGACTAAGAAATTTTGACACGCGAAATTGAAAAACGTGACATTTTAAAAAACAATATTTATAAAAGCACGTGATTTTGAGATACGTGATTTTAATTCGCGAGATTTCAATATGATCTCGTTCGATAGAAATTTATTAGACTAGTTATTTTTTAATAATTGAAATCAATTTATTATAATTGATTTTAATATTTATGAAGGGTAAGTTTAAAAAAAAAAAAACTCTAACAACGAACCATTTTTAGAATGAAGAAACAAAATACAGAAAATCAACTTTATTTCGAAAAATATTTTTTTTTGCTTTTTGCAATGAAAAACCAATTTTTTTAAACCATTAAATAAAAAATATTTTGTTTTTGTGAAGTTAATATATTTTTTCGTTCAAATAACTAAAGTGTGTAGTGTTACAATGTTTTACTTATCCTTTTGTATTTTTGATTCAATTTTTGAAAATCCTGTTGGCACATGTTCTCTTATCCATGCCATTAATCTTATTGATTTTTCGTTTTGATGTTGCTTGCAGCGATTTTAGTAAGAAATTGAAGTTCATTTAACTAGAAAAATTAAATTTATTTTGTATGTGTTAAGTTTTTCACACAATAACGTTAGAAGGACTTTCTATTATTTTCTATTATTATAACGTTATAAGGACTTTCTACAAATGAACTGACCATATTTTGAAACTATTTTTGATTTTCAAATTTTTATTTTATATTGTTTTTTTTTTAACGTGGGTTAATAGATTTTAGAATTGGATAGAAAATCAGAGTTTCAATAATTTGTAATACATAATAAAATATGTATGTAAAAAAATTAGAAGTCTTCAGAATATACAATATGCTCAGTAGCATAAAATGTCGAATGCTACATTTTTACCCATCCCCTATTAAAACTAGTTGAACTGAATAACCATTAATTTCTTTTTCTCAAAGTTTATTAAAGATTAATTTCCCTTATGAAATCTAGGTCTCTTTCTTCTAATCCCAACTATAATAATTCAATTTTTGATGTAGTAAGTAAGTAGAGAGCTTTAGATGTGTTTTAGATCCAGTTTTAGACGAGTTTTACCTTTTATAGTATATCATTTTATGTTATAAAACTTTCGACATTCCTAAATATCTATAAATATCATTATTAAGCACGTATTACGGAGAACTAACGACCACTTTATGTTGAAAAGTGTGACACACCTCAAAAGTTGAATGCCATATAACATTATAGGTTATTAATTACTTTTACAATCAAGTGATTCAAACTTTATTATATTATATCGTTTATTTTGACTTACTAAGTCAAGTGCTTCATAAAAATATTTTTTTTAATACTTAAGAAATATGATGATTCTATTTGTATTTAGTTTTGTAGTTTGGGCAAAAATAATAAAATGAAAGTTGTAGAGGGAAAACTGCAAAATTAATCAGAGGTACAACTTTTTTACATCACTAGGATATGATTTCTTTAAATACTATACAGAGGAACTCATTTTTCGTTAGTTATGATTTTTATGCGTTTAAATTTTTAAATCTTTGATTAAGAATGTATTTATATATTACTAAACTTTTTAACCAAGATAGAGTAGAGTGTAAAGTTGAGTGTGTCAACTTCAGGATACTCGCACGAACATAATATCTAGTTTCATTATTTTTAAAGTTATGGCGTGAACGAACGGACAGACAAACGGAATAATGCACTTAGCTAAGTTTTCATATCTATATCGCCTGCTTTATCGTGTTACAATAATGTAATTACAAATTTCCCTTAGAACTATGGTGGTGGTGAATAATTCCCATAATAAATAGGCAATAAACGTTTTAGGTAACGAATAATAATTAATATTCATTTATTCAAATTATATAAAAATTAAATCGTTGCACATTTTCTTATAACTTCTGTAACTGTGCTGTATTTTGATTTTATTTAATTTTTCCCATTAATTTAAAATTAATGGTTTAGTTTTTATATTTCTCTTTTTAAGAAAAAGAATGTCCAAAGTTTTATAAAGTTGAACTATAGTAAAAGTATAATTTTAAAACGTTAATACGAACCAAACACGAAAATTTTGTTCGTTTTAAAATTTTTCATTTCATGATATAATAAAAATAACGAGGAAGAGTATAGAGTTGGCTATGTTAACTCTAGGATAGATCACGAATACAATATGTGATGTCTCCTTAAAATGTAATCAACTTTGACAAAATTACAGATGTCTAGTTTAATTAAATGTCAAAATAAGAGAATATATATTTATGACTCGAATCTGTTGACCTAAAGCAACCAAATTTGTATTTGCATTTAAAAAAAAGAGTTGTATTACAGCAACTTCAACATACCGGTCCCACTTGTTCAATTTCAGACAGACGAATGCACTCAGTTTAATTGAGTCAGAATTCATTTTTATCTATCTATCTCATCCCCTTTAAAGTATCACAAACGTAATGGCAAATTTAACTAAACTATAGGAACTACATTCGTACGTGTATAAAAATATATAAAGAGCAGGTAGATAACACGAAGGTCATTTCAGTCATATCCGTAAATTAATCAAAATATAATAACATTTTAACATTTCTAAAGCTTTTTTTCATGTGTATAAATTTACAGGTAAAATGAAATAATATTTTTGTTTTGTTTATGGAATCCTTCTTTATCCTTGTAAGTTCCATTTCCATAAACAAAAAAGAATATTAATTTTACGAAAAACGAAAAAATATTTTTCTTTAGTTTTGAGCACATTTTCAAAAAATCTTGTTAGATCACTTTGTCAGTTCGTTTGTCAGTTTGCAAAACATCTATTTGGAAAAAAGCGAAGCAATATTAATCATTGATCTAAACAAAGGAGTGATTGTAGAATAAATTTTATATAGCCCCACTCATTACTCAAGTTTGAAGAAGTCCTTTTTTCAAATGTATATAACATAACTTCTACTAAATATTTTTTCAATATGAAAACGTCAGACGACGGGGTATATAATAAAGCTTAATAAATGATAACAAAATGTTGGTTTTTTTACATCTCCAGAACCAGAAAGATGCTTTAAAATAAACATAAATTATATCGAAAAAATTTCACCTATTTAAAAGTTATTAGGGCCCTGTACCCTGAATATCTCTCTGTTCACATTCAATTTGATCAAAATTATAAAATGTTTTTATTATTTTTTTGAACTTTAGGTTTTCCTTACTGCTTCATTTATTTTGTGTTGATGTCAAGTATATTGACCACACCCTGTTTTTTAAACAAAAAAAAGATTTAAAACATTCTAAAGTTTTTTTTTTTTTACAAGGGTAGGCGGAAATTATCGAAAGACACTATAGAGGAGTGAAAACGAGCATGAGTGCTCGATCTTTATACTGCCTGGTCAGAGAAAGTTGAGTTAGAGAATGGAAATTGATTTCAAATTGGCAGGCTTATTGTGAGCAAAGTATTGTGTGTTATGTGTTGTATTGTGTGTTAGTATTCATCTTGAATCTTTGCACGTTGTAAATGTAATCATCACCAATTCTAGGGAACACATAAGGTAGCAGATGGTTCCACATTCGCGATGTTCTACTACAAACGAATTTCCATAAGCCGAATTATGCCATCTGGGAATTTGAACTACAGCAGAAGCTCTCCTTGTTTCTTTTTGGAATATTTTGAGAGGAGGCATCAAACTTTTAATCTCGTTAGCAGAAGAACACTTTCCTATAAGGTATCATTAGGATTGTTTATTAGACGAATTTCATTTTGAACTTTGTCGAGAAATCCACCATTTTGAAGGCTCCCCCCAAATATTGTGAATTATACTCCAACTTTGGTCTTATATATGCTTTATAGATGTTAAGGAGATCAGAAGATGAAAAAAGGGCTTTACAACGATACTGGAAACCAATACACCTAGCAGGATCTTTAGCTGTACCAAAAAATATGGTTGAATCAACTTAACATTTAATTTAACTCCATGCCCAAGATGTCGAGGTCCTCAGCATGTTGCAAAACTTCTCCTTGAAAAGTTAAGGTGGGAATCGAAGTGTTACTTTTCCGAGATACTAAGCAGTAGCACTGAGTTTTCTTAGAGTTAAAATCGACCTTGTTGATTTTAGACCAATTTGAAATTTTGGCTAATTCGAGATTTAGCTCAAGCGAAATAGAATAGATTCCAGCAAGGATTCATTTTGAACTGATCTGAAGAGTAACCGTCAACTAGTACACGAAACGAACAATTCGAAAGAAAATCTCCAATCCATTTTACAAATATAAATCTCCTATCCATTTTACAAAAATTAAGCAAAGTTATTAAATTTTAATATTAAGCGCAATATTATCAATAACTAGCACTTTATTACGAATCAATTCATATTAAAAGATAAACAATCAATATTAATTAATATTAACATTAAAGCATTAAATTTTTTATATCATTATATGGAAATCAAAAAGTTCAGTCTTACATATTAATAATGTTTGTTTGATTAAATTCGAATCTTAAGTGTCAAGTAAGTCAAATTGTGGAGTCTCGAGTTGATGGGTTGGTCGAGTTCTCGAGTTGAATTATTTGTAAGGGTTGGTGACCGTTAATTTTAATTATTCCTCTTAACGTTTAATTTTGGAATCATAATTTTTCCCGTATAAAATTTTATTTTCGAAATACTCAAACTTTTCAGATTATATAGATCTTATTTTAAAGGTATTTTTGCACTTTTCTCAATTAATGCGATTACTTTAGAAACTATTCAAAAGGTTTTTAAAACAATATTTGTGACAAAGATAACAAACAATAATTGTGACAAAAAATTTTAATTCTATTTTCTTTGCTACAATGATCGCCTGTTTAAAACAATTATATAACCACTAAGTTTAATTTATTAGAGTTATGTTAAAAATCAATTGTCTTAAAACAACAAGTGATACAATGTATGGTTTAATAATATTTCAGTTTTTTTAATTTTTTTTCTTTAGAATAGGGTTTTACTATTACTTTCTTGAATACATGATACAGGAACAGTATTGGATTACCAGAAAAAAATTATCTTTTAATTACTTATAGTTTTCGGTATTTAGGTTTTCATTAAATAGGAAAACATATTTTTTTAAAATTTTGAAGTTCCATATGTTTAAGGCTTTATATGTGAATACATTAACTCCATAACTCATTTATCTAGATATATATAAAATCCGTACTATGTTTCAAAAGCCTTCGTACTATGTTTCAAAATATATTTATTTAATTAAATTTATGAAAATCTTTCCAATTTGAAGCGGTTTTCAATATAAAATAAAAATGAGAAACAACTGAAAATTGCGAGGTAAGCTCCTTCGGAACCAGGACTGAAAGTAAAGTTTTTTTCTGCAATCGATATTTATTGCTTATAGCTAAAAGATTGGAAAATATTTTTAGGATTCTGTTTTTAATTGGCATAAAACAAGGTTGACATCAAAAATTAAAGTGAATACCGATAATTTATGTTGCAAAAACCAGATTTTTGTCTTGATTATATTTATAATATCTAATTTAAATAAATGAATACACTGAAGAGTCAAAGGGAAAATACTTTTAATTTATTTTTTAATTTTACGCTGTACTAATATTTTACAATACAATGTCCGTGTGAAGCTTGTTAAAAGCAGTTTGTTCGGTTCATGACAGTTTTTAAATCCCTTTAAAGCATAAAAATAAAAAAACAAAAAATAAAAAATTAAAATTTGAATTATCTTTTCTTTTTCTTTGTTTTAATCGTAAATATTTTTGTTGTTTAAATTTTTTTTTTCAATACTTTGGATATTTATTATTTCTGTTTTGTGGGTTAAAAGGTGTCATTTTGTGGTTGTATTTAAAGATTATAGGATATCAAAATAGAGCAATGTTCAAAGTATAATTTTTGTTTGGAAAATATTTAGTTAATGCCTCTACTCAAAGTTTTTCTACGCAAAACTAGCAGTTCCACAGATGCTGTGAGCGGAAGCTGTGATACGCTATCTTAGGAGTTCTGAAACCTCACGTTGTAGTTATTCTAATATAGCGTATCACAGCTTATGGAAATTCGTTTGTCATGCGCATATTATGTTTCTTGAATCAGATAGGAGTTCTATCCTACATTGTGGAACTCCCAAGATAGCTTATTACAGCTTATGGAAATTCGTTTGTCATACGCATGTCTCGTTTCTTGAATCAGATGCCAATCCCATGTACTCCACAAAGGTGATAACTCATATATGTATGATTTAGTAAAGTTTATGAAGAATATTAACACCTTTTTTCAAAATGTCCCTCTCTTGCTTAGTCGACATAATCCTAAATTTCTTTTAATCTCTATTTTCCATTCCAGACATTCTCATCCCATAAAACAAACATTTATATTAAAGATCCCAACCAGCAGTTTAGTTTATAACAGGGTGGTTTTTGTTGGTTAAAGTTCAACACCATCCGAAAGAATTCGACGTTCGTTAAAAAAAAAAACAAACTAACAGTAAAAACATTGGTAACAAACTTATTTATTTACTTACAACTAAATCTATAATTAATATTTATAATAGAATTAATATTTAGTGGCAATAATTTTACTATTATTCATTTAATTATCGATGTTGCTTTGAACTTTACATTCTGTTTTTTAAATAATTGAAATTTTTTGTTCACTTAACCGCTAAAATCAATGCTACCAGATGTTACTATTGTCCTTCTTTATGTTAATAATAAGTTGTTTTTTTTTTAAATTATTTTCATCACATTTTTTCACTTTTTTTTACCCTTCCTTACACACACTAAAGGAAACATGTAATAAATAGTGATACTGAGTTAGGTAATGTCTGTAAATATTTTCGTTAGAATTTTATTTTTTAATAAATATTTTAACAATATATTGTATAAGTATTATTATTTAAGAATATAAGTAGGTATATATATACTATAATATTAGTTAAGGTATTTCACTAGGAAATGAACAAAAAAGCTTTCCCCGTTATTTTTTAAAAGGGCAGGATTAAAACCAAAAGATAACCATAAGCACTATAAAAAATAAAAAATATTAACAAAATTTTACATTAGCCATCGTGAACGCACTCTTGAGTTTCAGCGATGTAAAATTTTTGATACAAATCGTCAAAATCCATTTTAAAAAAAACATACGAAAAATACTATAAATGCAAGTATTTTCAAAAATAACCTATGATTATGCAAATAGTATAGTTTAAAAAGTCGCCGTATGTTGAGAATCAGAAATCGATGTACAAGAGTACAAAAAGCTAGTGTACAGTTGAACAATCTGAGTAAAATTTATTTGTATGAAATTTTTTTACACTAGAAAAAAAAGTGACACTGTTCGTCATTGCAGAATTTCTGTGTTGCCCTAATTATTATGGTGCCCTAAACAAGTGCTTAGTTTGCTTATAGGTTAATTCAGCACTACATTTGAAACTATTTAAGCATTATATTTTACAAAAATATTGGAAAAATAATTTTATAACACTCTTATAATTCGTATATCCAAGATAATTACCTACAGTGGACAGTGAAAGTAAACAAAATAATAGAAAACCATTAAAGACATAACTTTTACACGTGATTTTACGACGTATATATTATTGATGTTCAAATAACTTGGAAGAAAAATAAAAAAAAGAAAAAAAAAAACGAAAAAATGGAACAAACAGAAAATCGATTTTTACGAATTAAGTACGAATTTGTTCTTTTTCTACTTTTTGTTTTTTTCACTTAAAAGTATTGTTTGACATAGCGGGTGTCATTTTTACAAGAGTCATGGAAATAAAAAATTTTTTTTTTTATGTCAGGTGAAAAATTACATAAAAAAGTTTAAAGTTTTACAAATACTGGTAATAAATATATTGATTTTTGTTATGACTATGTTTTAATTTTTAATTCTATTAATTTTGTTGTTGTTTTTTTTTTTTATAATTTTCTAGGCAATTTGTTTAGGTTTTTTATTAATTTTTATTTTGATAATCTTATATTATTATTGTTGTTCTTTTTTTTGTAATGGGAAAAAAATGCATATTCATTATTTTTTTTAAATTGTAATTTTATCCTAATAAAAAATTGTAAGTAAAGTATCGTATTTTTTAATGGTTTTTTATGTACATACATACTATGTAGTATTATTTTGTTTTGTTTTTGTTAGTTTTCGTCCATTGAAAAGTTTCGAAAGATCAAATTACATTTTTATTTTAATATACTTTGTAGCTAAAAGAGATTTTTTTTATCTAAGATAATTATAGAATAAAATATGGACACTAGAAACCAATAATAATTGAAACCTAACTTTTCTAGACTCTTAGTAGATGAGGAAAATTCTGCTTTGTGATATTAGCTGCTTATAAATAAGGGATATTTAAAAAAAATGCAAGTATGTGTACTGTTTCTAATACTGTCGAGTATTATACTTTACAGTACAACCGATAATTAAATTTGCTGAAATAGAAGCTAAAGAGAATAACATTTATAAGGAGTTAGGAGATCAATAATGTTCCAACATTTAGAATTACAAGATGCGGAATATCCTGTATAAAATAATTAATAATAAATAAAAATTTTTAAAACTTATATATATGATATAGGGTAACCCAAATAAGAGTGCAAATTTTTCAGGAGGTGATTCTTGAAACTAAAACTAGAGAGAATTGTATATGGGGGGTGATCTATTCTTAGTCCTTTTCGAGATGTTGGAACATTTATGTTTTTTCTTTTACATTATTAATTGCCGAATAACTTTTCACCCACAAGCTACACGGAACGTAACTTTAAATATTTGCACTCTTATGGGTAAGATCCTGTATAAACGAAATAATCAAGTTAGTGAGGAAGAATCAAATGCAATCGCACTAGTTTATAAGCAAATAAAATACAACCATTAAAATAATACTTACAACTGAGTTGATTTCTTTTTGGCGAATATTTTATAGACGCAGAAAGTGAACATTTTGATTGCCTCAAGTTTGGTATATCCGCATCCACGATAATTTTCTGTTCTCATAAAATTTTAATAATTTTTTAGAAAATTTAAGATATCTGGATTATTAAGGTAAAGAAATATATTTATAAATTTCCTAGTTGGCACACAACCTAGCTTCTTTTGATAAAATTTTCAATATACAGGATGTCCGAAACTCAAAGGTCACAAAGAACGGAGTTGATTCAGAAGTTTATAAAAAGTAAAGAATTATTCTGGAAGGAGGGGGTCTATTTCTAACGGTTTCCGAGTTAAGGGCCTTCAAAGTAATTTTATTAACTTTTTAAAGAAGTAACAACATATTTTCCCTTGTATAACATAGAAGATTCGTTTAAGTGTCGGCATCTCGCTGAAGTTATGCTCTTTCACAATAAGATACCAACTTTTATTTATCTTTCTTAGTTGAAGAGTTAAAAGGTTTTAAATACAAAAAAATGGATATTTTCCACTGTTTTTATAAAATAACAGTAATTTTTGCATTCAAACCCGTTATTTTTGTACCAATTTTATTTCATTTTCAAAAAAATCACTAATTCCTCCGATTCAATTTAAGTTCATACATTTTTGTCTTATCTATTACCGTTTTCGAGATAATTATGTAAGTATAACCATGCGCTTACTTGCCAAGTATCTAATTATATTATTTGTATGTAACAATATGGAAAATACGTTTTTTAACAATTAAGCACATGGTTATTTGTATTTAAATATCCTCCTTAACGAATAGTGCTACATAAAAAAATTCTTCTACAAAATCAATTCTTTTTTTACACCTATCCATAAATGCTCCATTTTAAATAGTGTGAATCAAGGCTTAATTCTAATTCTGTAAAACTTTAACTGAGGTACTCAAGTAAGTTATTTAATATATTATGAGTTATGACAAACATTTTAAACTTTTTAAATTAGATAATTTAAAATTTCTTATATTATATTTATTGCTAAAATTTACTGTAATTTTTAATTTTTATTGAAATATTTAAATGTTCAAAAATACCTAATTCAAAAGTTTTTCTAATAGTGAAATTGGGTTTGCCATTTGTAAGAAAGACTTTAATTATTATATGACAAGTGATTTATAAGAGAGGATATACTACTTATTAATATTTATTCTAAGTTATTTGAAATTTTATTCTTCAAGCCACTAATTATTTGAATTTTGATAATTACAGTTACTTGACAAATAATTGATATTTGACATTTCAGTTTTTGACACATAATTGGTAATTATTGCTTATTAGGGAAAATTTAGAAAAGGAAAACTTTTTAACTAATTATTTTGATTTATTCTGCTAGTACTTAATTTGCACTTTAACAAAAAAATTTTTTTTTTTTAATTTATTTCCTATTATTTTAGTTGAGATCTTATAATTAGGACTGGAACTTTTAATTAACAAACAGAGAAAATAAACACTAATTAAACTTGCCAAAAAAATTAAATTTTATTATTCAGTTTCTTTTTATCCAATTTTATTCTAACTCTGACCTTTTTTGGTTTTTTATTTTTTGTATGATCTTTGGTTGTTTTAATCAATAATTTAAGTGTAAAAAAAAATCTTTGTTTTATTTTCTCTTTCATAATTTTTTCTTTAAAAAAAGAAAAAACAAAAGAGTACTTTCAAATTGAATGAAAGAATTGACTGACAAAGGTCTTCTTCAACTTTTTTAAAATTTATGTTTTTCTTCAACTTTTTAACATCATCTCTTATGTTGATTTAAATATCAAAATGTCCAAAATAAATTAAAGAATAAATTGAAAATTAACCTTAATTGAATTTTTTACCTTTTGATAGTGAATAAACAATGAAAAACTTCAATCATTTTTTAAATTCTTATGGAATGTATACTTAATAGGGAGAAGCAGTAAAAAAGATTCTTCTTTATCAATTTGATAATTTTATCTGACAACTTTAATAAAACAAATTGATATTGAATATGAATAATTTCAAAACTCATGATAGAAAAATTGTTAGATGCCAAATTCTGTTTTTTAAATAAAAATAAATATATTTCTTTTAAAATATCTATACTTTTCAGTCCGACTGGTAAAAATGCATACACTTTGTAAATCATCGTTATGAGGAAAATAATTTTATATATTGGCTTAAAAACATTTGTAATTCAAACATACATGTATTGGTTAAAGCCAAGAATGCTCAATTACTGAAAACAAGATAAAAAGCTTAGAAATCTTAAACTATCAACTATAGAAAACTGAAGCTACTCTTGTAAAGTGGCTTAATCTCTTGTTGTTAAAAAGGCATAATTACCTGTTTGTGATGAAATCATTATCGAATTTTGTGTTTGAAATAATGTTCTGTAAACATAAAAGGTCATTGCGGAGTGTGAAAAATAAAAATAGTGTATAATATATTATAGCTCATAGTTCATAAAGTTCAAGATTTTAATTAATGCAAAAAAGTTAACAGAAAACAATAATAATTTTCTTTTAATTAAACATTTTATTCGTATTTATTACAACACTTAAAATAAAATTTAAATCCGGTCAAACCGGAAAACTTTTAAAAATTCTTGCGCCTTAACGGGTTAATCGATCCAAAAATTCTGTAACTGCAGCGAATTCCTTTTGTATGTTCGGCATAACGAATCGATTAGCTAGGAGAACCGAAGAAAAAACAAAAACTGTTGTGACAAAACTGGTTAACAAACCGAAATTAGTGGCTGACATTGTCAAAGCACAAAGTCAAAGAGAAACATACCTGCGTGATTTGATATTAGTTGGGATATCATACGATTTAACAAGGCATAAAGAACATACAAACAGCAGCTCTAATTTATACATTAAAAGTTGATGGCAAAATCATTATTATAGAATTTTTTATATTTTTAATTAAGGATTTTAATTAATTGAAAAAAAAAAAAGAAAATGTTTGAATATTTATAAAACAAAAAATATAAAATAATTTGTGATTTCAAAAACTTTTCCAATAAATAAATAAAAGTAAAATAATCATCGAAATTTTTTAATAACCTTAGGTTACATTTCGGGTTTTCCATTAGTATTTACTCCTTCTGAATATTTAGCAAGAATATACTAATATTTTAAATTATAATAAAGATCCGATTACATATTTTATTAGTCCACTGCTAATATTTATGTCATCAAAAATTCTGAAATTGTCTAAAAATGAAATCATTAGAGTCATTCATTCCTATTCGCTTGTGACATTGAAACAAAAGAAAACTGCTTACACTACATGAGCTTAAAATAAATAGATTAAATATTTTTCTCTACAAAAACCGTACTGCTTAGATACTCTTACTAATATTGAATCGATTTAAAAGTAAATCAAATGTCAATTGATTGTATTTAAAATTTCGGAATATATTAATAGTAGTAATAGTAGCGCTTTGGCATGGGAAAATAATTATGCAAATTAGGTCAAAGTAATAGTAGCGCTTTGGCATGGGAAAATAATTATGCAAATTAGGTCAATGACCTTGGGCGTTTACTTTGTTGTTGAGAGCTTTTTTAAGGAATGTTGTAGTGTAAAAAAACAGGTAGCAAATTAGATGTCGTGATTGGCGTTTGCATAATTAGTTTCCGGAAAAGTGTTTGTAAATAATATAGAAGGTCAACTAGATAATGTGGAACAAGTAGATAGTGCAATGACCTAAACAGGTGTGTAGTATTTCTACCGGTTGCATGATTAGTTTCCGGAAAAAGCTTTTGTAAATAATACAAGTAAGTGCAATGATCTTGTTGTGATAGTATATAGTAACATAGATTATTGTAAATAATAAGAATTTATTTTATTTTTTAATAAAAAGCTTTCACGGTCAATCAGTTATTTTAACACAAGAATGCAGTTGTTATTTATGAGATAAATAAAATGCAGATATTGACCTTGATATTGTATCTTATTTTTAAAGTAATTTAAAAAAAATGTATTTATTGATTAATTGTTGTGTTTATTGCAGAAAAAATTTTTAAAGAAAAAATCCAGGTGTTTGAGAAAAATTTATGTTAATGTTAATTGATTTATTATATTAACTACTTTGTATTTTGCAAATAAAAAAGTCAGTTATTCTTAAATTTTTTGCTACTTTGTATAAGTAAATTAAATTTTCTGTTATTGTAGATACAAATTAAAGCATTATAAAATCAAATAGATTTATTGTGTTGCAGAAAAAATTTTTAAAGAAAAAATGCAGGTGTTTGATATGAATTTATGTTAATGTTAATTGAATTATTATATTAACTACTTTGTATTTTGCGAATAAATAAACGTCAACTATTAGTATTTTTACATTGCAAATTTGAAGTGAGTTATGGCTAGCTATAAATGAGCAAAAAAAAAAAAAATTAAAAATAAAAAAGCAAATTAGTTTCATATAATATCGTTTTTATTTACCCAAGAATTGTGATCTTTATCAAAACCTAACCATTTAACAAAAACCTGATTTCCTTTTCTTTTCAATATTTTTTCAACAAGAAAAGTGTCAGGATTTTTGACGCGAGTAAGTTCATACTCGTAAAAAGAACCTGAAATCGGTGTTTTTGTATAATCAAGTAAGTTGTAAGTAATTGGATCTGTGCGTTTTACTTCTTTAATTGTAAATATTTCTGTTGACCAGTTTGGTTGATAACCTTTTGCAAAGTTTCTTTTGTATTTACTTATGCGTACATAATCTCCAACTTTATATTTTGCTTTCTGATAAAATTTCGGTTGCATGTAAATGTTCTTCAAAATATATTTCTCGTTTGCTTTTGTAACTTTTTTAGGTTGAAGTTTAATTGTCCGATGATATGTTGAGTTGTATTTCTCAATGAGTGAGGGTAAAATAGATATCCATTTATAATTACCCTGAAAACTAAACTGTTTCCACATTGAATTTTTTAAAGTACGGTTAAAACGTTCTACTATGGATGCTTTCATTTCAGAATATGTATGATAATGATTAATTTTTTTTCTTTCCATAAGTTTTCTAAATTCTTTGTTAAAAAATTCTTTACCTTGATCAGATTGAATATTTTTTGGGAGTGTTCCAGCACGTTTGAAAATGTTTTGCATACCAAGTAAAACGTTATTAGCATTTTTAGTTTTAATTGGTTCAGCATAAGCATATTTCGAAAAGATGTCTATTACAATTAATAAATATTTATTTCCTTTGTTATACTTTGCATATGGAATCATTTCTACTAAATCAATTTGCCATGTATCGTTTAAACCTTTCTGATTAAATTTTCTTCGACGAAAGTTTCGTCTGGCTGGTCTATGTATTTCCGATACTATTTGTGCCCGTGACATTATACTTGTACCATTTAATCAGATTTTCCAATTCTATTTTATAATTTTCTATAGAGCAACAGTTACATGTATCCGGTCCAGATGACGAGTTGTCGTAAGCCCAAGGACAAAGAGCAAAATGAGTTCCGTATATTGACGTAAATTTTTCTGTTATTGAAAATTCTTTAATGTATTTATACATGTGAAAAATACGTTGTTTATGCTCATTTAATAACACAGAGGAATATGATTTTAAAAACTCTTCCACTTCTTTTACCTCCATCTTTTAAATTGAGAATAAGTTATACACGTTTTTGCTTTTATATATTTGAAGAGCAAATCTAATTACCTTTCAATGACTTTTAAAACGCGAACCAATAATGATATATTTTAATCATCCATTTACAATGATGGTGGCGGGACCATCTGGATGTGGGAAAACAACATTTGTTTGCAACTTGATCAAAAATATTACTAGATTGATACATCCCAAAATTGAAAAAATAAAATGGTGTAACCCAGAAATTTCTGCAGTTCCAAGAAATATAGATTTCCCTGATATAGATTTTTATGCCGGCATTCCGGAAAAGCTTAGTGAAAATGAAAATAAACCTACTTTAATTGTTTTAGATGATTTAATGTTAGATTCAGCAAACAAACAAGTATGTGAACTTTTTACTAAAGGTTCGCACCACCGTAATTTGTCTATTATATTATTAACGCAAAACATTTTTCATCAGGGGAAATTCTCACGAGATATTTCATTAAATTGTAAATATTTGGTACTTTTTAAAAACCCTCGAGATAAATCACAGATTTTTCCTCTAGCTAGACAACTATATCCGGAAAATATAAAAGGCTTCCTGGGGGTATATAATGAATCAACATCAAACCCACATGGTTATATTGTATTAGATTTAACACAAGACATTAGCGATTTGTTTCGAATTAGAACCAACATATTCTCAGAGGAATATTGCGTTTGTTTTTGTGCTACCAAAGATTTAAACAATTGCTTAAAATATGAAACGGTTGAAGAAAAACCGACATATGTTACATGTACTAGAAAAATGCAACAACAAGAATTTTCGTAAAAATATTCTAAAATATTGTGATGATGATATAATAAAAACTATTGCTGAAATTGCAATTAATGTGTTAAACGGGAACAATAAAATATCACCATCACAAAAAACAAAACTAAAAAAATATAAAAAACAATTAAGACTCTTAGCGTGTCCACAAAAAGGTATAAAAGCTAAACGAAAAATGTTAATTCAACATGGAGGATTTTTACCTACATTAATTGGTACTATATTATCTGGTATAATAGGAAAACTTCTCAGTAAGACATAATGCAGCGAATGATTGTTATGTCACCAGAAATATTTTCAAAATTTAGCAAATTATTTCAAGATGATAAAAACTTAGATTTATTGGATCAAAAAATGAAAAAAGTTTTATATGATAAAAAATTAAAACCATTGCAAAAATGGTATTTATATCGTCAAAATCTCATTAAATACGTAATTAACAAAAGGCATACAAAAAAATTACCAGAAAAGTTAAATAATGTTACATTTAATACAGGTACTCAAACAAAATTCTTTTCTAAGCGAAATGCATATACAGAAACTGAATTACCTAAATACAAATCAACGTCAACACAAACTAAATTTTTACCATTAGTTACTGATGATGTGTTTGAATATGACCCTAAAAAAGAACATTCAAATATGGATGTTGATTTAACAAATTACAATTTAGATGATGAAAATTCATTTAAAAAATTAGCTCAAACTGAAATGTTGAAAGATGAAAAATTAGTCGAAAGACCATCTCTAAGCTCTGATTATCGAATGTTTGAAACACCAAGTGGTGATGTAATTACCGTTGCTGTACCATCTCCTGAAAAAAAGAAGACACTAAGATCGGCTGGTAGTTCAATTTCCTCAACTATACTTTCACAGTTTCCTGAAACAAAAAAACGAAAACTAAAACCTTTACTAAGAAGTCCAAAACTAAGAACTTCATCAACACCGGAGTGGACAACATATAAATAGTACAACATTTTATGTTTTAGAAGAAGTTAACAAAGATGGATAGTCAAGATGACTTCTATGTAACATTGTTTAGTAATGATAATCTAAAACTGTTTCCAGACAACACTTTAGCTTCATTCGAAAATAAATTACCTATTCACTTTGATTTAAGAAATGGTAATTGGAAAGTTGGTCTTTCAGAAATTTATCTGAACGATTTCCTACAAACAGAACAATTTAACAAAGAGAATTGTGCTTTTATTAATATTGGACAGTATAATGTTTATGTAAGAAACATTGAAAAACCTCTTGAAAAAATCAAAGTAACCAAATCTATAGGCTACACATATTATTCATATAACGATTCGGAATTACATTTAGATGATTGGAAGTTTAATTTTTTGCCAACGCTTATTAAAAATATAACTCCTAATCCCGGATTTACTCGAAACCAAGTTTTTACTGAATTTTTTAATGAAGTTTTGACATATATTTCTAATCCTAAAAATTATGATGATGTAACATTTAAAAAAGTGTCAGAATCTAACCGAGGGGACTTAATTCGAATATCGCAGACTTTTGATGAAGATAGTTTTTATATAAAAGTTAATCAGAGTTATAATGTAAAAACATTATTAACTGAATTATTTCAACAGAAAAAAAATATAAAAAATTTCAAAACAAAATTACCTGAACTATTCAAATTAGCTGTTGCTAAAAATAAAGATGAATTGAATGGAATGGTGTTGATTTATTCAGATATAGTTCAATCTTCTGTTTTTGGAAGTAGCAAAGTTCGGGCGTTGAGAGCTATCAACATAGAAAATTGTAGAATACCTACAAATACTGAATTTAAAAACGTCCATTACATACCTATAGAAAAAAATATTTTTGAAACAATAGCAATTAAAATTTGCAATCAATACGGTGATGGAATAAATTTTGTTTCCAGTTACTATCCAACAAAAATTGTATTACACTTTAAAAAGCATTGATTCCCCAAAAACAATATAAATACTACTACTCAAATATGATATCCTATCAAACATGGAAAGAGCTTACGTGAGATATTATTCCTCTCAGGTAGGAGGGGGAATCAACGATATTGGGCCTTTATTACAATTTTATCCAGCTATACAAAAAGGTCGTGGTTTTGGAAATATATTCGGAAGTTTAATTCGTTACTTAAAACCAGTTTTTACATCAGGTTGGGACTTAATTAAAAAAGAGGCTGTAAACACAAGTAAAAATATTTTTAATGATATAGCATCTGGTTCAAACATAAAAGAAGCTGTAATTGATCAAAGTAAAGGCGGTATAAAAAATTTACGGAAATCAGTAGTTAACCAACTGCATTCGATGTATGGTGGAAGACAAAGAACTATAAAAAGACAAAGAGCTATTAAAAGACAAACAGTTTCTAAAAAGACACATTTGAAGTCGAAACGACGAAAAAAGCAAAGTAAAACATCCGACATATTCAACTAAAAATGGAATGTATGAAATCTGAACTTGATCTTTTTGCGTCATTACCCGTACAAACAAGTATTTTGCGTTCAGAAGAGGTAGCATACAATCCTTTAGCTTCTTTAGAGGCATCACCGTCAACTATTGAATTTGTTTCCCTTGGAAATGGAGATACATATCGAGATTTATCCTCCACCTATATAAAATTTAAAGTTCAAATATTAAAAAAAGATGGATCAGTTTGGAGTGCAAATGATAAAGTAGGAACCGGAACTGAAGCAAGACCAGCTCCGCAGCCCAGTGTTGTAAATAATTTATTACACTCTTTAATTAAACAATGTAATGTAACTCTAAACGGAAAAAACATCACTCCTTCAGACTCCTTATACCATTATAAAGCATACTTAACTACTTTACTAAATTATGGTACAGATTCCAGTCAAACACATTTGGAAGCATCTGGTTGGGAATTGGATAAACCAAATGTAAATGATTTTAGTAATTCTGGTTCTAAATCAAGACAAAAATCATACAACAATTCTACTGTAGTAGAATTAATGGGAAAATTACATGTAGATTTCTTCAATACTCCTAAATTACTTTTAAATAATGTTGACATTCGAATTGCTTTAGCCCTAGAAAAACAGGATTTTTTTATTTTCTTTAACGATGCCGATGAAAGCTATTTAAAAATTCTCGAAGCTACGTTATACATGAAACATTTAACAATTAATCCTAGTATATTGATAGCACATAATACTGTATTGGAAAAGGCTAACGCGAAATATTTTTATACCAGAAGTGAAATCAAAACATTTACAATTCCAGCTAACACATCTAACATATCATTGGATAATATATTTATAGGGCAAATACCAAAAGCTCTAGTATTTTGTATGGTTAATAATGAAAACTTCAATGGTAAGAGATCAAAAAATCCATACCATTTCGACCATCAAAATCTCACACAATTTCAATTATATGTGAATGGAGTGCCTACACCAAACTCTGCAATTGAAACAAGTTTTACACCGAATAATTCTTGTAATTCTCGAGCATATTTAACATTATTTAGCGGAACAGGTATACATCATTCTGATAGAGGACATCAAATTTCAAAAGAATTATTTTCAAAAGGTTATACAATACTGGCTTTTGATTTATCACCAGACGGCTCGGGAACAGATACATGTCAGAGTTTATTAAACCAGGGAGTAGTAAAGATTGAAGCAAGACTCAGCTCTCCATTAACTTCAACATTAACTTGTATTGTATTTGCAGAATTCGATGCTAATATCGAAATTGATAAAAATCGTAACGTCTACGTGAACATATAAAAGGAAGTTTAGCGAACCATCTCTATTCATTTCACAATGACATGTGCTCTAGTAGATTTATCGTTCTGTACGGGCGATAACAATACAATATTTGTAAAAAATATTGCTGTGGCTGGTATTAAAGAAAAATGTAAAACTATTGTAAAAGAATTAAAGTATAAATTTCCTGTCAGAGATTTGAAAAAAACAGATATTGAGAATTACTCTTTTGGACATATCGATAACGAAAAAGTAACTAATAACTTAATAAATTTGCTTGAAAAATTCGATATAGTCTTAACAAATGGAAAACTTAAAGCAGAATTTTTAACAACATTTGTACGAGGAAATACTCGACTAATTGATATTTCCCGTTTGCAAGAAAATGAATACACTTCAGATTTCAAAGGTTCTGAAATGTAATAAGTTAACACATAAAATATTTAGAGGCGTTTATGCTCTTGATAAATTACCAAAACAAGTTTCAAAACCTAGTATTTTGGTGGTAAATACCGATAATACTA
This sequence comes from Poecilobothrus nobilitatus, assembly GCA_947095535.1. Taxonomy (NCBI): domain Eukaryota; kingdom Metazoa; phylum Arthropoda; class Insecta; order Diptera; family Dolichopodidae; genus Poecilobothrus; species Poecilobothrus nobilitatus. The sequence continues at coordinate 73,532,673 of OX352774.1, forward strand.
ATGAAAAGGGAACACATTGGTTAGCAATATTTGTTCCAGTTCAAGGGTGTGCAGAATATTTTGATTCATTTGGAAATCCCCCGTTTCACAATGAGATTATAAAATTTCTACAAAATCAATCAACATGTTTTGTTTTCAACAATAAGCGTTTACAAAGTAATTTAACATCTGTTTGCGGACATTATTGTTGTGTATATCTATGGATGCGAAGTTCCTGTAAAAGCATAAAATATTTTCTTAATTTATTCGACACATCATCCCCACTTAAAAACGATAAAAAAATACAAAGAATATTTCGAAAAATTTTTAAAAAATGAGGGAGAAAAAATATAAATACAAAATTCTAAAATAGAATTCATCAGTTAAAACAAGAAAAATGGAGCAATCAACAAATTCGGAAGTCATTGAAAAACAAAAAAGTGAACCTCCGCAAAATCTTTTGTTAAGCTATATCTATTATTTGGATAAAAAACAAACAACAAAAATACAAATTGGATTTAATGTTGAAAATTTTGCTGCAACAATAATTTTCCAACGTCATCAAAAAGTCATTTGTGAGATGAATTATTTGGCGTGGTATGCCTTTTATCAAGATTTTACTAACAACCAACATAAATTAAATTCAAAAGGATTTGCGCTAACATTTAATCATACCGGGAAAACTAAAAAAATTACATTGCAGTTAGATGAGTACACCCGCTTTTGTCTTATGTTAGACTTTATACAAGCAGTGATGTCATATAACAACGGAGCTGAACTTAATATAAGAGAATATGTATTCAAATATTTTGAGAGATGTATTGAAAAGAATAAACTAAGATTGGAACAAGAAGATTTCTACATTCCAATGAATTTACACATAGCTCAGTGTAATTATTCCAGACTATTTTATGAAATACCTATGTTTTTGTCAGAAAAATTATCTTGGTCAACAATAAATAAAACAAATATTTTTTAAAACCAATTATTTTCTTTTATTAAATACATATATAAATTCATACAATTTTTTACAGCACATCTTTTTAAATTTTCAGTAATGTTATGGTGAGGGCAAATGGTTGTGAAATTCTTTAGTTTCTGAAGAGATGGAATGTCATTATCTAAGTTGATAACTTCTACTGAACTCGAAACAAATTTATCTAAAAATTCCTTTTTCTGGTACCCCTTTACGTAAACGACGTCGAATGAATTTAAATGTTCCTTTAAGGTATTTTTAATTGCTGAATATTCTATAAAGCCATCATCCCAGTCAAGACCATTTATTTGTGTTTTATTGAATTCATTTTGCTGTTTAACATCAGTATTTAACTCTTCGAACGAATAAGGTGCTTTAAACATAAATAGCATTGGTATCAGTGACCCATCAGCTATCAAAGCAAATTCCTTCAAGAAATATTGCTTTTTATTTCCAACAGTAAATTGTAAATCTGCTACTGCCTTCCTGCTGCTCATTTTGTACCTGACTATTTTAAAATAGCTTGAAATCCTATAATTTATAACTAATACGATTTAAAAAGAGTGGAAAGAAAAGGGGAAGGGAGCCTTTAGCAGTAGCATAAACCGATACCGGACCCTCAAAGACAGATACCGGACATCCGGGGACCCCATCCAGAATCAAGAAAAGGGGCGCCTGATTCAGGCCCCGCTTTAAAGGGACCGAACCTCAGGGGACCGGATATCGACTCTCCAGAAACAAGGGTTGATTTAAATGGATTAACCTGGAAAAAAAAACGTGCAAAGAGTTACAAAAATCTTGCTGACTAATATTTTAACTCCTATACATAGTGATTTTTATATTGGTAGCTACAAAGTATTTTAAATCTTAGACATAGTTTAGAGAATATACAGTCATTAATTATTAATGAAAATGCAAAAATATAATTTGAATATTTTAGAAAGTATTATGTATGATGCAAAATATTATGTATGTTGCATAAAAAGTATAAATTGATTTAAGTTTTTAAATTATTTTTAATTAATAATGGAAGTACAGGAGCCGTTTGAAGAAATAATTGGAAAATGCGATATTTTCCAATTAGAAAGAACATTAACATTCAATTACGAAATTGAAATAATAAAAAATTGATTAAACTTCTTTTTAAAAAAAACTTTATTTTTTTCTTTTAAATCCAAATGGTACAGAACTATAATTTTCATAAAACCTTCGTTTTTCTGCTTTTAACCTGTATATCTTTGTTTCTGGAACTGTAATTACCCTATGATCATTTGTTCTTCGAAAATTTTTGTACAGAATATTTACACCGGCTTTATCGTTCAATAAAACCATTTCCTTAATTTTTTCAAAATTGACTAGTTTTGAATTATTATAATCTAGTTTAATTCCTTTTACTTTACAAACTACTGCATCGCTTTGTTTGTCAGAAGAAAATGCTTTATATGCATAATTTTTTGGTCCACCGCTAACGAATTCTTTTATGTAGCTGTCAGATCCAAATGATTCTAGTTCATTAGTCATATCTCCGATAAAATTGCCTATGACAGGTTCATATTCACCTTCTTTTGACACATATATGACGGAATCAGTGTCATAATATAAAACTCGTTCTTGTAAATTTTCCAAATATTCATACAATTTTAAACGAGCCTGTGCAGTTGTATAACTTGCAATACATACGTTCACTGTACGCAATGAATCTAAATCTTCATTTTTATATTTCCAGTTAACTAAAACCGTGTCAGAATTGATAATCATTATGTGCAATACATCTTTGCTTGGATTTGTCAATATAGAATAAAAAGTAGCTGGACTTTTTATTATTTGCGTTTTTGTCTGATTTTCTCGTTGACCAAATTTTCCCCAGAAAGAGTTCAATATAAGCTTACTGTATGATCTTTTTCCAGGGTTTTTGTAAATATTTTCTGTATCAAGTTTAATATTTTCTTGTTGGAAAAATTGTTCCAAATAATTTTGTTTTAATTCTTCTGTGTTGCAATCTTTAGGCCATCCAGAAGCTTCCTGTTTAGTTTTAAGAAATTTGTCCATCATCTCTGTAAATAATCCAGGTTCACAGTTGTCTTTGTTATATTGTTGTACCTTATACCGCCAAATTTCATGAAATTCAAATATTTTATACCCCTTTTTTACAGCTTTTACTACTTCGTCTATAACCCAAGTTCCTGTCAGAGTTCTTTCTTTATCAGAATGAAGGCATTCATCTTGATATGTTTCAAGGCTGCAAGTGAAACAAAGCGTAAACATTAATTTATTATTTTGTTTTATTGGAAGAACAGGGTGAATCAAATCAGTTGGTGGAAGAATATCACATTTTATTAAACCATTAGTATTTTCTAAGTCAACTTTAGAACATATTTCATGGCCCACTAAAACTTCAGGATGTCCTACTGGAAATTTCCCATATTTGCACACATAGGGATATAATGAGCAAATATCTATGTATTTTATTTTTTCATTTTCTTTTGCTTTGTAATACATAAAAGTGTTTCCAGTTCTACCTCCATAAAAAGCATCTCGTGGTTCTAAAGGAACGTTTTTTAAAAGGGGGTGATTTATAAGATATGACATCTCATCTTCTTTTTCTATCAATTGTTCTCTAAAATCACATTCCCACATTTCGATCACTTGATATCCAAATGATTTTAATCGTTCTGTTCTTGTTATGGTATTTTCAAATCTGATATCAAGAGTATCATGTTTGTTCCCTTGTATTGATTCATTCCTCTTATATGGAAAACATTTTGGATGGCCATGAAAATAGCACCCATGGAATTGAAAAATTTGTTTTGTTTCTGAACAAAAACCATCTACTTTTATATTTTTTATAATTGCTTCTTTTTTCTTTGCTGCATGTTGAATATTAATCTTTCTTTGATCCTCTTCCCAAATTAGCCATTGAAGAGCAATTTTTGATTGATTGTCTGCAAATCTGTAACCTTTTTTGGGTATCAATCCTATAGTTTCCGGTTTCAAAAAATTTCTTCGAAAAACTAAATTGCATGCTGAAGCAATGGTTGTAGCCTCAGTGAAAGGACATACATTATTTTCTTCCAATAGGAGTTTTCTAAATTTAATGCAGGCTTCAGTTAAAATATGTACATCATTTTTGCAATATTCTATCAAATCACGTTTCATATTGAACTCGGTATTTTTGCTTTGTTCATACCAATCAATAAACATTTTTCGATTTTCTTCTGTCATTGTATCAGGACTATAGTAGTGCATAAGTGGTATTGGCCCAACATAATTTATATTTTCTGATGTATTGAACAAATGAGGAAAATAACCTTTTTTTAAATCAGTTGATAAATCGAAAGCTTTAGGAAGTTGTGATAGTGGCATTGCAAAATAATTAATAGAATCTAAAAACCTTATATTTTTTATCTGCATCTGAATAATTTTTGTACCCCTCATGATTAATTTTGGCTCTATCTCACTTTTATGCAGCAATTCATTTAAAATAAACTGGTGATCAAAACTTTGTCCATTATGAGCTATTACAACAACTTGTTTAAATTTTTTAGCCATTTTAAAAATGTAATCAACTAAATTTGGAATTACATTTGTGTCAAAAACTGTTGTTCTAAAACCACATTTAGAACAAAAATGTAACTTCTCTTCTTTTATGCAATGATGACATCTTATACTAAGAACACATAAATTAGGTTCATGTAGTTTAATATCTTCATTATTGTTTTTAACTAGCGTTTTTTCTTGCATTGTTTCTAGATCGTAAAAGATAAACACAAAATCATTAATTTTTGGTTTGCTCTTATCTACAATAATATAACAAAAATGATTTTTTTCTACACTTTTGTTACAATTTTTACAAAAAACAGTATCACATTTATGTGGTGAATCAATCTTTCTAAAATATGTTTTAAAACAAATTAAGCATTTGTGAAATTTTTGACATGTAGTAACTGTTTTATGATTTTCAAAACATTTTCCACCTCGGAATGATCGTTTGCAATAGTTGCATGTAATAGTTGTAGGTATATTATTACATGCAGGAGACTGTCGACAACAAATACAGATACCTTCACAATTATGATAATTTGCGTAACCTACATTACATTTTTTACAGTAATGGTTAATGCAAAAAACCGCTGTCAGCGAAATAATAACGTTAAAGTGATTTTCGTAATATAATAAATTAATTCTTTTGCCATCGTTTTTACCTTCAAAAATTATATTTTTGTTATTAGCATAATCGTAAACAACGATGTTATATTCATCCCCATAATAATCCTGTATTTTTTTAAGTTCAGATATTCCTGCACTTTGCGTTATATTTAATTTTGTTTTTACCATCAGCTCTAATGCTAGATTTTTCTGCATCTTCTGTGTATCTTGGCGAATTTTTTTATAATTCATGTCACCATCTATAAAAGCTTTTCCTACTACAATAGCTCGGAGTAAGCAAAGATTATCATTATTTTTAATGACAACAATGCCTTTTCGTTTTAAACTTTCTTCATTGAAAGTAAAATAATTTCTCCCTCGTCCACTTCCAGAAGGCAACCGTACAGTTGTAGTTGTTAGTTGAAAAGAATCAGTATTCAGGCCCTCCGAATTACTTTGGAATATTTTACTTATTAGTTCCCAAATATCTTCAAACTTCACTGAACTTGCAAGCTTAAAATTCATCCAACCTGGAGTTCTCTGTTGAAAGTTATCAGCAAAAAATACTATACCAATGAGATCATTCGGTTCAACGTTTTCCACCGAATATATAACTATTTGATTAATGGCTTCTTTAGTATATGCCAATATATCTTCTTCATTTGGAGCTTTTCTTATTTTGAATGTAATTTTTCTCGACATAACTCCAAACTTTTTCAAAAACTGACTTTTTTCTTCTATAATTATGAATTTGGAAGACTCCTCTAAATATTTCTCTAATATTTGTTTCTTGGCCATTTTTCTCAGTATTGATTTGGTATGTTTATACGACTTTTTTTTTGTTAATGATAATATATAACTAATTAACCATGTTTTTATACCAATATTAAAAGGGATAGGAAATTTTCCATACATATTTTTAAAAACTAGGAAATGAATCAAATAGACAATAAAATTAACATTGCCACTCCACATTACAGCTTGTTTACATTTTACAACTCAAATTTGCATAATACTAGTAATTTCCTAGAACATAATAACTCTTGTTATATATTATAAAAATTTTTCAAATTATATTTCAATTATATTAATTCATATTATATAAAAATTAATTTACGTGTTTTTCGTTTTACAATTCATTATTAAATTATTTGCATAATACATAGTTGTTATTAATAACATATCTCAAATTTGCATAATAGAAAGTAATTTACAAGAATCTATAATAAATCTTGTTCTATATTAAATTTTTTCTTATTTTTTTTATAAAACATAACAATTAATCACTAAATACAAATTTTTTTCTCTCGATTTTATACATACAACCTATACTATAAATTATTTTTTGTTTTTTTTTTCTTTTTTTTTTTATATCGTTCAGATTAAAATAAAAACTAAGATACAATAACAAGTTCAATATCTGCATTTTATTTATCTCATAAATAACAACTGTATTTTTTGCGCTAATATTATGTTACAATACCTGGTTGACCGTGAAAGCTTTTTATTGAAAAAATAAGATACATTTTTATTATTTAAAATAACCTATATGTTACTATACTATCATAACAAGATCATTGCACTTACTTATCCTACATTATCTCGTTTACCTTCTATATTATTTACAAAAGCTTTTTCCGGAAACTAATTATGCAACCGGTAACAAATACTAGATATTATAACACCTGTTTAGATCATTGCACTTACTTGTTCTACATTATTTAGTTTACCTTTCAATATTATTTCCAAACACACTTAGTAAAAGCTTTTTATTAAAAAATAAAATAAATTCTTGCATATTATTTATATAGTCTATGTTATTATAGTACAACACCTGTTTAGGTCATTGCACTATCTACTTGTTCCACATTATCTAGTTGACCTTCTATATTATTTACAAACACTTTTCCGGAAACTAATTATGCAAACGCCAATCACGACATCTAATTTGCTACCTGTTTTTTTACACTACAACATTCCTTAAAAAAGCTCTCAACAACAAAGTAAACGCCCAAGGTCATTGACCTAATTTGCATAATTATTTTCCCATGCCAAAGCGCTACTATTACTTTGACCTAATTTGCATAATTATTTTCCCATGCCAAAGCGCTACTATTACTTTGACCTAATTTGCATAATTATTTTCCCATGCCAAAGCGCTACTATTACTACTATTAATGTGCAAAACTTCCTTAAGTCGAATAAATTGTATTTCAAAAGTAATAAATTGAACATAAAATATCAATTATAACCACATAAATAAATCCCAATTGTGATGAAAATAAATAAAGAAGGTTATATGCCTTATTTATTTGAACTAGACTAATGTCTAATCGATTCCCTGACGATCTAATTCTTAAAAAAAAAAAAAAAAATTTAAGACAATTTTCACGTTTTCAATATGAAGAAAAAAATAAATTAAAATTGAGGTTTTTGCAATAGAAGAATTTAAAAAAAAACTTGAAAGTCCTTTGAATTTGAACAATGTTTCTTTATAAATATTAAAAATGATTTTTATTTTTTATTTTTTATCTTTTTTGTTGCTCATGATCATTCGTCTGTTTGTTTCTTGTAAAATTTAGAAATCCCAATAGATAAGTATAGAATGCTAATGAAGCCCTTTACCTTTTTGTCTTACTGACAAAGATTAAAATTTGTGTATGTGATTGATTTTTAATTAAAAAAAAAAAAGAAACCGGTAAAAAAGTGATAAAAGGATAAACAAATATTTTGGAGCCTTTTTTATTTCTTTTTCTACATTTTCTTTTATAAAAGAATACATCTGAAATGGGTTGAATGGTACTATAGAAGTTTTTACACGTGTATTCTGATAAAAACAATAACTAAAATTTAAAATTTTGGAGATATTTTATTAAGTTTATCATTGTGTATAGATTTAAAATTTAAATTAAAAAAAATGGTATCCTGAAAGAGGTACAGAATATACGGTCATATGTGTTTAAAAGTTAACAAAACAAGAAAATTATTTAAAATAAATTGATTGCTTTTCCAAAAATTGAAGAATATTATAAAATATTTTTTGTATGGAATTTTTAGAGACCATTAAACGACCTTTGCAGGCTAAGAAACTTGTTCTGACCCTTCTATTATATTTTTTTTTTTGAAATGTTGCTATAGATACGCTTCATTTATTTATGTTTGCAGGAACTTGCCACTTATTTAATCTATAGATAATTTTATCATTGAACATGCGATATTAAATGCGAGGGATTTGAATACTTTGAATCAGACAATGAGGGCTGTAAAGGAACAATGAATCCACCTATTGTTATTTTGCTATCAGTGACGAAGCCATAAACAGTTGTAACATGCAGTAAGTATGTAACACCTTCCTGCATGAGGTAATAATTGAAGGCACCTACACTGTATCAGCTATTATTATTCGTATATTAGTATTAATAATTATTATTTTTATTATTTGACAACAGAGTCAAGACCATTAGTCAGTGACAACATGTATTTATAGTATATACTATCTTCCTGCATGTGGTAACCAAAGACAGGACAACTGTAACAGCTATATTATTATTAATATTAAAATTCTTGATATTTTATTATTATTTTTTTCCCCCTAAGGGAGGTTAGAATCTTTCAAAGACACCAAGAATTCCCCCTTGATTCTTACAGACTAAAACCCATCTCTTTTCTTAGCCAATATAATAGCATGAAACTACTACCACCTAACGCAATATATTTGCTAAAGAGTGGAGATAGGAAAGTATAGGAGAATTATTATTAATTATTACTGTTAATTATATACAATATACATTGTTACGATAATACTACAACAAATTACTACATATAATTTATATGATCTGACCGAGTTTTGAACCGAAGATCCTCCGATTGAAAACCTCGTGACTTAATCACTGGGCCATGACTCAGATATTATATTATATATATTATATCATATACTTTTTTATGATGTACGATATTGCTAGTGTTACTATTATTTTTTTTATATAATCTGACCAGCGTTTGAATCCAAGATACTTCGATTAAAAGGCTGACAACATAACCACTTACGCCATAAGTCTGATAATTATCGAAAAAATTTCTGTAGGTATGGAAAGAAAGGTATGAAAAGAAAATCAGGTATGGAAAACTTAATAAATAATTAAATAGTATGAATTGATTGATCATTACACTTTGCAGAAAATTCAAAATAACTTCAATTATATGATTTAAATTAATAATAATTTTATAATATAATTAATGTTCACTTACAAATTATTTCTCCTATAATAATTTAAACAAAAAATTTAATTACATTTCTATATAATTAAAATATTAATAAAAAAAAAAAAAAAATTATTTAAATAAAATAAGTAAATAATTTCAAAAATTTCTATTTTAGGATTTAATAAATAAAATGACATACCTAACTATTAATAACTAAAAATTTATTAAAAATAATTTAATCCAAACACTTAATAATACTTAAAACATAGAAAATTAAAATATATTTAATAATTAATAAAGAAAAAAATAAAAAAAAATAAATTAAATCTGAAAATTTTTTTATAATTTATACAATAACAATAATTTAATAGTGGCTTATTTTTAATGATAGTTTGTATATTTTTTGAATGAAAAGTGTGTGTTTTTAAACACTTAAAATATGTGTCATCATTTTTTTTTTTCTTTCTTTCGCAAAAATTAATAAATTAAACTATAATTAAATATAATATATTAATAAATACGAAAACATTAGTTTGAAATTAAATAATTAATTTATTATTAATTTGTAAATAACAAAAAAAAAAAAAAAAAAATTTAATATTCAATTATTTTATTAATTAATTAATTATTTAAAAAATAATTAGAATAGTGAAAAAGAAAGAAGTGCATTTATTATTGAAAGTTATTTAATAAGCAATTTATTTATTATTAATAATTATAATATTTTTTAACTATTACAAAAACAAAAATAAAACAAAATATTATTAAAATTAAATATAAAATAATATATAATACAATATAATGTATATAATATTAATAATTTCTAGTTTATAAAAATAATCATTGTATTAAAAAAAAAAAAAAAAGAAAAAAACATATTTTCCGTCTTTTAGTCTTTGTACTCTTTTACTCTTTCATATATTAATATAATAATAATTATAACTAAAAATTTTATATAGATAATAAAAAAATAAATATTTAGAATAAAAAAAAAAACAAAAAAAAAAACAAAATAATTTTCAAAAGAAAATTTTCCACTTAAACGAAACACTTCTTATTTTTAAATTGGATTAAAAAAAAAAAAAAAACAAAAAGCGATAAAGTAAAAGGTGAGTAAAATGTTGAAACATTTCATTACATATTTATATTATACCAACATTAAATATTTATAAAATATAAAAATGTTTATTAACATTTTGTCATTTGTATAGTAAATAAAATAATTTTTTCATCTAATATTGATTTGTACTTTTTTTTCTACACTTGAAAGAGGTGATCTCTGATTTATTTAATTAAAATATATTGTTGTTGACACAAAAATTGAAATAAAATATTGTGTCATGCGAGAATATTGTTTTTTTTTTCTTTTTTTTCTTTTGTGAACTTATGAACTTTTAATTTGTTTTTAAAATAATATTCTCATCTATTTATTTATTCGGCTTATTTTTCTTCATGCAATTTATTTCGGTACATAATAATCAGAAACTACTTATTCAATTTTAGTTAAGGTTATACTTACTCAGGTTATACATTTACGGTTGCGATTCAATTCGTTTTTAACTTTAAGGGGTCAATCATGAAAGTCTTGTGAGTTAAGACTTTTTTCTTCTCTGAAAAGTCTTTCAAAAAATATAGGTATACATATATAGATAATGTGTTTGTTTGTGTGTGCTTAAAAAATATTCTTGAGTGAGTGAAAATGAAAGTAATACTCAGTCCGTTCATCTTTTCCTTTTGTGTTATTCGTCTGTCTATTTACCAAACTTCTATTGGTACCGTTTCAGACAAAGAAATAAAATTTTAGTTATAATAGTTCACCCAGTAGCATGCAGCTAAACAGTCTACTAAGGTTAGAAAAAAGCCAAAGTTTAAATTGTTATAACTCAATTTCTATACTTGAGTAAACTGTTATAACTGTAAAAATTGTAATAACTCAATTTCTACTTGAGTACTTGAGTAAACTCTTAAGCTTAAATTTTTGTTTATTTGTATTTTCAGATTGACAGATTGCATTTTCAGACAATTTAAACCTTGGCTTTTTTCTAATTTTAGCATTGTGTAGTTCCATAAAAGGTGAACCACCATGACTAAAATTTTATTTCTTTGTAAATAACCAAAAATTGTAAAATTTTGCTAATTTTACATACTTGGATACCGCAGACACCAGTAGAATTTTTTAAAGATAAGATTGAAAAATTGAAATGGGAGCATTATATTTAGGGATTCTGAAGGAAGTGTTGTACCCGCGTAGGTCCAAATGACTATATTCCAAATATAGTTATGGTATTGCCAGCTTTCATAAAGTATATTTCGTTAATGGGGCATATTATCCTTTAACGAAGAAAAGGACTTTTAAAAGTATCATTGTTGTTTTGGTCTTTTGTAAATAAACCGCTATAACTTTCGATCTGTTAAGTATATAGGTGTATATTTTATTATGCTTTTAGTTAAGGTAACGGTCTTAAGAATATTTTAACATTTATTTGATGACGATAAGTGTAGCCGTTTTGGAGATATTGTAGTTCAAAGTTGAAATTTAAAAAAAAAAAAATTTTTAACATCTTTCTTTAAATGTCAAATATTTCAAAATGTAACAAAGAAACCCTGTAAATATTTTTACGTCGTTGAAAAGCAAGTATTTTAAATCTTAAAAATTAAATTATATGCTGCATACACATATTTGATATCATTTTATTTAATTAATTTTTCTATTTAATTAATAAGTTTATTTTTAGTTTTAATTAATGAATTTATATTGGAATAACATTGTTAATTAAACACAGTTTAGGTATATGTACGCTTTTAGATCTTTAAATTGCTTCTTAGAATTTTAAGACTCAATTTTTGCAGAAACTGTTGCATAAATCCGAATTTTTTGCTTAATTTGACCTCAATTATTATCTAGAAAAGAAGAATTCTTTAGGGTTCAAATTATTATACTAATGATTCAATAATAAAATATATTGACCTTTAAAATTGTGTTCAATTATGAATGTTATTAGATTTTATCTATTACTTTCCCTTACTCCGATAAATAAGTTTCTCCAATTTAGAGACTCTAATGTACAAATAGTCTAAGCTTTATATACTTTGTACGAAATTAGTATGATCCCAATTTTTAAATTCCAATAGCCTAAACTGACTCAATAAGTCTGTCTAATTAAGTTTCACTCAATTACCAAGTTAGTCAGTATACTTGATCTTATTATATTTGCTTATATTTGGCTATAAGTTTTTATTTAAGATATAAAAAATATCAATGAATTATAAAGGAGGCATAAGTTAAAATTATTTCCTTACGTTACTTAACGTTTTTTTTTTTTTTTTTTATTTTATTTAATTATATCTCTAAAAGAGCTTTAGAGCTCGTACAGAGTATGTACATTACATTCTTACAAACTAGTCATTATAATAGTAGTATATAGTACTATTATTAGCAAAAACAAATACTTAATAACAAATGCAAGAGAATGAAAAAATCTTAAAACTTCAGAAAAATCATAGCAAAATTTAAACTACATTATAGTTAATATATTTAAATAGAAGAATTCATTATTAAAAATTAAAAATTAGCAGGTGCTTCATTTGTTTATTTTTTTTATTTTTTTTTTTTTTTTTTGTAGAAGTTTTGTTTTTTACTTTATTAATTCTAAGTAGAATGTTTTTATTTTTGACTTTATGAATGGCATATCACATGTTTTTAATTCATTTGGCAAGTTGTTAAATGTTTTAATTGACGTATAATAGATTCCGTCTAATTCCGTCTTTGGCTTGCTGTACGGGTATTATGGCTGTGTATTTCCATGTTGTGTTTTAACAAGGTATTTGTATTTATTAATTTATTTTGCATATTAAATATTTGTATGGCTTGTGACATTTTTTTATGTAGTTCAATTGGTAATATTTTTAACAGTAGATGTATTTCAGCTATTGACTTTCATCTTTCAAATCCATAGAGGTTTTTGATGGCATTATTTTGAATACGTTGTATCATATTCAAATTTTTTGAGAATGTATTTCCCCAAATTACGATTCCATAGGTGATAGTTGAATGAAAAAGACAATAATATATAGATCTTTTAGTTGCTAGAGGAACTCTATACTGTATAAGTTTTAGCATACCAGCAATTCTTCTAGCCTCTCCTGCTATTTCGTTACATTGTTGATTCCATTTTAATTCAGAGTCCATGGTCACTCCAAGGTACTTATACACGTTGGTTTCTTTAATATTCATATTTTTAAACATTATATTTAGTGATGTATTTGTTGTATTTTTTATTATCATATATTTAGTTTTGCTTATATTTGTTGTTAACTTTAATTTGGACATTCACTTATTTACTAATTGTATATCTTTATTCATTATTTTTTCTAAGGCTTCGTACCTATTTTCCATGAATACTATAGCTAAATCATCAGCATAAAGAAAAGCTTTACCATCTAGTTTTAATTTTGAAAAGCTGCTTATGTAGCACGAGTACAGTGTTGGTCCCAAAGAGCTGCCTTGAATAACTCTGTAAGTTATATCTGTAATTTGGATTTTAAGTTGTTGACACTCAACATATTGCTTCCTTTCATTTAAATAGCTTTCGAACCACATATTTTCTTTTCCCAGAATTCCACATTCGAATAGTATACACAATAATATTTTCCTATCAACCGTATCAAAGGCTTTTGTAAAATCGAAAAATACAACGGATACCTTTTTTCTATTATTTATACCTTCTTGGATGTATGTGATCATATCGAATAACGCCGTATTTGTATTAGAACCCTTTTTAAAGCCATATTGTCGATCATCTGCCAAATTATTGTCTTTTAAATATTTAGTTAGTTGAGTATTCACATATGCTTCAATGATTTTATTAAATTGTTTGTCTCCATTACCTTTATAAATTGGTATAACTTTATTTATTTTTAGTTCTTCAGGCATAACACTTTGATTCAAGGATTCATTGATTAATTCACTTATGTTTGCTGCTAGTTCATCTTTGCATTCTTTTATAACCTTTGTTTGTATTCCATCATAACCTGTTGCTCCTGTATTTGGTAACTCGTTTATTAGTTTCTTTGTTTCATAATTCGTAATCATTTTGAATCTAAATCTATTTGATGTTCTATTTATTGGTAGATATACGGTGTTAAAATTTTGTGCTTTCTTATATTGTGTCGAATCCATAAAACTGAACTTGAACTCAAATCATAATTTTTCAAACAAAGGCGTATAAAAATTAACATTAATATAACAGCACTCTAACTATTGTGCCATACAGCTGTTAATTTATAACTATAATACTACTATAATTAGACAAGAAATCTAATATTTAATATAAATTATATGAATAATATAAAATCTTTACATTAATTCTTTTATAAATAATCATAATTAGTAATTACACGTATTTGATGACAGAAAAACTAACACGAAATGTTAAATGATTTGAAAAAGAAAAAAAAAATAAAAATAAAATGCTCAAATCAAAATTCTATTTAAAAGAATGAAATCTTAAAATATAATATTTAATTTTTTTCTTTTTTTAATGAAATTACTATTAGAATTCTGTTGCTTCATCTTTAATTGTATTTCAATCAAATTGAATTTTTTTGAATCTATTTAAAACCATATCATTTATAGATTGCAACAATAAAGAAAAAACTACTTAAGCGAATATATTTTAATAATTTCAAAAATAATAAAAGAATAATATTAAGTTAAATACTATAAACCCTTCAATTTAATTATTATAAAAGATTTATGGTTCCAAAGCGTGTCAAAAACGAGTCAAATATAACATAATACACTCATTGTTATTTTTGTCATTTTTGACCTTGAACTTCTAAACACAATACAAAATATTTACAAATTTTTACAGTTTTTTCTTTTACTTTTTAGTTTTTGGTTAACATTTTTATAGTACAACTGTAAACTGTACCCTACTATAAATAGTAACTGTATAATTTTATGTTAAAAATATTATTTTAGTTTAAGTATTGTAAATTAAACTGAATAACTATGTATGTATATATCTGCCTTCTAACAAATATCTTGTATTTTTACAAACATAAAACTAAAAATAGTGTGTTAGTAGGTAAAGTCAAATAATATATTCTTGGAATTTTAATTAAGAGGAGTTAAAAAATCACAAATAAGAGTTTTTTGTATGGGGTATTTTTTACCATGAAATAGCAAAAATGGAAGGTTATGTGCGCATAATTATTTAACACTAAAAAGAGAATTATAAAGAAAGAATTTTACAACTTTTTTTTTTTTTTAAAATCAAGGACATCGCTATACTATAAAAATTTTCAGCACTAGTATAAATATAATATACTCTATAATGAACAAATGAGTAGAATTTGATTAATAAAATTTAACAATAACAGAATATTCCTTTCTTTTTTTTTTTTTTGTTAGTATATTGCCACATAAATGCGATAAGGAAATTACAAGGCTTTTAATTTTCAGGTGTGGCTGTAAATATCATAAGGGGAAATTCTTCTTACGACATGTGTGGGATTCGAAACCACACTCCCTCGGTGATTACAAGGTATTTCATACGCTCTTACCCACTAGACCACCGAGGCTCCACGTAATTTTTTAATTTACACAATATGAATAAAAATATTTAATACAAAAAGAATAATTAAGGAATCCTAATTTTAATGCTTAGCTGAATTTAAATAAAAACTCAAATAAATGAATAATAAGAATGTTGGCATGCAAACTTTATTTTTAAAACATTTTTCCAAAATAATTTGAAAAATTTGTTTATTAGTTTCACTCTGTAAAACAATGTAACTTTAACCATGTTTAATAATGTATATCACAACTTTTTTATGTACTCCTTCAAAATTTGAAAACATCGTATTTTCAAATGTGTTCAACTAGAAGCAACATTTCAATCTAGAAATGCAAGAAACAACGTTTTTTAGCTTTAAATATCAAAAAGCGGCACCTTTTTACAATTTTAGTATTAAAATTTACCGTTAAGTGTAAACAAAATTTTGCAAAATTTTGCTTCCTTCATATCTCTGGAATTCTTTTAGTTTTAACCTTTAAATTTTAAAGAAGAAAAAATTTTCAAAATGAGTTACTTCAGAACATTTTTTTGTACTAACCCCGTTTAAAATATATTACGAACCAAAACTGAAAATATGCTACCTGTATATATTTTTTCAAATAAGTACGGGAAAATTAAAGTTCAATATTATATTTTTACATAATATATTAATAGCTTTTCTTAATTATAAAAGGTTTCTTTAAAACTAAAGAAAGTCTCTCTAGATTTTCGACAGTTTTTGTCTTACATATACATTTCTTTTATTATTATTTCTTTTAAAAAAAAATTTTGTTTTTTCGTTATTATTTCTTTTTTGTAAATTTTACAAAATTTGGTGCAAGTCACATTTCTAAACTTTTTTTTTTTTTTTATTGCACATAAATGTGGACAGGAAATTACAAAGTCTTTCCTGTTCAGGCGTGGCGGTAAATGTCGTAAGGGGAATAACTCTTACGACTTGTGTGGGATTCGAACCCACACTCCCTCGGTGTTTACAGTGTATTTTATACGCTGTTGCGCACTAGGCCACCGAGGCCTT
The DNA here is from genome assembly GCA_947095535.1 of Poecilobothrus nobilitatus. Classification (NCBI taxonomy): domain Eukaryota; kingdom Metazoa; phylum Arthropoda; class Insecta; order Diptera; family Dolichopodidae; genus Poecilobothrus; species Poecilobothrus nobilitatus. The sequence goes on from OX352774.1 coordinate 73,549,576, forward strand.
ATTTCTAAACTGTTATTGTCTTTTTGAAAATGAAAAACAACATTTATTTATTCGAGCTCATTTGTGCTGCAGTAATGTGGTTTCAATTAAATACCTTTAAAATAATTTTTTAGATTTCCTACCATATTGGAAAATTTTATTAAAAACTATGGTTCTATTTCCATTCATAATGTGCATAAAAAAATCGTACGTCTTCAAGATTTAATATTAGTGTACTCAGAAATCACAATACAAACAATTATGTGAAAAAATTTAAGAAGCTTTTAATTTTTTTCCTTTTCTTTTTTGATAATTCTAAATAGCATTTAATCTATATCATTCTAAAAAAGCTTTACTGCTAAAAAAATAAAATTTTTTTTTTTTTTTCCCAGTCTTTAAACTTACAGAGTTCAGATCAACAGGACATATAACAACTGGCCACATAATATAACATAAACTAATAGTTCACATAACAGATTTTAATGCATCATTTTAACAGAATCTTAAGAGCTTTCTTTTAAAATACCAATCGATAATAGAGAATGAGAATATAATTAGCGGTTCAAGAGATTGTGACAGTAATATGATTTTTGTATGAATAGTTTCAAAGTATAGTGTTGGCACGGCAAATGACGTTTCCGAAAACCGAAAAATTATTATTAACAAAAAATTATTATTTAATCCTAAAGTACATTTTTTCAAAAGAAAAATCAGACACGAAGATTTTCGGAAGTACAGCTTTTAATTCTATTATTTCGGAATAAAAAATAGAAGATAACTTGTACCTACGTTTAATTTATTTTTGTGATTAATCTCATATTAAATTTCTTTTGAAAAATCGAGAAAAAAAAAATGCTAATTTTTCAAAAATTTTCTCAATCAATTTAATTCAAATATTTGTATTAAAAAGAAAATTTGACACAAAATGTCAATCATTTCACCTTTATTCATCCATCAGATTATATTTACATTATTTGTGTAATATATACATACATTATTTTTATTATATAGGAATAAAGTATGTATCTACATATAAAAAATATATATACAAAAGAAATATTTTTTATCAATTTTAATCATCACAATATGCAATGTTGATTTTGATTTTGATGTGATGACATCATGATGGCATCATTAAACATAAAAATAAATCAACATAAGGATGTAGACGGCATTATATTAAAAAAAAAAATACAGTTATTTAAATCATTTTGTTTTTTTCCGCCAATTATTATTTTTTTCATAGTAAGCATGACGAATTTGAAGACGAAAGAAATTAAGTGTAACAGTATAAACGAAATGATTTAAAGAACTGCCAAAACACGTTAACATTTTTTCAATAAGTTAGTGTGCAAATTACAAATATATGACTGTTAAGAATGAATAAAAAAAATCTTTATTCCAGAAATATCCTTTTTTACCTTAAATCAATCACAAAAATTAAATAAAAAAATTGATGGAATGAAATAGAAATGATTAAAATATTCCTGGAAATGGTATGTAATTTTCGTCAATTGCGTTTCTGTCAACAAATTTTTATTTTTTCAATCAATCGGAGAGAAAATTAAAATTGACAGCAATAATTTTTCTAAAAGATTTTTATAAAAGTTTAATATTTAATTTTAAAAAGAAATTTGTTTAAAGATTAAATTTATTTATTATTATTTAGATTTGTTTATTTATTAAAAAAAAAAGATTGAAAATTAATTTTAAAAGATTTTGTTTTGTTATTTAAGAAAATGTTATAAAGTAGGTAAAACTAATTGTTAAAAAAATTAACTCAATCGTTGAAAACAGCAAAAATATATTTTATTTAAATCAAATAAAAGCTATGGGAGTATTCTTATATTTGATTATCGTTTTTTTTTGCGGATAGTTTTTGAGGATAGTTGAAAATCATCAAAAGATACTATACAGTAGTTGAACGAGCACGACGTCTCTATAAGTGTGTGGAACTTTAACACCCATTTTATAAACGAGGCTTTGAACACCTACTTTTATATCACTAAACAATATGTCCTATTAGTTATATGTCCTTAATACAAATGCACTGCTTTGCCATGATATTTTTTAAATGATTAAAAATTAAATTATAATTGAGTTAAAAAATCCTGTTGCAGATTTCCAATATTGACTGAAAAAATGACTATCGAAGAGTAAAATGAAAGTGTATATAAAATGTGTACATAAAATAAATAAAATATAAAATTAAAATCATGTTTTTCTTATATTTAATCTTTAAACATTTCAACTTTGTTGGAGTTTTAAATATTTTTATAATTTGAATTGATATCTTAAAGACAATCAGATTAGTATGCATTCGTAGATAAACATTCCTGACTTTATTTCGCTAATAAATTATCCCTTTTTCAATTTATTCAATATAGGTTTGTTTTAGAATATAATGACATAATATTAGGAATGGACGAGTCTAACGAAATCTCACTTTTATTAATCTCCATTTCAAAAATGTTCTTTTTTTTAAAATGGTTCTTTTTTAAATTTATTTTTTAAACATTTCCTTTTTTGAAAGTCTCATTTTGGCTGCAATAAGAACTTTTTTAAGAAAAAATCTACCTTTTTTCATAACATAAAATAAAATTTGGAGGATCTTAGAAATATTTACAAAATGAGGGTTCCAATAACTTATACAGTAAGATTTTAGGCGATAGCTCCATCCATTATATTAAGAACTCAATGACACCACCAAAAAAGTACTCACAAAATCACTCCAAATAATTCAATATTGTAAAGAAAAAAATTCAAAATAAACCCCAAAAAAAAAAAATCGTAAAATTCAAAATCCTTAATGTTTTTATAACTATATACATTTAAAAATGAAAAATCTACTACTGTTTAAAATACTCGGTGTATGGAATACGAAAAATAATTAGAAAAGTCTTTAGAATCAGGGTTATATCTACGTCTTTCCAGAGTATATATGTATATGTATTTATAGGTATATATTGTCTTTTCTTTGTTTTGATGTTTTGAGTTTTTATTTTGGAATATTCCTTTTCTTTTAATTCTATGGTATATTAATATATATGTAGAAGAGTAAATGAGATTTTAGAAAAGGAGATTTTTTAAAGATTTAAAGAAAAGATTTAAAAACAAAGGAAACAAGGTAGAATGTAAACCAACGGTTTTTAAAAGCGCACATTTCCAAAAGGCAATACAAACTGTTTAGGATTGTGACTTGCACAAAAATTTCAAAATTTCATGTAATACGAAAAAATGTGAAAATAGGACATTTTTGAAATTTTGAGGGGCCGTAAGTTCGGAATCCTATATAACTAAGAAAAGCCGTTAACACACGTAAAAATATATTATTAAACCTTTAATTTTCATGTCTTGCCGAAGAAAAATTTGTACAGGTGCCTAAGTTACAGGTGTCTAAAAATAGCAAATTTTCAATTTTTGAGGCGTAATAACTCTTAAAGAGGGGGTGTTACCAAAAAATTTTCTGAGGAAACTTATACTAATTCTAAAAGTTCTTTCTTGTCTCAAAATTTCAGGTTCCTATCTAAAGGGGTGCCGGAGTTATGAAAAAAGAAATTTCATGCAAAATGTGGTTTTCACATAACGGTAAATTTAAATAGTAAATTACAAAATATTACATAACTTTGATATTGTTTTATATAGGTAATAAAATTTTCGATCTTCTGGCGGTTTTAGATTGCAAAATTATTACGGAGAGCCCGAGATATATACATTTGAAAATGGGGCTTTTTCGCAATTTTGAAGAGCTGCAACTTTGGAACCCTTTACAATTAAAATAAACCTTTAACACACGTAAAAATATATTATTGTAGCTTTAATTTTTATATCTTGCAGAAGTAAAATATGTACAGGTTCCTAAGTTACAGGTGTTTAAAAATAGCAAATTTTCAATTTTTAAGCTCTAATAGCTCATAAACAGGGGGTGGTCCGAAAAAATTTTCTGAGCAAACTTATACTAATTCTAAAAGTTCTATTTTGCCTAAAAATTTCAAGCTTCTATCTAGAAGCGTGCCGGAGTTATGAAAGTAGAAAAATCATGCAAAATTTGGTTTTCACATAACGGTAAATTTAAATACTAAATTTGAAAAAATTGTATAATTTTGATATTAATTTACAAAGATAAAAGAAATACCTGTCGAATGACGTTTTCAGATTGAAAAAATCTTAAGCAGAACATAAGATATATGCATTTAAAAATAGGGCTTTTTCAAAGTTTGAGGGGCTGTAGCTCCGTAATGGGGGGGGCTACATGAAAAAGTTGTTCCACAAAATTATTTTTTTTATGAGACCTACCTATGGTTAAAATTTTTTTTCTCTATCTTTAACGGTGTAGAAGTTTTGTAAACAGACGGACGGAGGGACGGACGGACGGACGGACAGAGTGAAACTAATAAGCACATTTTTTCAAAATTTTTTTGGAAATGTGCTAAAAAGTAAATTAAAAAAAAAAAAGAGATTTTTTGTGATGAGATTTCGTGGTAGACCCATTCGAAACAAACAATTAGATTGAAATTTTCAACATTCTCAAGAATTTAAAATCAGTTGTATTAATTAATTTTTGAGTAATTAAAGATTAACAGAAATCCAACTTGTAAACATTAGATCACATAATAAGATATTTTTTTACAGCATATCCAACTAAATTTTGAACCAAAATAAAATATATGCTTAATCTATTAAATTAGTGAAATCTTTACTTCAGTACAAAACTTTATCAACAAAAATATAAATTACTTCAATTTCATTAGCTCATTCTTTTCGATTTTGAAATTTAAAAGAAAAATCCTATTTAAAGGAATCTTTTTAAAAAATAAAAACCTTTTATAAAACATTAAAATCTATTATTTAGAAATTTTTTATAAAAAATGTCAATATAATGTTAACACATTAATATTACACATATTTTTATTCTTGTAAATCCATTTCCTTCCTATACCTTCAAACATATCAACTGTGTTCTTCTATTATCCTCAAGGTTTTTGTTTTTTTTTACAAATTCTAGAAAAGGAGAATCGTAATCAATTTAAGAATTTTTATTTGAAAATTTTTTTTTTTCAGTAGGTACATATATGTTTTCGTTTCTATTTTTCTTTAAAGAAACTCTTAAGTTCAATGAAATGTATAAAATATCTTTTTTATAGAAAATCTAGTGTAAGTGAACATTTTTCTTTACTCTGGCCTTTTCATGCCACATGTTGTTTTTATTACTTGTACATCTGCAATATGGTGCAAAATTTTCCAAATAATTTTTTATTTAATAACTACCTTCAGATTTTTAATTTTTTACATCTATTTACTTTCAATACAGGAATAGTCTTTTTTTATCTGTAGCACCAGTTCCGAATGTGTTTTATTTTGTTGACTTTTAAAAAATAAGAACAATAAAAAAATATTAAATTTATTGTTTATACGTTCGGTTAAGGTGATGGTCACTTCTGAAAAAATTTCTAATTTCATGTTAAATTTAAAATTTAGTGAAACTTCTATGTTAATGTTAGATTAATCACATCTTAATTAATGATTATTAATTATTTTTTTCCTAAGAGAGGTCCGATTCTCCGAAAGACACCCACAATATCTCCTTGGAATTGTCAAATTCTTACTAATCAAACTCATTTTTCGCTTTAACAAATATAATGGGTTGAAACCTCTACTAATTACTGCTAATGCAGTATATTGGTAAGGAGTATTGATCGGAAATAATAGGAAAGAAATTTGAAAACTTTGAACTGGAGAGTGGGAATATAAGCAAAAAAAATGAATGTGCCTGTTATTATTGATATTATTATAATATTATTACTATAACCAGCAGAAAAATCGCAAACATATACTAATAAGTGTACATATAAGTTATGTAAGCTATCGTGTCATTGAGAGACATCTGTTGTCATGATTTACTATTACACTATAATATCTAAACCATTCATACATTTATGTAATTTAACACTTTACATCCACTAAAGGTATAAGTTTCAAGTTATAAAAGCTGCTAGAAAAATCTTATTTGAAAGTCAATGGTAAAATGAATGTTTCTTTATTTTTGAGTTGATTAATAACAAAAAAGAATGTTATTATAAAAATATGACAATCTCAGGTACGGTAAGTAAAACAAATTTTACGCAAAACTGTTCATATATTACATATATATCACAAACGAATACAAGTTAGAGTTTGAAAAAAAATCATAAAAAAGGATTAAAATTGTGATTGTTGTTTTGTTGATTTTCGATAGAGTTTTCAACATATATATTTACTTATACCATATATATTTTTAACATTTTAGGTAATACCTTTTGTGTATATGTTTATATCCATTTAATACACATCATGTAAAACAACATTATTTATTCAACGATAACCCTTTATTTTATATTTCCTGTCAGTTAATTGGAATTTTGGTATTTCATGTTTCAATGACAAATATATTGGAAATGTAAACGTAGAATGAAATGAAAAAAAAAAAATACATTGATTCTATTATTTGATTTATGATCGAATTTCATACTAGGAAAATCTGCAAAAGGAATTTAAAAAAAATATGTTTTCTTAAAAAAAATTAAAAGATTCAATTTCAATTATTAGACACTTATTATTTTTTGTACGAATGAAAGTATAAGAAATTCACATTTTTAAATTTTGTCTTTCTAATTTATAGTTTGAAAGTGAAAAAAAAGTAACTACTTATGTACCTACTTAAAAATATTGAATAAATAATGCAATATATAAGTTAAAAATATAAAATTTAAAGACATTAATAAAAGTTTAGTTGCATTAACATTAGTTCTCGTTAGAAAATACATGTAAAAGGGAGAGATTGACTTAATATATGTTAAACATTTTGAACGAAAAAGGATTAAACATGTTTTGAACATATAACCAAAGACTCTTAAATATAACTATACTTTAGGGTTATACTCGTATATGTATTATTGCCAATCATGATTCTTAACCGTTTAAATTATGAAGTAAATATCAATAAATTTTAAATATAAAAAAAAAATAATATGCTCCTTTTTAGTTATGTTAGCACAAAAACTTTAGTTGTAAACGGATGAATCAACTTAGTTAAGTTGCACTTCTAAATTGATATGGGAAAAAAACTAAAATGCTGATAAAATTTGGAAATTTTACCTTTTAAAGATTTTACTTTTTAAGTATTATAAAAAAAATAAATTTAAAAGGAAAAAAGACAGATAGGAAATACTGTGAAGACTTATAAATTGTGATGATAACTATTTTTATTAATTCAATGTTTATTGTTTCACTTATCATATTTTGATACTTAATATATTTAGTAATTTTTTTGCTACTATATTAAATAGAATGTTCATTGAATTTTTAGATTATCTTATGACATTTACAAAATAATATATATTATGATTATTTATCGATTGAAATTACCTTTAAAAATTTATATACTAAAACGTATCAAATTTCCTGTTACGATATCCTTTGTTAAAAAAAATCTTAAAAATTCTACACCTACAAATTCTGATCTTTAGATAAATAATGTAAACTGATAATAATATATCTTATTTTGATATCATTTAAAAATTAAGTATTGCTCCCATTTTTGTTTTATAAAAAAAAACAATTGCTATAACAAGTTACAACTTCCGTTGAACCGTAAACAAGATAGATTTTCTATTAAATGTATAACCTTTCAAAATTTTTTATTTAATAATTTTAAATTGACCTAAAAAAGTGTTTGCTTTAAATTTTTATCAAGTTCAAAAAATAAGAAACATAAAATATATTATCAAATATAAAAAATTATTTTTATTGTTTAAAAAATGATTTAAAATAATAAAGAAATAAAGAAAAAAAAAAAAAATATTTTAATTAACCTAAAAGTATGCAATCCATAAAAATTTTATCATGAAGGACTTTGTTACAATAATATTCTAAAAACATCTTCCTCGAATTTATTTTAATTCAATATTTTAATTTTTTGGACATAAAAACTTAACCCTTATCTTTCTGTTTTTTTTTTTTGATTTGTTATCAAAGAAATATTCACAAAACCTTGTGTAAAAGTCCCGAAAATAAAATAAAAAATAAATAAAAGTCAGAAAGATTTTTTTGTATACGACAGTAAAATATGCGATCAGTGTTTAAGACATAAGTACCTAATATACAACAATATTTTTTATAACTGAAATTTTATGTTATTTTTGCATGTCTTATATTTTTATTATATGCCTATTATTTTATATGATAATATTGTATTTATAAGGTAGATACTAATAAAGATATTTTTAAATCCTTAAAAAAATTATGGGAATCGACATACTTTTACTTTGTTTTTGGAAATAAGTTCATAAATTTTAAACATTTAATCGTTTTTCTTTATATTAAAAATCAATTTTTTTTCTGTTGTAATTTTGCGCAATTTTCAATAAGGGTGCAAACATTTTTTTTTTATCACAAAATTAGAGTACAAAATTTTTAATTAATTGCATTAATTTGTATTTTATATTTATTATAAAATTTTATTCCAATACAATTGCAAGAATTTTAAAAAGCGGGATCTTTTAATTTTAATCATGAATCTAATTAAATGTAATTAAAAGTAAGCTACATTTAATTACCAACAAATATTAAAGAGTAAAAATATGTATATGAAATTAATTTTGAAAATTGTAATTTTTACTATCTCAACTGATTGATGGAATTATCTATCCAATTTGTGTGTTTTTTTTTTTTAAGATCTATTTTACCATTAACTATAGGTCTTAGCCCAACAATACGAGAAATGTAGCCAACGACGAACATTTAAGAAAACTTTGGTCTATATATTTTGAGAGGTTCAGGAGAGACAGCTTTTAAAAAATGCTCAAAATTTTGGGTTGGATCGGATCAAGAGGTCGGGTAGCTTCCATACAAAAGTCCAAAGAAATTTTTTTCAAAATTTCTATGTAATATAAATTATAAATATACAAGTACTAGTTTTTGGGTTCCTTTTCTGAGAAAACTGCTAGGCCAATTTACATATATGGTTCTTGAGACACAAGAAAGATATTAATAGTTGAGAAGCATATATCAAACATCTAACATTGGAATTTTGCGCATCCCGAGGAGTTCATTTAGTCCATATCAGTTGTATAGAGATGTCTTTATGAAGATGTCTTTATGTTGTTGCTTCCTGTTAACAACATTTAGCTTATCGCTATTTAATCCCTACTCACACCTTCATGAGTGGAACCTGTTAACCTGAGCTACCAGTATGAAATATTAGGTAACCGAAGCTAATGGAATGATCAGAGACAGACGAGAGAGGAAGAAGGAGCTGTCTTGTACTTTTAGGATAGGATTTCCAAAGGCAAGAAGACGATATTTTGCACAAGACATTTTTTTTGGTGATAATTTATGTGCCGACACGGATATTGTTGAGATAGTTTTGCTCAAATTTTTAGTTTGCAGCACTTTTTTAACAAAAACGTAAATAAATCTTTAAGATCTTATTAAGCCCTCATACAATTTACTTTTTCTATATTATCATCCATTTAATTTTATTGTAAATTATACTAAATTTGGTATTTTAAATAAAAAAAGTATTACATTTGGATTTCTATAAAGACATACGATTTAGACAAAACTAAAACAAAAAAACAGTTTATGATTTATACATTAAAAATTAGCGATAAAAATAATAATTGAATTTTTTTTTTAGTTACTTATATAGGTATTTTAAATTTCAGTGTTAAAATGTTTAAAATTTTTTACTTTACAGAAACACAAATACAAAATTTTGTGGCTCGTAAAATGTTATAAAATAAAAAATAAAGTAAATTTTTATTTCAACATAAATAATAATTTCATGGCTTCCATTGCAATCTATAATCATAATTTAGTGAAATCTTTAATGTTTGTATAAACAACAACAAAAACATGACCCACAACATAACTATGCTAAAACAAGCCGAAAAAAGAAAATAAACAAGACAGAATATAAAACCAAAGGATTTTAAAGAAGCACATTTTGTAAATGAGAACGAAACAGTTCAGGATATTGTAACCGGCACCGAAATTTGTATTTTTTTTTTTTTTTTTTGGATCTTATAGAAGAAAAAATTTTCCATAACCGAAAGACATTTTTTCAATATTAATTTCAAAATTAAGAAAAGATGTTAAAATATGTAAAATTATAATGCACATAACGGTAAATTTAAATACTAAATTACAATCACCTTATAATATTGCTTTGATTTATACAGCTAAAGAACATGCCCCGTTATTTGACGTTTTTAGATTGAAGAATTAGAATCGAACCTTTACATATTTAAAAATATGGTTTTATCAACTTGTATCAAAGGGTTGCATTAGCTCCGTAATGGATGAGCATAAAAAAGTTGTTCTCTTGCCGAGTTGTAAGATAAGCAGATGAAAAAAGTGAAACTACTAAACAAATTTTTCTAACATTTTTTGAAAAATGTTCTAAAAACAAGAAGCACAAAAGAGAATTAAAACTGACTAAAAAAGAAAACATTATTTTATTAAATAAAAGTTTGTTATACATACATTTTTACTTTAAATATTTTTAGATTTGAGTTTTTTAGATTCGGTTTTTTATATAACGCTAAACAATTTGTGGCTTAAAATGACTTTTATTTGCAACGTATAATATAATAATTTGTGAATTAGGTTATTGCGCCAAAAACGATCAAAAACTGAATATGCCTTCCTTTAGTTGGTTATTTATTCATATTTTAAACATTTTATTGCCTTATGATCATTCTTTTTTGTCATTTCATCGTTATAAATATTTTTCATAATACATTTTTTGATACCATCTTTAATTTGAAAATTTAAATGAAACAAAGCAGAATATAAAACCAAATGTGTTAAAGCTGTACATAATTTCTAATAGATAATAAAAACAGTTTAGGGTATTACGACTGAAGCAACATTTATAGTATTAGAATTAATATATAAGAAAAAATGGCCTTTGTAGCCGAGGGTTTTACTGATGTTATTATAATTTATTGTGTTAATATTAGATTAAATAAATAAATAATTAAATAAATAAATAAGCAAAAATTGTTAAAAATCTAGAGATTCTTTCTACAATTTTAAAGATACCCTATATTATTAAGAAAAACTTCTGATACATTGAAAAATACATATAATGTTGGAGCATCTATTTTTCAGTTTTACTTTAAAAAAAAAAATTGGGCAAGTAGCTAAAAATTACAAATTTTAAATTTTTTATCTCTAATAGTTTTTAAATAGGGGGCGGTACATTTCAAGGTTTTGTCTGAAAGTGTTGGAGAGGTATCAACAAAGCAAACTCTTACAAAATTACGATAACGATAAATTTATATTCTAAATTGCGCAAAATTGTATAATTTTGATATTGATTTGTTTAAAAACTTAAAAATTAACCTGTACTTTGTCGTTTTTATACTAAGAAAATGTTGTATAAAAGCAAAATCTAGATGTACAAATTGGAAAACAGGTAATTTTCCAACTTTGAGGGCTGTTTCCTCTTTGCTCTATGTAGGTTGGTGCTATATAAAAAAGCTATTCTGAAAATTTATTTTTTTTTAAGAGAAGTATCCATGTTTAAAGTTTCATTACTCTATTTTAAACGGTGTAGCAGTTGCTCTGTGTGTAGCAGTTTTGTAATCAAGCAAAAGGCAGATATGTATGGATTAGAGTGAATTTAAAAACCAAATTTTTAAAATATTTTTATGAAAAATGTGCTTAAATTTTTGAAATACTCTATGGATTAATATAATATATACCAAAATTTATTTATTATTTTCGTTATATTTTAATACCACATTCCTTCAAAATTTCTTGTAACGATAATATAAGAATATAAATTAAAATAAAAAACCATTTTTTATCTGACCTCAAATTTCTAAAATATATTTTACACTAGAAACCAATTAATTCTGGACATTTAAAACTAATTTTATCCTTGAAGAATTTTTTTGAAAAATATTTTTTTAAAACCCTTCGATTTAAAAAAAAACTATATAAAATCTTACGATAACCACAGATTTATAAAAACAAATGTGTACATACATAATATATAATTAATCTAATTTATATAAAAATAAAAGGATACTATTTATAAGCATTCATAATTCGTTTGGGAATTTGTATTCTTTATCCTAACAAAATTTTTATTTTCTTCTCTGCCATCATCATTTATAAGAAATCGAATAAAAATTAGTATCTTTAAATAAGATTTTTGTTAATCATAGAAAGAAAATGTTAATCTATTTTGTATTTAAAGATTTGAAAGGATCTTTTACAATATGTGTAATAGTTTTATATTATATGCTTTTATATTAACTCGTCGCTGTCGGTTTATTTATTTATTTATTTATTTATTTATTTATTTGTCATTCTGTCACGCTTTTTATTATCTTCGTAATCTGTTAGCAACATTTGTAAGTGTAGTATGAATATAAATAAAAAAGAAACACGAACCTCAAATTTCCTAGATTTTTATTTAACTTTATTCCAGCAATTTACTTTTATATTATAACAGTCCAAAATACTTGCACTAGCAATTCACTTTTATATTATAACAGTCAAAAAAGCTAAAGTTTTGCAATCAATTTTATTTTCTACTTTTTAGGGGGCGAATTTGGTTTCGATAAAAGCATATTTTAAAAAATATTTTTTTTACATATTATTTTATTTATATATTACTTTCGTATTCGACAAAATGAATAATATGCTAGATAATGATTTTTAAAATGATTGCTTTTTATTATGGATCATTTTTTCTACAGTACGAAAATTTGTTTTCCATTTGAATTCCATCCTTCATACTATTATATATACGAAAAACTCAGAAAGTTAACTAAAATACAAGATAAGTAACAAGAGACAATTTAAAACTCTACATATCTTATTGAAGAGAATTCATTATTATGAAACAAATAAGGAAAATCCAAATCCAAACATTAAAGGTCGAAAATTTCGAAACTAAATATAATTAAAAAAGTTCTAAGTGTGTTTATGAAATTTTTAAAGATGGTCAAATGTGGTAGTTTTCCTTTATCTTTGTCTTATGGCACTACAGCTCACTGAAAAATTTAGCCTTCTTTCAAAACATCTCTTATAACGTACGATAATTTTGAGCAACTGTTTTTTAATTGTAGACTTACAATACTTTATTGTTATTTTCCATATAATTTTTTTTGTCATTCGTGATCTGTACTTCTGGTTCCTCTTAAATTAGGTTTAATATTGAATAAGCTCTCTCTTGGACTCCAGGTTTTGCTTATTTTAATCATATGTTTATCCGTATATAATCATTACGAATATAACCGTCTAATCTTTGCATCTGGGAAATTTGTTAAAATTTTCTGGTCTGGTTAGAGTTTTCTAGGGCCAAAATATTTCCTATGATATCGATCATTTTTAGATGGTTTTTATCTACTATCGTTAATGTCCGTAATTCCGATTCGTATGACTTTATATTGTAATAATTATTAAAGGATTGTAGAATATCCTTTTTAGTTTGCTATATTGTTGTAAAGTTCAATAATAATAAAACCTTCTCAGTTTAACTTTAAAATAAATTATAAAATTTTTAATATTCAATCCCTTCCACAATTTATAAAAAAAACCTATGTGAATAAATTTAATCAAAACCAGCTGGTATTTTAGACGTATATAATATCTAGACTTAAACAAATAAATTAGCAATATTTTTTTATGGGTTGGATGACTTTTTTTTTGTCATCAAATTCCAACAAAAAATTAAAATATGTTTGAAAAAAAATTTTTATGTAACTAAACCGATACATATGTGATGGAAAAGGTGAATGTATCTAACATAATAAATAATACTATACTTAAATAATGTCAGTCATTATTACTGACAGAGTGGTTTACTATGATTATAGTATTTGAATTGTCGTCATAATTTATTTTGTTTTTTAATATTTTTGATTGTACAAATGTGGGTCCTTGAGAGTAGTTTTGTATGTTGAAGGATAACCAAAATTATTTCATGTGCAGGAAAAATAATGTTAAAAGAAAATAGACAATAAGGATTTGCATAGACAGTGGTACAAATTCTCGAAATTTTTTATCTTGTTTCTTAAAATTTTTCAAAAGAAAAAAATAAAATCACGTTTTTTATTATTGAAAAATCCGGGTCTTGAAAAAATATTTTTCAATTTAAAAAAAAAGACGAAAAAAATTGCAAAGATTTTTAAAATTTCGTTTTTTTGGACAAAATTATAAGATTTTTTTTTTTTAGTGCATTTCCCCACCACATTAATGTAACAAGATTATACAGCCTTTCCTGTTCAGGCGTGGCTGTACATGTCGTAAGGGGGAATAACTCTTACGAGGTGTGTGAGATTCGAACCCACACTCGCCCTCGGTGTTTACAGCGTATTTTGTACGCTCTTGCCCATTAAGCCGCCGAAGCCCCTTATAAGATTTTATTACAAAAGAATATAACAATTAAAAATGTTTAAAAGATATTTTACTAAATGTCCTCAAAAATATAAGATAATTTCCTCTTCTATTATAAATGAAATTGCGGTGCCGTGAATTAAATTCATCACACGATTCATTCTAGGAACAAATGTAGCGGAAAAAATGTGGCGATAATTAATTTAAATTTAATTGGAAATATTTTGGTAAAAAAGATTACCCTAAAATCGAACTCAATCTCTAAAATATTTTGAAAAAAGCGTATAACTTGGATTTTGAGCCCAGTTTCAAAATTCATCCTGCTGACATTTCGTGCGCTACATATTGTCCGGCCACCAAATGTACATATTTTAGAAAATGGGCCAACTTTCATTTTGTAATGAACTATAAAATATCTTCAAATTCGGAATCTAGCAAATATGTGTTATACCTATACATATTCAGCAAAAAGCGTATAACTCTAATTTTGGAACAAACCATAAACGCCCTCCTAATTTCTTAAAATTAAATTTCTTAAATTTAAATCTTTTTTTAACTAGAATTTTAGAAGCAAGCCAAAATAATGGAGTCTACCGCCCCAAATTCCCTCTAAACAAATTATTGAAACCCTGATTTTGTAATCAACGGTAAAATATTTTCTAATTACTTCTTACATGTACATATAAAAGTTTTAATAACAAAGTTTTTAGGTATATATTTTTATGTATATGAACTACCCAAAATATGTATATGAGAGATGCTGCATTTGGGAAGTTGGTTAAAAAATTAAATTCATGAGAGTTGTCATTTTTCTGGAATATGTTTAAATTATGTATATGTAAAATTCGAAATTAGAACGAATTATATAATTGGTAACAAAAGCAGAGATTATGTAGTTGGTAACAAAATAGAATGCTTTTTTCCAAATATGTATTTTTATTGTACATCCTTATATCCGTATGAACGTATGTTCAAGTGTATAATAAATTTGTCAGTAGGTACATTTGTGACATCTGAAAGAAGTCCAGCTTGATATCGGTTCGAAGGTATGCATCAGCTCAGTATCGAATTCTGAAACGATTAAGCCGTGTGTGTTCGTCCATCCGTCTGTTTGCCCGTCCGTCTGTCTGTCCGCCCGATAACTCAAAAAATAAAGGAAATAGGTGGCTGAAATTTTTGTTTAGGTCACTTTTGTAAAAGTTTTAGTTTCGCTATTTAAATCCAGCATTTTCGGCCGCCAGATTCGAGTATCTATCATATAACTTCTTTCTTTATATGGATATAATTCAGTGTTTATTGAAGCTAGGTATCTGAAATTTAGTGAAGAGGTGTCGAGTTACATGCCAACAACTTTTGTAAAATTTACTTAAATTTACTTACTTAAAATTTAAACTTAATGAAGCTAGGCTTCTGAAATCTTACAAATGATGATCAAGTTTTATGTCAATAACCTCTGTAAAATTTGGTTGGTCTAAAGCAGCCGGTTCAGACTTTTTGCACCTCTTGTAACTTAATGAAGCTAGGCGTCTGAAATCTTACAAATGATGATGAAGTTTTATGGCAAGAACTTCTATAAAACTTGGTGGTGCTTGAAAAACTTGGTAAAACAGGTCCGGTTAACTGTCACACAACTCCAAAATTTACATAAATATATCTTTGTATTAAATATCAGTACTAAAACATCTGAAATTTTGTAAAAAACGATCAAGTTTTACGTTCATTAGGGTATCCCAGAGTTGGCGCAGTCTACGGTACTGTACTGTTCCTCGTTTTTTCAACATTTTATTTTTTAACATTTTGAGAGCAATGAAATTATTTATTATATTTCTTTTTAGAATTTGTTTTTTAACATTTTTTTATTCATTTTCTATTTTCAACAAAAAATCCAAACGAAATACATTTGGGCGGTAGTTTAAGAGGCGAGATTTTAAAAATCAAGGTTAAAAATATCAAGATTTCGTACTTGACTCGTTTACATATTCTCTGCATTTTATATTAGAAATAAAAAGTAAATGTAAGAATGAGTTAGATGAGGTTGTATATTGTTAAAATTAAAATCAAATTTAATTTGTAATAACTAAATAAAGTAATAGAAGTAGCAGAAAAAGACAATTCTTAAAATCGTATAATATTAAATAACTTAAGATATGATATTGCTATATTACTATAACTTAATGCTTGCATATGCTCATATTATATGCAAGCATTAAATTATAAACCAAAAAAATGTTTTATTTTATTTGTTATTTATTAATATAAATAATATTTTGTAGTGAAAAATTTCAGTCTACAATAAAATTTAAGTTTCTAATGTTCAGAGATTATAATATTGTCATATGCCATATGTATCGTGTCAATAACTTAATAATGTTAATCTTATGGATCGTGTGAAGTATACATTAGAAGTAGAAATATTTAAATTTAGATAATTGTTTGCCATTAATAATAATGTTTTATTATTAATAGTAACGAATTCTATCAATCTAGAATATTTAATTTAATTATGTGTTGAGAAAAATTAACTTACAAAAAGTTTTTAAACATTTATAAACAGTATTTAAATTGTTTTGACGCTTCGAAAAATTCTGCAGTAATTTGAAATGAAACGAAAAGAAAAAGATTATGAATGAAAAAAAAAAATAACTAAAATTAAAATAAATAAATTATGGTAATCAAATACATAAATATCATATGAATAACATTCTTTTAATTTATTGTACATAAACTTATATTTTTTTATTTGAGGCATAAAACACCACATTTTGCATTTGTGAACAATATTAAAGCCACAAAATGGGATTATATTATAAAATTTTGGGAAATTTTTGGACATAAAAATAAACTTAAAAGGATTATAACAATGTTTGGTGAACCACTTTAACTATGATTTTGTTTTTAATACCAACTATAATAATACAACAATAACAAAAATACAAAAGTTTTATATGAATTCAGGCATGCCAAAAAAAAATAATTGTTTTTATCTACTCAAGACCACAATAACTACTCGTAGTGGTAACATTTGTTCCCAATATGTTTTTTATGAATTATTTTATAACCTTTATTTTAAATTCTTATAATTAAAAATGAAAAGTTTCGTATTTTTCTTTGTATTTAGATAATATTATCTGATTTATTATGAAATTTTTAAAAAATATTGTAAAATTTAAATTAAATAATGAATAATAAATTTTATTTTATTTAGTGTTAATAAACAGAGATTGTTAATTATTGGTGAGGTTATTAAATTCCAATAATAAAGAAAATAAAAAGGCTTTCTAAGTTATATAAGCTTAATTTTAAATTTGCTGTCATTTTTAGTACATTTTTGAAAAGTTTTTGAATAATTTGCTTATTAGTTTTACTATCGTTCATTTCTACTTACAATAATTCCACAATATTTAAGATAAACTATAATGGAATTTTAGCAATTGATAGGTCTTTTAAATAAATTAATTTTGGGGACAAGTTGTTACATATCTTTTTTAATCTAGCCTACCCATTGCTGAGCTAGAGCTTCTCAAAGTTTGAAACCTATATATATATATAGGTACCTATAACAATATTTTCGTGCCGTTATATAAAACAAAATTTTGCAAGATTTTCTTTCGTTGATATCTTCCTTCATATTTTTTTTCTCGTTTTTCTAGTCTCTTTGGGATTATATGGCTTCTACAAAGCCGTGCCATCTAATTTTATTTTGGGCTATTAATTTGACTTCTGCCTATATTTTCGCTTCTGTTTCTATTTTTTTTTTCAATTGTTCTACTGAAAGTGTTTCTGGGTCTGCTTACTTTTCTTCCTCCCTAGCGGTTCCAGTTCCGCTCTTGTTATGTTACTAGCCACAATTCTTCATTTGTTTTTCTTCGTGGCCAGAATATACCCCATATAATACGAATACATTTGTTGATGAAAACCTGCAGCTTGTTTATATGACGTTCATTTATTAGCCAAGTTTCGCTGTTATATAATAGGAGAATTAACTTTATGCAGGAGTCCAGATTTTTGTTGTCCTGGATATTTGTGTATGGAGATTCTCCGTAATCTGCCGAAAGCTGTTCTCGCCACATTTTATCAGTTTGTTATGTCTTTGCTTATATCTCCATTTTTATTTATTATGCTTTCCACGTTTTCCTACGTTCTTTTATGAAGCTTTCCACATTTTCTATCGTTGTATCTCCAATTGTGATGCTAATTATGTTGTTCGTTTTTATTCTCATCATTTTTGTTTTTCTCATATTTATTTCGAGTCCTATTTCTGCTGCACATTCCTTCATTCTATTTATCTTCTCTATATTTTATTGATTTTTTATTTATCTCTTCTTCTAATTTTTGGTGAGTATGTAGGCAAGTAGGCAAATATTATCAGAACAGTCGAGATATTTTAGCTTACTTGTAAGTTGCCAGTTGATGCCCTTGGATCATTGAGTCTTTCAGTGGCGACTTAAATAAAGCGACTTTTCAACAAAATGTAAATTAGAAATAGCATATAGTAAATTGTTTCGAATAAAAGCACAATGAAAAATACCTTTTCCTATATCGAAATGTTTTAAATTCTAAAATTATTTTGTTTTTGTTTGTAGGTGTATTTTTGAAATAACGATTTTGTTAGAGCGCGGACATTTGCCCAGAAAAAAATGTGTGAAAATCAAAGCGAAAATTCCTAATTAATGTCCGGCAAAAAAATTGGACATTAATCGGGAGAAAAATACAGACAAAAAGATGCAGATATTTTAAATTCTTTGATGTTGAAATATGTTTTTAAAAATAAAATTTGGAAAGACTCTAAAGTCAAAATCGAAGTTTTAGTAATTTGTTTAGCATATGAAAAAACATATCCCCGTTTTAATAATTTGTTTAGCAAGGCTATTTTATTTTTCCAAAAGATTTATATGTATATAAAATTTTATCTATGCGAAATTCTGAATTAAAATGAAATAAAATGAAAATATAATATTGGTTTCAAAATTATAATACGGATTTTTTTCCCGTATAATCTGAATTTTTTTTAAAGGGGAATGTCCAATTTATATCCGAATCAATATTTGAATTTTGTTAGGTATTAGTTCGGAAATTCTCCGGTCTAATGTCGAAAGTGTTCTGGAATAATGTCCATTGTTTTCCGGATCAATATCACGTCACTGTTTTGGTTTAGTACGTTTTTACATATTGCAAGTATGCTACAAATAAATCATGTAAAGAAATTATTGTAAGAAAAGCTTTCATATAAAGAAATTATTGTATGAATGTGTAATTTCCATATTGGTAATCAAATATATATATAATGTACTAGTAGATATATGCGTATATAATGATTTAGATTAAAAGAATATTTTTTTTTTTAAATGGAAAAAGTTTTATGTATAAACACATACAGGTAAAAGAATTGAACGCGTTTATGAAAAGATATCCCAGATTTATGAAACCAACATTTTAAAAAATGTTGAGTGATTAATCTATGAAATTATAATTATATCTCTAAATAATAATATTTTTTAAGTATTTATACGAGTATATACACATTTCTATAAAGAAAATCGAAAATATAGCTTTCATCTCTTCATTTTTTTTCTTTCAATTTTTGTTATTTAATTTATTGCATTCATCTGAAGAAGACGCGCTTTCATTTTTAAACAACCAACCTATTCCTATAACAAATTATATTCTGTCACCTCTTCTAGTAATTTTAAGTTTGGTGAAAATTTACAAAATTGTGCAAAACATGTGGTTTCCTATCAAAACAAAATATATTGAAGCTCTGAATATTTATTGTGTTGCATCATCAAACTTTTCATAATATCGGCATTATTCACGGTATTTCATAAAAGAAAAGTTTTTTTTTAACCGTTTTAATAGAAATCTTCAGTGTAAAAATTTAATATATTTTAATTTAACAGTTTGCGATGGTAAAAATTTTTAGGTGTTATTAATTAGATTTTAGTAATGATAAATTTGACTATTTTGATATTAATATGAAGAGTTCCAGGATATAGTTAGTAAAAAAATTTATTGTTTTACTTTAAACGGTGTAAGAAAGTGGGGCGGACGAATAGACTGAAACTAAAAAGCAAATTTTTGAATGTATTTTTTTTAATTTCCTAATAAGAATGAGGTAAAAATACATTTAATATTATTTTAGTTTAATTAATTTATATTTTCTAAAAATCCATGACTACTACGTACATAATAACTACTACATATAAACATAAATAATTTAATTCTTTATTCAACAAAGTATCAAAATGTTAAAAATAAAACACATCAATGGTAATTTCCGCACATTTAAGCAGCATAAAACTCAAACTCACTATGACCATATTATATATCCTTAGGGTATAAAAAAACCTGCATAAATATAGTGGTTAATTTTACTTTGCTTGTCTCTCTGTCAGTTTATTAACAAAATATCTACCCTTTTCCAGATAACGTAATGAATATTAATGATTGCGAAATTGAAGCATTGTTTTGCAATTTGTTATTCAAATTTAGTGTTATATGAAATTTCAAATTTTCAATTATAGTTTTGCACTCAGTATCTCAAACATTTTAACGTAGAAACTTATATTTGCTGTGCTGCATCAAAGAACAGATGTAAGCTATTTAATTTAAGGTATTTATGAAAAAAAAAAAAACTTCCAAAATCTATGGCAGGTCATTACTATTTACTATTTTTAGACATCTGAACAATGCAAGTTTAGAAAATTTAAAGTCCATAGGAACACCATATTTTAACATGTGTAAACGTTTCAGTTTTAAGTTCTCAAAATGAAAATTTCCAATTTCCAATGTTTTCCAATTTTTCTTCCATAAAAAATTCTAAGAAAAAATATAAATATTAATGGAAATGTAAAGAACCACTGATTTTTTTAATGCCTTGTTTTTTTAAGAATAAAGGTAAAAAAAATGCGAAATTTCATTTTTGACGTCATCGTTTTTTATTTTAACATTTTTTTTATACCCGTATGAACTATGTTCAAGGGTATAATAAATTTGCTATTACGTTTGTGACACCTTAAAGGAGTCGAGCTAGATATAGTGTCAAAGGTATGGATCGGCTCAGAACAGCCAAGTCGATTAAGCCAAGTACGTCCGTCCGTCCAGCACGATAACTAAAAAAAAAAAAGAGCTAGGAGGCTACAATTTTTTTTAAGCCACTTTTGCAAAATTAAATTGCTATTTAAATCCAGAATTTTCGGCCACCGGGTTCCAGTAGCTGCCATACAACTTCTTTCTTTAAATGTAAATAACTTAGTGTCTATTGAAGCTAGGAACCTGAAATTTAGTAAAGAGGTGTCGGGTTATATGCCAAAAAATGTTTGTAAAATTTTGTTGATCTAGAGCAGCCGGTTCAGGCTTCTTGCATTTCTTGGAACTTAATGAAGCTAGGCGTCTAAAATCTTATAAATGATGGTCAAGTTTTATGGCAACAACTTCTATAAAATTTAGTTGTACTTGTGCAATAGGTTCGGGTAGCTGTCGTACAACTCCACAATTTACATAAATATATCTTTGTAGTCAATGTCGGTACTAAAACATCTGAATGTTTTTAAAAGATGATCAAGTTTTATAGAAACAGGATATATTGCGTTCATACGGGTATCCCAGAGTTGACACAGTCTACTCTTCTGCACTCTTCTGCACTCTTCCTCGTTTTATTTTGATAATATTGAAATTAATGTTGTTATATTTATGGAATTACTTAAGGATAATTATTTTACTAGAGATAAGAAATAATTTGAGAATGTACTCCCTTGGCATTTCTAAAAATTAAGATGTGCAAAGGAGTGATATATTATTATCAACTATAAAAACTGGTGTTTTATTTCCTATAATATACATTATTGGATTCCTATACTTAATGGCGAAGTAGATTAAGCTATATTAGAAGTAAATATCAAAATTATATTAATTAGATTAAGGTATTTTCACTTTTAAAAGTATTCTAATTTGAATTGATAATTAGGGCCCTCAAAAGTTTAAATTTCTAGTTCGCGGGTGTTTGTTTTATCAGAAAATAAGATGGTTCTGTTGTAGTTACTTAGATCAAATAATTTATTGTATGTAGTGGAGGAAAAACTAGTTCAATGAATAATAATTTTCAAATTACGTCATAGATCTTTTTATATAGCCTATTCTTGATTCTTATTACGAAAAAAAAACAGTGTAAGATCATTCAGAAAAAAAAAAGAGAAGTAAAATGTATATGAAGGTATTTTTATTCTTAAAAATATTCTTTATGATAATTATTAATTATATTGCGTAAATTGGGCTGGGTTGGATGCTAATTACAAATTAAAAGTTATAATTTATTATAAAAGATGAGAGGAGGACAATAAATTATCTTTAGTTGTAAATGTTAGATTAAATATTCTTTATTATCTTCATAGAATTTCATTTGTCTTCCCAGTTTATAGAACCAATATACCTAATGAGCAGTGGATAAGAAATTTGGAACGGTAATTGTTTTTGGATTAGAGGAGTGCAATTTTATAATAAGTTATGTTAGTAACAAAAATATTACCTTTTTGTTCTTACACGTATTTAAATTTACTATGAGTGGTAATATATTACACAATTTTGTTTTCTAAAATAGTATTAAGAATTTGAACTGTAAAAAATAGACGTGATTTTTCGTAATTTTATATTTTTTATCGATGTAAAAAATGTGATGTGAAAGAATATGAAAAATGTAAGAAAACTTTAAAATTTACTTCCGTAAGTATGAAATCAATATTATCTAAATACACTGTAATTTTCTGTTATAATATGTTATGTAGGTGCATTTTTCTTTCCTTCACTATGAAAAGTTCTTCACTAACGTCACTATAAAGAAGAAGATTAAAAATAATTTTATCTTGAGAATATTGTGGTTGCTGTTCTTTTTTGTTATTTCCTGTTATTTTAACCAAAAGTTCATTTTTCAACTATAGAATTTAATAACACAGATTAGATTTCAGTAAAATAACAAAAATACTTATTGTTATTTATACAAGAAGTTGCAACGAAGAATCTATTTTCATATAAACAACAAAATTGTTTTTTCGAAAACAAATTTGAAAACTCTAAAAATATGACGGAAAAATCTATTTTCTAGTTAGTTTTTCTTCAAGGATAAAAATAAGAATATTAAGGATAACTATATAGTCAGGAAAACTATAATTTTTTATTATTTTTTTTGTTTGTATGTTTGAGAATGAGTCTGTGTGTGGATACAGTTGCAATGGACAAGAAAAATAGAATATTTTTTTTTTACACATGAAAGTTTATTTCTGGTAGTAAAACGAAGAATTAATATGATAAGATGAAATATGATGGATACTAAGATATCTCGATGGATTTAAGAAAATTGAAAAATTTTCAAGAAAATAGAAAAAACTTAAAATATGATTATTTTATGTTTATGGCATAGTATATCAGTAGCAACTATGTGTGTATTATAGAGCTAAAAATAATAAAAAATAGAATAATTTAATAAAATATTTATGTTTATGTTGGGTAAACCATTTCTATTCACATTTGATTATTAACCTAAAGTAATCAATTTTCTCAAAATATATAAGTGAATATCGTTGGTAGATGTTTTTACGAACATTGATGAATAATGATATAGATGATAATTAGCTATAGTTAAAATCAGGATCATTTGCGATAAATGATTTTTTGCTTTAGTTTTGCGTTCTGGAAATTTTAATAGAATTCATCAAGAATGGAAATGATATTAGAATTCAATCAATAAAATTAATTTGATTAATATTAATGTTGGAATAAAACAAATGAACAATTAATAACGAAGATAACAGTTTAGATGAATATTATAATGAAATGTAAATTGATAAAAAATTCATCATTACCATATTTTCAAAAAAAAAAAAATTTTGTGTACTTAGTAGTTTCACTTTTTCCGTCTGCTCCTCTGTTTCCAAAACTTTCACACCATTTGAAATGAAGCAATGAAACTTTTATCATCGATAGATCTCTTAAAAAAAAAATAATTCATGAAGCCTCAACTGTTACTGAGATTTTCAAAATTAGAAAAGGCATTATTTTCGAATTTTTATATCTTAAAATATGCTGCATTTTTTTCAAACGAAAAATTTTTTTAAATCTTGATAAATTCATAAAAAATTTAATTATTTAGACTTTCACATATTTTAGAATTATGTGAAACTTATATTTTGCAAAATTTACTTTTTCCGTATCTGCGGAATACTTTTAGTTAGAATTCTGAAATTTTGAGAGGGGGAAGATCTTTCGGAGTAAGCTTAAACTTCCTAAGAAAAATAAATTAATCAAATTTATCAATTAAATCAATATTATTATTCACATACAAATAAACTAGTGATTCTGTTTACAAATGATGTTAATTAATTTAAAAGAAATCTATTTATTTGTATTCTTTTCTTATTTTTCAAGGATAAAATTTTAATTTATTAGTATCCAGGTAAAATATTATCTATAGAACTTTAATGTACTGTTATACAACTAAGTTAGGTTTATTGTATATCGTTTGGTAACATGAAAGGAATGAAATTCAATCCTAATATTCAATATTACTGTAAAAAAAGAGAATATTACTTAAATTAAAAGCACGATTAGATGATAAATTTATGCTTTTACATCAATTTGATTGATTATTTTCAGTACTAACATCATGCAATAAACAAATAATTAATCCTTCAGATTTTTTTAATTTACAGGAAAAGAAGCTGCCAAAGATTTAGAAATATATATATCATGATGAATAATGGGATGCCTCTATTGATGAAACTATGGAATATACTTTAAAAATGTTCATTTTATTCTTATTAATAAAACATTAAACATGCTACACGATATGCTGTTAGGGGGTAGATTTTATTCATAGGGAACTTCGAAAATCCAGAATGGATATCAGATCCTTATTGAAGCAATTTATTATTTTTATACCTTGCTCAATAGCATCAAGAAAGTTAGCAAGTCCCACACGCAATTACTGTTATTTTTTTCCACTTTAGAAGCATTATATTATTTTTGTATTAAAGAGGTAAATCTTAAATTATTATTATCATCTTTTTTTTCAAGTAAGAGGTACAAGTTATTAGAAATTAAACAAGGTAGAAGGTAACACAAAAAATTTTTAAAAGCGCACATTTTTCAAAAGACGGCTACGACAGTTAAAAATGTGGCTTGTATCGAAATTTGTAATTTTTTTTGGAATTTTATATACCTACGAGTATAAGAAAAAAATTATAAGAAACCAAGAGCCACTTTCTTCAATTTCAAGGAAGAGATATGTAATTAAAAAAAACTTTTAACACAGATAAAAATATAATTTTGAAGCTTTCATTTTTGCGTATTATTTTGAAAACATAAAAAAACATGTCTAAATTACAGCTATCTAAATATAAATAGGGAATTTTTAGTTTTTGACCTCAAATAAATCAGAAGATATTAAACATTTTCTAATTTTCCAAATTTTCTAACTTTGAAACATCTTTCTTCTTGCAAAATTTCAAGGTTTTGTAAAAGTGTTCCTAAAATATGAAATAAATAAATTTAAACGCTAATATTACAAAGAATTGTATAATTTTGATATTAGTTTATAAAGCTAAATAAAATTTCTATCGTTTGGCGTTTCAATATTTAAAAAATATTGGATAAAATCTAATTTGTAAACACATTTGAAAATAGGGCTACTTTAAAATTTGTGGGTATATAGCTCCGTAACGGATGGGACTATATAAATACATATTTTTTAAGAATGTTCTGTCTTAAACAGTGTAGATTGTAGAAGTTTTGTAAACAAAATAGACGGATGAACAGATAGAGTAAAACTAATAAACAAATTGTTTAAAATGATATCATATGATAAAATAATTTAGTATTATTTTTTAACTGCTTATATTATGTACCTTATATAAAGGAACAAAGTTCTTAATAATATATATATGCATTTTTCTGACTATTCAACATATTGATTTATATAACACTACAATAACGGTATATCCTACTATTTGCCAATTAGAACTGCTGTTTACATTTTAGTTTCTTTATAAACTTTAAATATTTATTTAATATCGCTTGTACAGCTTTATTAGTACATTAGGCATACATAACCAAATATTTTACATTTTACATATTTATATATTTTCAACATTTTAAAATTGAGAAAAAAACTCTACTTTAAATCTGAAAACTATTATTTAAAATTAATTTAAGATTATTAGCACGTTTATGAACGCAGTATTTTATATTCCGTTTTATTCTTCTGGTATTTATTTTAAATTTGCAGGATTTTTTTTTTTTTTAATTTAACACACATTCACTTTATATATTCATGGTGGATTTGGAATCAAAATGTAAAGCATTTGTAAAGATTTGAAAAAATTATCTCCAATATTAACCTTCTCTTTTACTCTTTAATATTAAAAAAAAAAGAAAGAAAGAAAATTAAAAAGAAAGAAAAAGAATTAAAGCATCAAAATAAGAAGACAGGGAAAAAAATGAACAAAATAAAATAAAAATATCGATATATGTCACGTCACTCACGTGTAAATGATAACAAAAAATTCAGTAAAATAAAATGAAGTAACTAAAATACAAAAGTAGAAGTAAAAGATTTTGTGATGAAAATGATTTAGTTCCTTGGTTTCTTTTCTAAACTATGAATAAAATGCCATAATATATTTTGAAAAAGAAGAAAATATGAATTTGTCCCTAAGGAGTGGAACCATTTAAAATAGAAATAATGGTTCGTTTAACATTTTAACCTTAATTTGATCTTGACTGGTTTTGTTTAGTATCTCATTTTAATAGTCCGCGTTTATTTGTCAAAATTTAATTGTGTTGTAATTGTAATTTCTCAAAATTGATGATTAATTTTTTCAAAAGCTAGATATTTAGTTATTTATGAACTTTAGTTTTATTAATTACTTTAAATCTAGTTATTTTAATAAATTTACGGCACATTACATAACATTATTGATTAATTTTTTCTTCTTATTTCATAAAAATTTATATTCTAATCATCCCATTCTAGGAGTAGTTTGGATGGTTGGAAGATAAAATTGAAATCTATTTGGTTTGGTTTTAAAATCCAATTTTGAAAATTTACAAGTATGTGCTTAACATTCTTTAAACATTCGTGCATAACTTTGATTTTTGGATTACCTTACACGACCTCAGTTGTATTTACTACCGGTTGATGCAAATTTTCCGTTTTATTGTTTCTGTATATTTTAAGTAAAATCATAAAAATTGTTATTCATATTATCACATAAAATTATTGCGACCGCATGATCGTTAAAAAAATGTGTGCATGTAATTTTTAGCTTATCTTGAAAATTGTATCCTACATAACTGAATAATAATGGTTTAAAATTTTTTGATTATTAGGCGACGGCTAAATTACATTTTTTTATTGCTTTAGGAAATTCAGACAAATGTGGTAACTAGTTCTTAAGCTATACACAAATCCTAGGTAGCTATTTCTTATGAAATGTATTTTTGTTTTGCTTACCTAAAAACATTTTCAATGCCTAAGAAATTTCCAAATTTTATTATTTTTAGCATTACTAAAATTCAGATCTGAATTTCTCCTTTCGTTTTGCATTATGATTTAGTTATTTTTTTTACTTTTGTTGTGCAATTTCCCTCTTTTTATTCTTTTGTGTTACGATTTCCAAATATACTTTCAATTTTTTTTTTTTTAAGATTTTATTAAGATTATTTTGGCAAATTGGGATTTGATTTAAGATGTGATTTGTTTTATTTTTTTAAGAAATCATGCTTACTTTCTCATGCATAAAAAAACATAACAAGAAAACAACTTAAAGTAAAGACTGAAATAAAATGAGCATAATATTTTTTATTGAACAAACGATGTTTTTTACTTTTTACACGTGATTAGAAAGAGTAAAGGCTGTTTTACAAAGACAAATTTACATATGTATCTGGCGCAGTACTTAAATTATCAATATAAATAAATAAATAAATCAACAATTTAATATAATTCAAAGACAAAAAAGCTGCTAATTTGTTCTGATTGTTATAGCTTTCAAGTTATTGAGTTAAATTTAATGGCAATTAATTAATCAAAGTTTAGTTGTTATTATTCAATATAAATAAACAATTTGGATTTGTGCTGAATTAAAGTGTATTGAGGTTTTATTTTGGATAATTCAAGTGATAGACGGTTTTAAAGTCAAACTAAAACCAATAAAACCAAAATCTAATTATAGTGTAAAATATATAATTAAAAAATATATATTGGGACCTTATTATTCTTCATAGATTTCAAACAAGGATATGAGAAATTTTTTGAACTTTATTTTCAACTGAATAGTTTCTTATCAAAATATTAAAACATCGTTGTAGATGCGTTCACAATCTAAGATAAACTGACGACTGAAGAAATGACTAAAGGCTGAGAAAATGGAATAGAATTATATCAAGTGCAATTGTAGAGTTTTTAAATATGATAAGTGTTTGTATTAGTATATCATACTAAAGTAAAAGTATTATAGTAAAGTTGTATTAGTATATTATAGCAAAGTAACTCCGGGACACACAAACCAAAAGTTTCTTTTGCATCACTATTAAGTTTTTAACTTTGTTTCATGGAATTTTATACTTAATTATAAAGTCTTTTTCTTTTAGTTAATTTTAATTTAGCAATTCGTTTGAGATTGGAATATCGTAAACCATTGCATTTCAAACCAGAACATTGACCCTCATGTGTTCCCTAAAATTGGAGATGATTACATTATCAATTTACAAAGGTTTAAGAACAACGTCGACATCTTTATTCATTAGACGTCTAAAAATCTTAAAACTATTTTTATTTCATCACAGAATGTTCCCTCGTTTAAACAAAATAGTAGTAAGTAGTACAAAAGTTCTTTAAACCCATGTTCGGTTAAAAAGAAAGATGGTGTTTAGTGGATTAAAGTCCCACACGTTGATAGAGGAATCGTCCTCTTTTGCGTCTTTCGATGATTCCCACCTACCCCGGTAAAAAAAAAATATCAAAAATTACAACAACGACTTACATTGTTCATTACTTATTTTACATTTAACCCAAATAATTCAGTACAAACAAGAAGCTATAAATGAATGGACAAATTAAATATAAATATTATATTTTCAAAATTAAACAATCAAAACCCCCAAATTAACTTAATTAGCTATTATTATTATTTACAATTACAAATTATAAGGTTATTTTAGTAATTGATAATCACTTAAAAAAATATTTACTTGTGTCTTAGCAAAATAAACAGTAATTAAAAAAAATCATTACAAATCATTAAAAATGTTGTTGTTTTTAAATGATTACAGGTTAAGTGTACAAATAAATAATAAAATTAAAGAAAGTTAAATATATTTTTACAACTATGTACATAATATTAGATATTGTAAACATTGAGTAATGATTGAGTGTTAATGTGTTTAATGAGTATTCAAGTTGTTTCTTCTTTTTTCAATAGTTATAAATACTAAGAATCTGAAGGTTTGGGGAAGTTAAAATTGTATAAAGTATAAATTTAAATCTTAATTTTATGAGCAACAATTTAAATATATCGTATCTAAAAATATATTTTTCTATCTGAATACGTAGACATGTAAGAATTTTTGTTGCACTAATTCATATGGACTCGAATATATCCTCTTGATGATAAATCAGTAAAATCTTATAGGAACATTATACTTATAGTACAAGTGATATCCTTTATGGTAGAAGGTATTTATTATTTTTAGTGTAGGATCTTCCAGAAGATTTTTACGTTTTAAAAGAGATTTTCTAGTATTTCATATTGCTCTATAGTAAACACATTTTGGGTTATAGTTCTTAGGCTTAGTATTAAAATTAATTACAATTATACATTTTCACCGAAAGTCTATTTAACAAAAGTTAAAGTTAAACTAATTAAAAATTCAGTATGTTTATGGTTGATTATGCAATGTGTGGCCGTCTATCAAATTGTATCAAAAGTAGATCTGTGACAAAGAAATGTAATTTATTATTAACTTATATCTATAGTAAACTATTAATTGAAATACTTGAACTTTATGAATCCTTCTTGTGATGTAATAAACAAAATTTAACTTAAACCAAATAAAACTTCAAGATAAGTCTTCCACAGTTTTCCACAGATTGCCAGTAGCTTCTTTAAAAACTAAATACATTTTAGCAGAAAAGAAAAATAAAAGTAATGGAAAAACACAACATTTTGAATTCTTGAATTGAGATACTGCTTCCTCAGAAAAAATGCAAGGGTATAACAATTTCAAGAAAATCTTATTCTACCGATTTGCCGGAATCAGTTTTAGCTTTAGAGTATTTCAAAGGAACTTAAGAACTTTAAAGTATAAGAAGGAACATATACGTATTCAAACAAAATCATATTTCGATAAATTGCAAAATTCAATTAACTAAGGAAAATTTTCTTTTAATTTAATTGAATGATAAAAGTATCATATAAGCTATCTAGATGGTAAACATTCAATATTAATTTTCCTTCAGCTAAGAAGATAATTAATATTAACATTTTCCTTTGCACTTTCCTTTGCAAGTTCCAATGTGTTCATGCCTTTAAAAAATCTTAGAAAGATATAAAGAGTATTCACATTTTTTTTAATCGGTTACCGTACAATCAACATGGTAATTTGTAATTCCAAAATTAATAAAAAAAAAAGAAGAAGTTTATTGGTTAAAAAATGTGGCGCGAGCCTAATATAAAAACATTTATAATTTAAAACAAGGAAAAAAGAAAATCAAACCGTAAAAAAAAAAACTAAATTGCGCGTAAACGAAGTTATAACTATAAAAAAAAAAGTGGAAAATTGCCATGTTATTATCGCTAAAAAAATTTGTATATCCATATATAAAATAAAATCCAAGGGAAAAAAATCTAATTGAATATAGAAACAAAAGAGAGAATAAAGAAATATGAGAATTGTGGTGGGATTTTATCCGGTTTGAAATCAGCAGAGTCGAAATTAAAGAACACTGGAACAAATTTAACAAAAAAAATATATAAATAATAAAATGAAACAAAATAAAATAACGCAAAAAACAAAACATACTGCCACAGTATTAACATTATTGGTTATGTTTTGTTTTTGTGCAATTTAACAACGGTAACAATAACGGTAAATTATAATTATTTTAAGGTTTATATTGCTTTTCTGTCTGAATTTTATTATCGTTAAAATGAATTTAAATTGGAAACAGAGTTAATAAGAAAATATACCTTTAACTAAAGTAAATTTTATTTATTAGATTCTATTTTGTCGTGTGTCTGTACTTTCATTCAACTGGAATAAAACTAAAAGTTACCTATTGCTAAGCTAAGTTTCTATGCATTATATATGTATCCAACAATATCTAACAAAGATTGTTAAAGGTTATTCTTCAAACGTCTTTAGCTTTGATAATCAATTTTTAAAACATAAAAATTTGATAATTTAGATGAAGCTTCCATTTAAAAAAAAACATTAGGCGCACAATTTAAAATGTAATTGAAACATTGTGATATAATGGTCCTGAAATAACACAATTGGTTGCTGTTATAGCGGACCATCGTCTTATTACTAGACATGCCGGTAGATTAGGTATGCATGTCAATCATAACTGTAGATTTTGTAAAGGGATTGATGTTATAAAAAGTATGGATCTGAGGAGTTTGCAAAATATTTTTCGTTATATTGGTTTCATCGTAGTATAAGTCTAAGAAACACCTTAACACCAATTCTGATTAAATAGGTTCTCCGAAGTCAAATAGATTATGTTTTTCAAATGGTGCACTAAAGGCCTAGAGTCTAGGGATTGCTGATGTATCTTCATAAATAAAAAAAAAGCGAAACTAAAAAGAAAAAAAAACATAATAAAATATAATGGAGTGTAAAGTCGACTTTTACTTCATATTCTTATATATATGGCTCTTAGATTCATTCATATACTACTATAATAGTCTTCTTCAATCGATTAAATCCGTTTAGTAGTTATTGAACAGACATTATATTTAAGTATTCTTTCTCCTCTAAATCAAGCGAAAAGTCAAATTATGTTTAGATTTCACCCTATAAAAGTCTTACCATTAAAATATCACTAATTTAAATACCAAAATAAAATGCATTTTTTACAAAAAATAGAAGATAGATTTTTTTGTTGAAAGATTATAATTGATTTGATAATTCAAGAAATTGAAATTTCATTAATTTGAAAAGATCTCTTGAGTGCCGTATATCGTTAAAGGAATGAGAAGAACCTTTGAGTATTTTTAATCATCTTTAATTCTAGGTTCTTTCAAGTTTAAAATTCTCGGTTCCAATATATGAGTAATAAGTCTTAATGTTTACTTTCCTTTTACAGGAAAAAAATTGTTGAGGGTATTTGGGACGCTAACTTAACATAATCGTATTTACTCCTATCTAGTCTTTCTCGAAGGTTGATGTAGTTGGGAATAGAAAAGAATAATTTATTTTGTAAAAGGAATGCAATCAATGTTAAACAAAGTTTTTAATGACGTACCAATAATATAGCAAAGTTTTTTTTCAACTCCATCTCACTATAATATTGCTCTTACATTTGTCTCAATTTGCTAAACCTAAACGTTAAGTTACCCTAAAGGAGATTTTATTATTTTAACATTTTTTATCATAACATTTTAATTCCTAAATCTTAAACAAAATGAACCTCGTTGATAAGACATTTTTAATTTTCATTTTAACTACAACCCGAACCACTAAAATTTTTCCTTTAATAAAACTGCGATTTTATCTTATGATAAAAAAAAAAAAATTAACGTTTTTTCAACAAAATATAAATCAGCCCTTAAAAAACCCTTACCAACCATTATATTATATATACAAAAGTTTATATATTTTCTTAACATATGTATATAAAGTTTATAATGTTTAATCCTTTTATTATATTTATTTTAATTGCAAGTATTTTATATACTATAATGATCCTTTTCAAAATAATATGTTATATTATTATTAAAAAAATATTTTTTTTTATTTTCTAATTTAATACTCCAAATGTGAATGAAAGAATAATCTAAATTCAAATGAAGTTTTTTTTTTTTTATTTAGAACATAAAAATAGAATTTATTTTAACCCACCATGTCCTTGATAAAAAATTAATAGAGTGATTCACCATTTTACGTTTATATAAATCGTAAATTTTGTTTTTTTTTTTAACAACATATTTTCATTTCTAACCTTACAATTAAAGCATATTTTAATATAGTTACATATTTTTTTTTTTTTTTATTGTCAAATAAATGAAAAGAACTAAAACCTAAAAAGATTTTCCCATGGGAAAAAACCCAAATGTAAGAAATAAAATTTATGTAAAAGAAAATTTCTTTTTAATATAATTGTATTTATGTATATACGAGGTAAAAATGTGGCAAGGAGTTAACTTAATTTTATATTCATAATAATTAGAATGCCTAAGAAAGAAAAATAAAACAAGCGTTTATAATTAAAAAAAAAAAAAAAATAATTTTTTTAACTAACTAAATTCTATGGAAATCTTCTCTTATTTGCCTTTGTAACTAAATTAAGGCAAAAAAATGCAGAAGACAGAAATTTTTTTTTTTTTAAATCTCATATTATATTACTTCTTGTCATGTAAAGACTAGAATGCCTTCTTTACAGTATTTGATAAAAATCAGTGAACAAATTTTTTGATTGATATACCTAATAGATGTTGTAGAACAACTTTTCTTGAAGCTCCACGTTGAATCCATCTCTTTAAAATTAAAACGACAGAAATCAAATATATTGGCTTTATAAGTCAATTTACAAATAATATATTAATTTTCAATTTAGTATTTAATATTCCGAAAGGTTGGAAATCCAAAGACATCAATAATACCGCCTCGGTATTGTAAGATTCTTACAGACTAAACCCAACTCCTTTAGCTGATATATAACACATTCCTACTTCCTAACCAATATCGCTATCGTAGTGTATTGGCTAGGGAGTCGGAATAGGAGAGGATATGATAAAGATACGGAAAGATTGAATTGGGAAGTGGGACTGTAAGATTCATTCTTATCCGCCTTTTATTATTTCTACTTTGCTATCAGGGATAATAGTCATCAATCGTATATAATACATTCCTGTATGATGTAATAATTGAAGGCAATCCCACTGTCATTAATATTTTTATTAATTGCTACAGAATCAGTGCCATCAATGCATTATAATATGCAGTAGTATCTGTATGTGAAACGAAAATTTATTCACTTCTGGTCCTTTAGGAACACTTTTAGCCAGAACCTTATCTTTTTAAGAGACGAAATTTCAATAGTTATTTCCGAACAAAATTTGTACTTGCCGTGTTTAAAACCTATTAGTGATCATAAATAAAAATTCAATATTTTTATGATACCTGTATTACCTGAACACATGTACATACAAAGTAAGAGACATGCAAATTCTTACAAATTTTGATGAAAACGTTTGATCGAAATTCTAAAAGAAAAGCTTTATTTTACAAGTTGAAGTAGCATTTAGAATTTTTAGATTTTCAAAGATTTTCTAACCTTTGAAATCTCTACACTGTTGTGATATTAAAATTCTTATAATAGTTACCTAAAACTAATTAATTTATACACTTCGACAATATTGTACTCGACAAGATAAATTTATGAATTCAGAATTATTCACTAATTTATGAATTCACTATTTTGTCTATTCTTTTTAATAAGAACAATGTTCTATATTCATTCCATCCGAATCCATTGTATATCAAATTACTTAATCTCAAATTCTGTAAGGATCTGGTTTACTGCTATGGAATAGACCGTAGTAGTAATTACACCCTTTAAATCATAAATTGAAGTAGATGGTAACTGTTTATGGTTCATTCATTTTAAGTGAAACAAATTATTAAATTATGTTTTTAGAAGAATGATTTCGGAACATAGAATTCAAAAAATGCTCGTCACCTATTACGTGGTTGAGATTTTGAAAAGAACTTTGAACTCCTGTTAAAATTAGCAGATTTTCATATATATATTTAAAGATGATATTTTTGTTAAACCGTTTTCTTTTAATAAGTTTATAAATATCTTCTAAAAATTAGTTTTATTCAATACTGTAAAACGCACAAAAATTCTATTAAATATTTAAATTAAATAAGACAAAGAAAAGATAAGGATTCTATGAAAAAGGGTATAATTGCAAAACTCATATTATTAGAAGCAATAAAGTTACAATGTTAATTATCCCTTTTTCAAGTATTTATATATTTAATATATAAAAAAGCTTAGAATATGAGACCGCGATGTTGCTGCAGGTTAAGTAACAAGAATGTGATAATTGAAAAGTTTAATCGTTGTAGGTGTATATAATATATAAATACATTTATTATGTAATAAGAATTCAGAATCTGTTACGACAAACTTCTTTAAAAAAATGGTTTTTTTTTTTTTAATATAATTTGATATATTATTTTACTAAATAAAAGGGTATCTGTAGGTACATAAAATAAAACAGAAATCAAAGAAAATTTCGGTTCAATATGTAATGGAATGTAAAATTATTTAACGTGTTACTTGGGGAAATTATTGTACAAAACAGGATTAGTATAAGTTTAAAATCTTATATCTGAAAAAAAACTATGTTCCTGATGTAAAACAAGATCAGAAAAAAAGTTATTGTAAGTTAATTGTTTTTCTGATCTTGTTTGATGTTCGATTTTCACTTTATATAGAACCTTTTTTTTTACGATGAAGGGTTGAAAACATTGACAAACACTCAAAGAAAGTGCACGAGATTTCTTTGGGTAGTGTTGGACTTTAACAAACCAAAACCACTCCCTTTAAAATCAAACTTTAGGATGGGTCCTTTAATGGATAGTGATGTAATGTATAGTTTGATTTTGGAGATAACGATGTGGAAAGGATGCATGGGAAATTAGGTTTGGGAGGAAAGAATTTAATCTTATTCTAAAATTTCCTTAAATTGTACACACATTAATTTCTAATTTTTGGAAACACTGGTATTGGTATAATGTTTCAAAACCTGTTTCTATAAGTGTACTGAATTTAATTTTGTAGTTACCGATTTTGGACATATGTATAAGGTTGCTTCTGGTTTTCATTGAATTATGTTAAAATTTTAACCTTAAAATTAACCTTAAGATTAATCTTAAAAAAATGTTAAAATTTTCATTAAAATATAGAGTATGTTATAAGTTTCTTATTCGTTTGTTATACCTATTTTATATGATACAATAAGAGATATTCAAATTGTTTTGATTATAATTCATTTATTCCATTTATTTTAATGTCTAATTTATTCAAGAACTAAAAGGAACAGATATAAAAATACAAAATAAAAATACTAAAGGGGTGAGATTTCTGTTAATAAAATAATGTACAAAACTGAATGATTTCCATGAGCAAAAGAAACTATAATCAAAAGTCAAGTACAAGAAACAAAGTAAGAAAATAAAAATATTATTTCATAAAAAATCTATTTAACAAATTTTAGTTTTTGTTAAGTTTAAAGTTGGATATTATTATACAAAAAAAATCCAAACAGGAATACAAAATTAAGGTAAGAGGCATGCAAATTAATTTTATATGTTACCTGTAAAATTAAAATAATATGTGTGGTAGAGAGACGTTTTACTAAAAACCATTTAAGTTAACTTGAAAGAGTTGTTTGAGAATTCTAAATTGTTAAGCATAAACATATAACTCAAAAAAAAGTATTACGATAAAGTCTAAAACAAAGCCCAATAACTATTTTAAAGTTTTTCACAATTTGAAATTTTACATCCGAAGACTTAGAAAAATCTCAAATCTTAATCTGTATTAAAGTGAATGAAATGTTAAATTAAGCAATCAATACCATTATATGCATAAATTTAGATCGGATTCTTTATAATTTTATAATAATTTATATTAATAATTTTAATTTTTGTCTTTATTTTTTTATATGTAAAAATCTCATTTTTATTAACCTGCATTTACAAAATCTCCTTTCTTAAAATAATATTTCTTTTTAAAAATATTACTTTGTTTAGAAAATTTCGATTTGGTTACAAAAACTAATTTTTTAAGAAAAAATTTTCCTTTTGCCATAACAAAAAAAAAACATGGAAGACCTAAAATTCCGCAAAAAGGACTCGAAATGATTTTTGTTTCATTTCGAGTCCTTTTTTCGGCCAAGAAAAAAAGTTTGATAAAAAAAACCCGAAAAAAAAAAAATCACAAATTTCAAAATCCTAAATTACATATTATTACATACAAACATTCCCACTGTTTTAAATACTTGGGTGTTCAAATATGTATGTATAAAAAATAATTAATAGATACTTTAGAGTTGGTTAGAAAATCAGAGTTATTTGTTTTTTTCGGAGTATATTTAATAAATAGGTATATGTTAGATTCTGAAAGAGGAAAGATATTTTATAAAAATTATTTTTTTTTTTTATTTTTATACTTTGGAGTAAAAAAAAAAGAAGATTTTATAAAATTAGATTTCGTAGTAGAGCCCGAAAACAATTTTTGTTAGGTTTATTTTCATTTTCAATAGTTTTGTTGACTTCAACAATATAATATTATTATAATATTCTCTAATATATTGAAATATTTAAAAAAAAAAACAAAAATGAATAGAGAAGATAATATTTTATAATTTAAATTAAAGCGAAAATGAGGATCTTCTTTAAAATAACATTCTACTATATCATTTATGAAAACAAGAAAAAAAATAAAAAAATTTTATCTGTAAATGAAATACTATACTTGCATTATTCTTGTTTTAAAGTGTTTCTATCTTAAGTTAATCCTTAAAACTCATATATTTCATCTGATATTATTCTTATGTAAAATGAACCCTACAATTTAATTCTTTTAATCTAATACAAAAGATGTTACATTAATAATAACGAAACAACGAAAACAACGACAATAACAATGACATTAACAACAACAACAAGAACAGGAACAAAAAATAAACAACAACAAGTTGAAATTGATATCCTTATTAAATATCCTTAGAAGTAAGAAAAAAAAAAAATTGTAAAGAATCCTTACAAAATATCTATAAAAAGAATTTTCTTTATTTCAAATTTTACTATTACATGGATAGGATAAAATATCGTTAAATTTTTGTACAGGTGTAACTCATGTGTTTTTATCCACATACATTATAAGAATGGTATAAAATAACCTACATAGAGAAGCAAATAAATCGATTCACAATATATAATCATTTCAGAAATTTTTTATACTTTTAGATTATCTTGATTAAAATAATATGTAGATGATATTATATATTTAATAAGACATACATATTGCTTATGTCCTGAATGTATTTTCCATAGTTTATACAGTCTATAACTACATATTTGTCGCAAGTCGCAACTATATATTTGTAAATCCAGTTAAATGCCAAAAACTTTTGTAAACTTTGGTTGGTCTAGAACAGCCGGTTCAGGCTTCTTGCACTTCTTGGAACTTAACAAAAGTTGGCGTCTTCAATCATACAAATGAAGATCAAGTTTTATGACAACAACTTCTATAAAATTTGGTTATGCTGCTGCAAAAGATTTGGGTAGCTGTCATACAACTCCAGAATTTATATAAATATTTATAGCGGAAGTTATAGCGTCGGTACCAAAACATCTGAAATTATTTAAAAGATGATCAAGTTATATAGATACATGTTATTTCACGTCATACGGGTATCCCAGAGTTGACACAGTCTACTCTACTGCACTCTTCCTCGTTAAATATTAAAATTAAAATTTTATTTTATATGAAATTTTTGGCTGTACAGTGTGTGCAGCTACATAAACTCAACTCATGCTTGGTTGTAGAAAAACATGTTATCTTAAAAAAGATACAAATAGACAGTAAAATAATTTTTACCTGTTATTTTTCTACCATTATCACCCATTATTTTTGGCATTATTCCAAATAATACATCTTACCTTAAATAAATATCCATATATATACATACATACATACATACATTAATATATGATAAGAACAAAATTAAAGTTTGTAATCTGTTTCGGTTTTTGGTTTCTTTTTTTCTCCTTTAATTTTTCATCTTTTACTATTTTTGTTACTTGAATGATTCCTTAAGGAGCTATTTAATATGTCGGTTTAATAAATATTATACAGGTATTAGTATAGTTTCAATGAATGTATTTGTTTATTTATTTAAAGAAACACCAGGATAAAAACTCAAGTAAATTTTAAATGAAAAAACAAAAAAATTTTTTTAAAGTTAAAAAATGATAGAAATTAAAAAGAAAATGACTAAAGAGCGATTTATAAATGGGGTTTTTCATTTTATTTTTAATCAAAATTTTAATATCCTTGAAAAAAAAAACAAATATGATTCAAAAAATGGAAATAGTAAAAATCGATCGAATAAATTACACTTTAGTTGGTATAGAATTAAAGAATTAAAATTTTTACTACAAAGTTGTTGATTTTTTCTTACAGGATATTTTTTAAAAATATTTTAAAATTTAAGATGGTTGCATACATGATTTCTTTCGGGAATTCTAATGAAAAGAATGTTTTGACTGTATCGTATTTATTTTCATAAATAGATGATTAACTGCGAATATCTTAAAAAATCAAGTAGAATAAATTAGATGATATGATTTAAGAGATATAAGTAACACTGCAAAATGTTGATGTAAATTTATTGTGTGCCCCGTTACTATACGTGTAGTGGATTTGGCCTCTACTTATAATACATCTGCCAGCCCTATATTTCCATTACAAAAATAAAGACCTGTACAGGATTTATTGATGGCAGTTCATTTTCGACAAATGATTTTCTTATGATTTTTCATATTTTTTCAGGTTATAGCTTCCCAAAAGTTCCTTTATATATTAAGAAAGTAATATTGCAAATTTTCATTTCACATAACGGTAAATGTAAATACTAAATTTGCATAAAAATTGTAAAATTTTGATACTGATTTATAAAGCTAAAAATTTCCTCTTGTTTTGTATTTTTATATTGAACATATTAAGCAATACCTGATATACAAGTATATAT
This sequence comes from Poecilobothrus nobilitatus, assembly GCA_947095535.1. Classification (NCBI taxonomy): domain Eukaryota; kingdom Metazoa; phylum Arthropoda; class Insecta; order Diptera; family Dolichopodidae; genus Poecilobothrus; species Poecilobothrus nobilitatus. The sequence continues at coordinate 73,589,994 of OX352774.1, forward strand.
ATATTCAAATTTGAAAATAGAACTTTTTTAAACTCTGAGGAGTAGTTACTACTTATTGATGGCGGGCCGTCTACTGTACTGTATAAAAAAGTTGTTCTACAACATTCAGTTTTTTTAAAACTTTTTTTATTTAATTGTTTTATCTTTAACTGTGTAAAAGATTTTTAAACGAATAGACAGAAGACGGACAAAGTGAAACTTATAAGAAAAATTTTCAATTTTTTTTTTTTAAAAAAAAGCTAAAACCAACAGGGATAAAACAAATTCAAAAATTTCATCACTTAATTTGATTTTTTTCTTAAATATTTTATATATACCTACATATATACAGGGCGTTTCCGACTTGATGGTGTTCCTTGCATGTCGCATGTCGAGACGAATAAAAAATTGTATTGGAGAGAGGGGTTTATTCTGGACCCTTTTCGAGATATGAAGGGTTAAAGATGTTTTAGCGACTTTTCAGAAAAAAATCTATAACTTTTGAACGGCTTGCTTTAGAGAGAAAAAAAAACATGCATTTTGTAGAGTAAGTGGTCAGCTTTTGTGTACTAATAATTTCCATTTCATTACATTTACAAAGTTATGAAGGTTCAAAATGTTGGTTTGAAAGTTAAAAATGCAAAAATTATGTTTTAAATTTTTTTTTCAAAATTTTCAATTTTCTTTTGAAACACCCTGTATTTGGCGTACTTTTTATAGCATATTTCTAAACAGCTTTTCTAGCCCTATAATGAGTACTTATTAAATTTCTCTCTATTTCTAACCGTCTTTGAGATATAAAGAACCGATCACCCATTTTAAGGAAGACCATCCAGTCGGCAACACCCTGTATAATACAATAAAGATTTAAAGCTCTTTTCAAAGTTTTTTTTTTTGCCAGTATATTTTAATATAATTTTATTTCTCAATCACTCTTTAATGCGTTTTTTTCTCCTTTACAGAATAAAAAATAACACTTTAAAATAAAATGAAATGGAGTAGAACAAAAACAAACATAAAAAGATTTTTACTCCTTAAATAAATGTTTAACGCCTAAAATTATTATATTTTTTCTTTTTTTTTTAAATATCAATATTCAGATTCAATTATCTGTGCTCATATTCTGTCAAAAATAATGATAAAAAATTTTTGTCTATATATATTGAAGACAAAAGAAAAGGAAACCACAAAATATAAAAGCCATAAAACAAATTATGATAAATCATTATAGGACTACAGTTTTTTATTCAAAATTAATCAATCGGAAAGATAACAAAATACAAAAACCAAAAAAAAAAAAAAAAAACTTAAAAACAAAAAAAAATTATGAATGAACACTAAAATTACTATAAAAAACAAGACCTACGACAAAAATATCAGATATGCCTTATAAAAAAAATAAAATAATACCAAATAATAAAAAAAAAAAAAAAATTTCGTTTACTCGAATAATTTTTGATGAAAATAAGGAAGTAAATGAAATAAAGAAGGGTTGCAACTATTTTCTTTATATTAAAAATGTTTAATGGATATCATATAATATGTATCTTAAAAATAGACAAAAATATGTATTTAACTTATTTTTTTCTGATAGTTAAATATTTAAATTCATTTTTATAAAATATTTATTTTGTGTGAAAATAAATTTCAAATCATTTTAAAGGATTTGGACTATACCGGATCCATCATAAGATAATAATTTAAAATTCATAAATTTTTACTTTTTTAATGTTTGTATAGTAAAAGTATTGTAATATTGTAAAATATTAAACTTTAAAATTTTTTATGTTTTTGAAAATCTTTAAATAAATAAGGGAGCGTGAAAATCAACGGTTTTTAAAGGTGCACTTTTCAAAAAAACAATAAAAAACGGTAACTTGTACCAAAATTGTACCAAAATTTGTAAATTTTCTTAAAATTTTAAATGTAAGAAAAAATTATTAAAAATAACGAAACAATAGGCCGAATGCATAAAACTGAGCTTGAGCTTAAACCTAATTTTTTCAAACAAAAATTGGAGTTCAAGTGTTGTTTTTATTTAAAAAAGCGAGATTTGAATTCAAGCTCAGTTTGATGCATTTCATCCATTGTTTTCAATTTTAAGGAAACTTTAAGTTTTCTGTTTTATTTTCGAGAAAATTTGTGCAGGTGCCTAAAGATACAAGTCTCGAAAGATACTTGATCACATTTTTTTTTATAATTATTAATACGGCTTAAACAGAGGGAGGTACAGAAAAATGTTTTGAGACAACGTGTTCTAATTTCTACAAAATTTTTTCTTCTCTCAAAAATTTTAAACTTCTAAATAAAAGTTATCTATAGTTATGAAGAAAGCAAAATCTTGGGAAATGTTGTCTTTCGGTATCTGTAAATATAATATTGATTTATAAAGGAAACGAAAAAATATTGTTGTTGGATGTTCTTAGATTGTAAAAATATTAAGCAGAATCTGAGATATACATTTTTGGAAATAAGGTTTTCTCAAATTTTAAAGGAGTCTAGCTGCGTAATGAATGCGGTTACATAAAAAAAAAATTGTCATACAACAATAGTTTCAAGACACCTATTTTTGGTTAAAATTTCATTGTCGTATCTTGAACGGTGTAGAAGTTTTGTAAACAGACGGACAAAGTGAAACTAATAGGAAAATTATAATATTTTTTTTTGTGTGCTAAAAATAAGTTAAAATAAAAATGTTCTTAAAATAAGTTTATATATTATCCTATAATTAATATCATTATAATATTATATAATAAAATTAAAATAAAATAATTTTTGTGTAAGTTAAGAGATGGCGCACTATTAAAAATATTTGTGTTTCTTAGTCTTATATAATAGCTTAGTCTAGTAATCAGTTGCTTAGTGGAACTAATGATCCAGCAACTGGCCAAGGAATGATCCAAGCAATGATTCAAGCTTAGTCAAAAATGAATAATAACTTTCTTAGTGGACGCATTATGCTACTGTGTGTGTGTGTGTTTATAAAAATAATAATCTTAGAAAATTTTGGATATTTTAAACTGAAGTATAATGTTCATATCCTAAACTCCCAATTAATTTACAAACTTGTAATTCCTGAAAATGCTTGATTTAAGTTAGTCAAGCTTTTTATGCTTAAAGTAGGTTTTTTTACTACCTTTTTACTTTAAGTTTTAAGGATCTATTAAATTTTATAATGTTATAGTGATATCGAAAAAAAATTTTGATATTTAAATTTTAAATTATTGAATCACTTGATTTGATCTAAATTTATTTTCTTTAGTTTAGACTTATTTTTTCTTTTATTGCAATAATATTATATTAACTTATGAGAAAGTCAAAAGGAAAACGCATTTTATATTTCTTTTCTTATATTCTTTATGAGATTCTTTTTTCATTCTCACAATTTTTTAGATCCTTTTATAATAAATTTCCCAAAAAAAAAAAAAAAACAAAAACAAGATTGAAATTTTACTTAAAATTAAATTATTCATGTAACAAAAAAAATAGTTTTTAGTTAAAATTTATTTTTTGGTATATTGTTAAGATTGCCTTAAGGAAATTTTTGTTTTTTTTTTCTAAACCGAATGACATTTTCTCATCAATCTTTTTCCAGTTTTCCGCATTTTAAATGAAAGAAATATAAATGTGGAAATTTATGAAAATTTTTACTAAATATAAAAGAATACTTTTAAAAAACTACTCTTAAGAAATTTTTATAAAATTTTATTTAAAAACTTTGATAGTTTAAATAGTTTTAAAAAAATACGTATATATAATATGTATATATATATATAACATATATAAATGTTTCAATTTATTACGGTCAGAGTTTTTTTTCATAAGGATCATTAATTTTTTGTAAAGTTATCCAGAATATTTATAAAATTTTTTGTTAAAATGTAACCATCCATTTTTTAATTATAGTTATATATTCGAATTCTGAAGAATAATAAATAAAAAAATATTTAAAAATCATATAAATTGTTTAAAAAACTAAATATAGATTTATGTGTTTGTACTATAATGAAAATGAAGTATGAGTGGCAGTTAAAATTTAAAATCTTCTACATTAAATTGAAAAATTGTACAAGATAATACGAGGTAAGTATAGATAGGTAAATATATGGAAAACTGAAAATGCACACTTTGGTTAGGTTAGGTCTATTATTATACCCCAGATCTATATCCGCTTTAAAACAAGAAAACATTATATCGATTATGTCCATTTCTAAATATCAAAAGATTTATGAAGAAGTGTTCTTTCACATACCTCATTATTTTGAGTACAAAAGCTGGATATTCACACAAAAAAAAAACGGATGAACGATTTATTCCTCATCGTTTTGATTATAGCATTTTCTGTTAAAATTATATTAAAGAAATCCTAACCTTCTACCATGCCTGCCGACAGGACAATGTTTCGATAAAACCTACAATACATTATCATCAATTAATACACTACATGTGACAATTTAAGGAAAAAAATCTTGATTGTTTAAGATCTAATTTTAAGCTCTATTTGGCTAGAGTACAGGTACTTATGGAAAATCACGCTTCGTGAGTGTATTAACCTGTTTTTAGGGCTAACATTTATAACATTATGGGGTATTACCTGTCCATTTTCTTATGAACTTTCATATTTTTAGTTTGAAAACTTCCTTTTTTTTAGTTTAATTTTTTCTTAACGTTTTAGAATTTATTTTCATAACAAAATTTGATTAATTTTAACGATAATAAGAAATGTGAATGTGAAAACCAAACTTCTAACAACCAAATTAATTTTTGTTCCTTCATAACTCCGGAACGCTTATAGATAGAGATTTGCAATTTTGAAGTAAGAAAGTACTTTTAGAATGAGCGTAAGTTGTCTCAGAAATTTTTTTTGTACCACCAGGGACTACAAAAGGACTATTAGGGCTCAAAAATTGAAATTATGCTATTTTTTAACACCTGTAACTTAGGCACCTGTATAAAACTTTTCAAAATAAAAGTCAAAAATTAAAGTTTGAACTTTATATTTTTACATGCGTTAATGGTTTTTCTAAATTATGTAGAGTTCCCTTAAAATTGATGAAAGTGTCTCTTAATATTCCACATTTATAACATTCCACTTTTTATATTCCACATTTTATATTGCACATTCTAAGAACATTTTCAAATTTTGGTGCAAGTAACAATTCTAAAGAGTTTCTATTGTTCCTTTAAAAACTTTTGGTTTATGTTCTGCCTTGTTCATCATTAAAACCTTATAGTTTTTGAATCGTTTCATTTTTTTTACTAGTTTGTAGCAAAAAGGATAAATTCAAAGAAATTCAAATTTTTTTTATTTGGGCAAGTACAAAGATTCTTACTACAGCTGTTCCTAACAAAACTTATTATTGAAAGATGTTATTTTCATCTTTCTTCAATTGAAATAAATTTTTTTTTTTCAGATGAATAAATCCATTTTCCATTTATTTGATGATTAATTTTTTATTTTAAGAAAAATCTTTAAAAACAGCTCTATTCTATTTGAAAAAAAAATTTCTTTTAAATAACTTTTTCTAATGATTCAAAAAATCTTCAGTATTTTGAGCACATTTTCAAAATTCATTTTTAATTAAATTAATCAAATATTAATCAACTAGTGGAACAACATTTTTATGTAGCCTCATTATTATTAAGGTACAGCTCCTCAAAGTTGGAAAATCCCTATTCACAAATGTTTATATTTCAAGTTCTGCTAAACATTTTTACAATTCAAAAACGTCAAACAAGAGGAATTGTTTTTGAACTAAATAAATCTATACATCTATACATTGCTGTGTTATATGTATATGTGTATTTTTTTTGCAATTTAGAATTTTAATTTATCATTATATAAATATAACATTTTACAAACTTTTACTTCCTCCGTATCTCCGGAACGCTTTGAGTTAGAATCTAAAATATCTCTGTTAAACACCTGTAACTTAGATACTTGTAACACCTGTAACTTTTACAAATTCGTGATAAGTAAGACGAAAACATTTAAGCATAAATATTATATTTTTACATGGTATTAGTGACTTTTTTTTATTTTATAGCGAAAAAAAAAAATTGAAGAAAGTATCTTTTGATTTTTATAATTTTATGTAAAAAAATTCTAGCGAAAATCACAAATTTTGATGCAAAAGTTTAATTAAAATCTAAAATTTTTTTAATTATTAAAAAATATTCAAAAAGAAAGGCTTTAAAAAATTTTTCCTTTATATACTGCCTTGTCTAAAAAGAAAAAAGGCGGAATGTAACCCGACTTTTTTTAAAGCCCCACATTTTCTAAAATATAATACTGTTAAAATATAATAACTGTTTAGAATTGTAAGTTCCATAAAAATTTGTAAATTTTCTTACAATTTCATATAACAAGAAAAAATGTGAAAAAAAAATAAAGAGACACCTTCATCAAGTTTATAGGGATTTTTCATAATTAAGAAAATCATTAATATGTAAAATTATAAAGTTGAAGTTTTAATTTTTGTCTTTTTTTTTTTTGAAAAAATTTGTATAGGTGTTTAAAAATAGCAAAATTTTAATTTTTGAGTCATAATAGCCCTTACAGCCTTACAAACCCCTGTTGATTGTGAACCCCCTGAAAAAAATTTCTGTCACAACTTGCATTAACTCTAAAAAATCGTTTTTCTTTCTTTATTTAAAAAAGGCTGTAGCTCCGAAATTAATGGGGCTACGTAAAAAATTTGTTCTATAACATTAATCTACCCGTGGTTGCTCTATGCAATAAATATCGTTGCTCTATGTAATGAAGTTTTGCAAACAGACGAACATAGGGACAGAGTGAAAAGTCACATTTGTTCATAATTTTTTTGGTAAATCTGGTAAAAACTAAAGATAATTTTAAGTTTTTCTTTCTGTGTTAATATCTTCAGCTTAATAGTACTACGATTTTAACATTTAATATATAATTGAAATTTTGCTTTGATGTTTAATGATTGTATTTGCATATTATTAAAAAAACAAATATTTGTGCTTCTTGCGGCGTTATGAAAGAAACGTTGGGCTTCTTCGAAAGAGAAAATATAAAATTTTTTCTTTTGTTTTTTTGTTTTTAATAACGAATACTTTTTATAGCAAATTTAGTCTTATTTTCACTAAATTTTTTTATTACTTATATTCTAATATCCTATAAATTTTATTTTTCAATACAAAAGTTTTCATTAAAATATTTTGAATGATGATCAAAAAATATTTTCTTTTTAATTTATTTATTATTCACTTTTTCATGAAATCTGTACATGACTCAAGTTAATCCAAACTTTTATGTTTCATAAAACATATAGTGCCCATGCAAAAGAAAAAAAAAACACACAATTACCCTAAAGTAATATTAGCAAGAATAATTCTTAAAGGAAATAAAGACAAAAGAAAATGAAAATCTATATATACAATTATATTGCAATTAAAAGGACAAAAGAAAAATTCAGGATAATTAAATAAATTTATAACATTTTTATTTACACAGACAGACAATGCCCCATTTAAAACCCCATTGAGAAATTAAAATATTTTTTTATGACTTTAAATAATATTATGTCTGACTAAAAAATAAATAAAAGGACTTCTTATATTATGTTATATTATGATAGTAGAATTTTAATCAGTTATCAATTATAATTAGGACGATACATTTAGGGAGCGTAATAAATTGAGAAAACTCAAATAACAAAAATATATTTTGACTAAAGTTTATTTATTTATCTATTTGTTGGTTATAAATTTAGACTTTTTCCAGGATTTGTATACACATATATTATTACGTTTATATACAAGGCAGATTTTGAATTAAGAGCAAGTTTATAGTTGGTTAATAATAGTTTTGTGAAAGTTTGGGGGTTGCAGTTCGACAGTGTTTAGTACTTTAAATTATTTCATATGTATGTAAAATAAATAATTAGTAAACATTTTTCGACTTAAGTTACAAAGTTAGGGTTTTGGTAAATTAATTGGTTTTGGGAAGTTTACAAATTATTTTGAAAAACGTGATTTTGTGACCAATTCCAAAACTTACACTTTCTAACGAGGGGAGGTTATAAACAATTTGTTGTTGAACTAGAAACAACTATATTGAAATATAACAAAAGGATGATTTGCAAAACGAAATTTTGATATCAGGAGTTTTTGCGAAATGAATTTTAGCGAAACAAATATTTTTTCAAATGATAGCAAATGATTTTTGTAATATGAATTTCAACTTAATGTTATATACCTTAAATATTTGTCCATAACAGGATGTATCGGTGATAAATTTTTATTAAGCTCTTTAATATTAGAAAAAGTACTGTTTGAAACTTTTTAAATTTTGAGTAAAATTAACAGAAATGTTCATAAGATACATTTTGTTTTTATCCTTTTAAGTATAAAAATTAATCACTAAAATTGAAAATCTATCATCAAAATTCAATCAATTTCCGATTCTTTTATATGAGAAAATTAAAAGAGCTTAAGGAAAGCAAAACCATATACTTTTCTTTTACTTAAAACTAAAATCAATGTGTTTTAAAAACAAAACTTTAACACTTGTGGTGATTTTATTTATGTTTAAATTCAATACAATGTATATTATGATTAAATGAAACTTGAAAGTAATAGAATTGTATAGGTGTATTGAAATACATACATATATATGAAATATGACATGCTTTATTGATTAAAGTAAAAATTCTAAGAATCCTATGCGTGGATTTAGACAAAGATGCAATTCACCTTACTTTAGTATAAAATATTCTCTTGAAAATTTACATAATTTATAAAATAATCGTATGAATTTAATGGTAGCACCAATCATCATACGATGATAAAAGAACATACAATCGATTGAAGCTATCTCGGCGGGATATAGTGAAAATAATAGGTGTGGCACAATGGCCATTTGGCTTACATACGTCTAGGTATCCCATTCAATTGTGGTGAACAGAATGAGAAAGAAACCATTATACACTTCACTTGTAAATGCGCAGCGCTTACTAAGGCTAGAAGAATTGCTCTAGGTAGCAATTAATTCCACCATCTTAGCAGTTAAGGAATCTGTAGCAATGGTAAGGTTTCTGAATGTCGCAAAAATAATCTAAAATTATATTTAATATAATATTAACATAAGCATTGCGGTCACCAAAGTGATAACAGAACATTGCTAATTCACTACTTCCGTGTCTTTGTCACGAACGGCAATACCAGCTACTTATACCAACCAACCAACCAATGGAAAAACAGAAACAATGGTAAAAACAAACGAAGTAATCCTTAAACGATTAAATAAACCATTTTATCAGAGTCATCAAAATGAATAAATTTAGCTATTTTGATAATTATTAAGTAACCTTAAAAAAAAAATGGTTCTTAATAGGATGGCGCACAGTAACGTATCTATTTTTTATAGCAAGATCGAGTGATAAAATTCTTTTGATGATGATAATAATAGTAAAATTCTTTATAAAAACCAGGTTTTTATAATAAAAACTTTTTATAATTTTTCAAAATGGCCGTGAATTTGACTATAATATACTTTTTAGTTTTTATTGAGATTAATTTTTTTTTTTTTTTTATTTCTTAATATTAAAAATTTTAAGTTTAAAATTTTATTTAAAATTAAGATTAATTTCCTGGAATACAAAATAAAATCTTACTTTCTTGTCATGTTAAATACTAATAAAAAAGTAAATAAACTTATTTATAGCGAAATTTGGAAAATATAAAAATAAAATAATATAATAAAATTTTAAGTTTACAATATTTCTATTTTATATTTTAATAGTTTATGCACCTATAAATATGCAATTTATGTATTAAAAACCATATATACTTCCATACGACCATATCTATGTATTTTTTAAAGACCATAACAATCTGTTTTAGAAATATGTATGTATAAAAATTTAAGATCATAAAAATAGTAACTTTTGTATAAGAATTAATAACATGTTCATGTTTTTAGAATTTATTTTCAAAAGTTCTTACTCAGATAAAAAAAGGTTTAGAAGTTGATCCTTTCTTACTGCTAACACCCAGTATATAATTTATAAAAGTGTAAAACAGTTTCTGGAACAAGACTTTAAATAATAAATAGGTACTGTTAAACAATACTTAAATAGACAAAAAAGTTTTTTTTCTTTCAAATCCAATCAGTCCTTAAGTTCAAAATTAAAAATAAATAAAAAATGGCTGCTTTAAAAATGATTGCTTTAAAGTTTAAGTTGTTTAAAACTTTATTTAGCAATAAAGATTTTTCCTTGCTAAAAAAAATTTATAAGTGTGAAATTAAAATTAGTATTAGGAAGTTAATTAGGAACGCTGATTCAAATTCAGCACAGTTAACAAGTTAATAAATATATTAATAGAAAATATTATTATAAAATATAAACGTTTTAGAACTTTGACAACTTACAGAAACTTTTAGAGTGAAATTTTATTAACATTTAATATCGTAAAAATCTTTTTTATATTTTGATGATAACAGTCATTTGGCCAATAAAGGGAATTTTTTTTTTTTTTTTCTTTTTTAATGCATTTCTTTACCACATAAATGTGGACAGGAAATTACACAGCCTTCCCTGTTCAGGCGTGGCTGTAAATTTTGTAAGGAGGAATAACTCTTACGACGTATGTAGGATTCGAATCCACACTCCCTCGGTGTTTACATTGTATTTCATACGCTCTTACCCAATAGGCCACCGGGGCACCTGGTAAAATTGATATATATTTTTATAAATATTTTGCTTTTTATAATAAATAGAAATAGTGCTTGCAAAAATTTTATAGGAATCAGGATGTCGCTCCCAAAAGCGTAATATGCACTGGAATAAATGGTGTAAAACTGTTTTCGAAATAATTTCTTTTTCAATTTCAAACATGGTTCAAAGTATTTTTATTAAATTCGTGTGTTATAATTGTTTGCGATCTGCAAAGATAGCAAACTTTTGTAATATTTCGAAAAGATCATATTATGATTTTCTATAATTAGAACCATCATAATGATTTTCTATAATTGAATGAAAGTCATCCTGTAGTTTAATCGTTTTTAGAATTATATAAGTACTTTAATTTAAATCATTAAATTTTTCACTAAAGTTCTTTTATTCGAATGCAGGAAAAATAAATTTTTACTTTGGAAAACTTTTTTGATTTCTCAATAATCATTTAGTCTTCTAGATTTCATTACATTAAACTAAATTGGGAATTGTTTAGCTTTAAAATATAAATTCTCTATTTTTGTTCTATGTATAGAGACAAAATAATACTTTAAATTAAAATAAAATAAAAAATTTTTTTAAAGTTAATTAAAAAAAATCGATTAAAACCCCCCTCTAACTATAGAATAATAATATTGGATATAATAAAAATTTATTAATAAATAAAATGACGACTTTATAGACATAAAAATTAACTTTTAATAATAGACTTTATCTAATAAATATTTCTGACATTTTTAAGATATTTTCGAAAAATATAATTCCGAAAAAAATTTAAATAAAAATTTTTTTTTGGAAAACTTAAAAGAAAGTGATTTAGTGATTTTAATAGATCTTAGGAAAAAATAGTCTAAACAGGATCGATATCTTGGAGTTTCCTTTATGATTTTCTCGAAATTTCTTTCTATGATTTTAAGAGTATAGGTATCAATTAAATTTTTTTCTTTTAAAATATATGTTACCATATATTATGAGCAAGTTTAGGTGGGTATGACTTAAGATCATTAAACTACTGACATATTACTACTGACATTAAACTACTACTGACATTAAACTACTGACATTAAACTACTGAATTTATTAAATTATTACTAGATTCTTGTGGTTTACTAGGTTTTTTGTAGCCTTATACAGCTTTGGAGATTGCGGTTGTGAGATTTCTTGATAGATCTCAATATTTTCTCAGCTTTTAGCTGTTATGCTCTTTCGAAATCTAGAAATCTAGATATGACAATCACACTTAACAGCAGTCAAAGTTTTGATGTACCTTGTGATGTAAATTAAAATTTTGTAAAGTTTGAAATCTTATTGGTAATGATCATTCCTTCTTCGATATTTCGAAGATTTTTTTTCAATACCCATAATTTATTTTTATTTATTTTGTTTGAAAAATCATCAATAGAATAAATATTTTAAAAGAGGCTACAAATGAATAGTATCAACTTTTTTTTTATTTTTTATTGTATTATTAATGAATTTAATAAATCTGCCTATTAAAAATAATAAAATGGAAATTTTCAGAAATTTTATAGGAAATGAATATTAATAAATAATCTGAATATAAACTCTTGACTATTGTCTGAAAAATTTGTTTAAATAAAATGAAATCATTTTAGAACATTTGAATTATCTCATAAAAAAATTTTTTTTAGTAAATAGAATATTTAATATAAAAGGTGGAGAAATTTAAAATATAATAATAGAAACAATAATAAAATTCCATAATAGTATAATTTATATTTTTAAATTATTCTTTTGCATTTTTAAGATTTTCATAATATTAAAATTAATTTTCCAAACAAAATTAATTAGTCTTCAAGTTTAAATAGGCACACAAGCGAACATTGTTCCTCTAGAGGGTGATTAACTCTGTTTTGTTGCTAATATTTTTAATTTTATTAAATTAATAAAAAAATTAAGATTATTGTCGTTATCAAGTTTTTTTTTTTTTGATTGAGGGTATTTTTCTTGTTTTACAAAAAGTAAAAAATAATCTTCGAATCTTCGTCTTTAAACATTATATTTTTTCTTATTTGATAATGGACTTAAAAACTCGAAACGCCGACGCGTCATAAAAAATAAATTAATATTAATGAAGACTATAAGGTTAAAATTTAACAATAAAAAATTTAAAATAATTTTTATAAAATTTATTTAATTTATTTTTTAAAATATCCGAAATAGTCTCGTTCGCTTAGTAGAGAATGTATTTTTTAAAAACAAAATATATTTCTTTTATAACAAATTAAATTATATTTTTTGTTTCAACCTTAATGTTATTTAAGGTGTATAAATTAACACTGAGATCTTTAGATCTAGATCTGTTGTGCTCACCCTATTACTTTACATGTTGTGGATTTTTATTTCATTTATAATAATTCTAAAAACTCCTAGTACCTTTAAAAAACTAAAGTTATGTAGATGCTTTATTGCGAGGGGTTGATCAAGCAATATGCTTCTAGATGTACATACTTGCTCAGAGTAAAACTACGCAGATTTTAATTTTATATCCCGGAGATACTTTTTGTTCTTATTTCAAGCTCACTAATTTATGTTTAAAAAAAAAATAAATGGATAATATGAAAGATAAGTAGCATTCAAGGCAACTATAGAGATAGACAAGAATCGCACAAACTCCCAAATACTTTGAGATATGGTGAATATTTTGACAATATGTTTCTTATTTTCTTTTCTGGAGACAAAATGAATATTCTTGTGGCAACCTTTAAATGTTGATCTTAACAATAAGATAATATACATATATGAGCCATATAGATGGTTCAGTATAAACACTTGCGCTTTAGTTAAATTGACATGGCTTCCAAATTGGATCTAAAATTATCAACTATAGTCGTTTTTACTTAAAATGCATTAATTTACATTTAATGTCCATTTGTTTTGGGAACCCAATAAATTATATTCCTTTCCCCACTAAAAATAATAACAAATATTCTTGTAAAATTTTAATATGTTTTTTGTTTTTTTTTTTTTGTAGTTCTGAGGTTAATTTCACAAACTTTGTTTCTTATGTGAATTAAATTAAATGTCAAGAAAACTTTACATATAATATTCATTATTTAATTTAAATTCTTGCCCCTGTTAAGGTATTAATATTTTAAAATAAAGTCATCTAGACAAGTGAACGATAATATTGATAATAACTTACGTTCAATATTAATTAAATATTTATTAACAACTGAAGTAAATTAAAGTTTTTCACATATCATTATTCAGAAATCCTTCACCTACTTGTCTTTTATAATTTTTCTTAATTATCTGTGCAAATATTTTATAAATATTTTATTGAAAATCAATAAAATAACAGTAAATTACACAATTTTGATATATGTACGACAATTTAAAATTTTGAGTTAATTTTTAACGGGATTTTCTAAATATGTATATTTATATGTAACAGCTCTTTACATTTTATTAAAATTTTAAATGAGTTTCGAGAACTTTTAATTTTTTTATATAGACGCTCCTAAAAGGAAATTGACTCCAGTTCTTAAAAATAATCCGCTATTCCAATTACCATTAAATATAAGTACAATTTTTTAGTAAATACTGAAAATAAAATTTTTTATTGCCAATTTTTTTTATTAGTGCATGACTAAACCAAATTACATTTTTACAAATTCAATTTATTTTTACCAATCAAGTTTTTGTTATGAAATATTCAATCAGAATTTTTTTTATAACATATCGAATTTTTTAACTTTCAACACAATTTTAAGTATATTTTCTAGTTTTTTTTACTATTTCCAATTGCCATCATTTTCCATTGCACCCATTCGAAAAAAATTATAAAAAAATCTTATAGTTAGAAAACATGTGCGTATAAAATGCATATTTTATGAATGAAAAATTTATTTTTTTATTAAATGATGTAAAAGAAGTGCAATGCGAAGGCTTACTAGCCAAAATTGAAAAATTTATGAAAATCGAGTTTTTCTGAAGGATTAATACTTTTTGTAAGAAAAAAAAATAAACCGATTAAATATTATGATTTTATACAGTTTACCTATTCTTTTAGAATAAGATGTAATCATGCTTGAAGAACATAAAGCAAAGATACATTATCTATTCAATTAAAGTATTGTAATATGAATAAAGCATGTACAATTCCTTTACATGTCTCATATATAAAAGTTTAGAAAAATATATAATATTTCAGAAATTCAAACAACATACTAAAAATAAACTTAACTAATCAAAACAAACTCAATTAATGTTTTTTTATACAAAGCCACAAGTCTGGGATCAAAGTTCCTCTCATTTTCTCAGAATTCTGGCATTTTTAATGTGACTTTTGACTCACTAATGAAAAATTCCAATGGAAATAATAATTCTGAATTATTCTTGCATATTAAAGATTAATGATTAAAATATTTACATTATAAAATTAAAGGATTACCTTTATCTCTATATAACCTACGTTATTTGATTTTTTTACATTGGTATATAAATAAAGATATATTACAAGTATTCGAAGCTATACATATAAAATAAGGGGTAAATCCTGATTTCGTAACTAACTATCACTCCAAAATTAGAATTTCCATATACATACACATATATATATAGTTGAGGAAAAGTGTATAGCCCTAATTTTCTAAAAATATGAAAAAAACAAAATACTTAAAATATTAAGGACTGTCATATTCAAATCCCCGCTGAGAAAATTATTGAAACTGTAATTGTAAGTTTCTGACTTAACTCTTATTCTCACTGTTTACATTCTTTTGCTTTAATATTTAACAAAACAAAACATTTTCTGTGCGTATCCGAAATGTGTCCACAAAAGCAGAGTTTACTTATTCAGGAACTTTTAAAAACATTTTTAATTTAAGTAATTTTTATTTTAATAGAAAAAATATACATTGTTATGTGTGTTAAATCAATGGACTTAAAAATACCATAATGATATTATGGACGTATTATGACTTACCCAAATTGGTGATAAAAATATTATACCCTTATATGTTGCTTATGGCAGTCAGTCAATATTAATATTAGTAAATCAACAAATAATACCGTTGGGGTCTGACTCACATCAATGAGTCAGAAGATTCAAAGGATCTGAAATGTTTTCGTTCAAAAAAATAGAATTTTTGGTATATGGTTTTATGCTTAATTATTTAGAAAAATTTTTTACAACAAAAATTATATGTTCGGGATTGGCCCGAATATACAAAGAAAATCTTTATTAAAACAAAGTTATCAAATTAAAATTTTAAATTTTTTAAATCAAAAATCTTAATGGTATAATTTTTTATGATCAGAGTTCGACCTTTTTAACAGATATATTTTTACTTCATTTTATTTTATTTTTCAAATTAAAACAAATTATTTAAATCCCATGATTTTTTTTTTTGTTTCTTTTCTCCTCAAAACAGATAAAATAAGTAAATTATCTTTGATTATAGTGTTTATGGAGAAAAGAAAAACAATTAATGAAAAATATGAAAATGTATATCTGAACAATAAAAGAAAGTATAGTAAACCAATCCCGGTTGTTATTTTTAACACCTGGTTAACTTTGTTTGCTTATCTCTTTTTCTTTCTTTCTTTTTTTATGTTTTGTTTTGCCTTGAGTAAAATAAAAAAATAAATTCTTAATAAAAAAAAAAAACATTATTTTTATTCTTTACTATAATACCTGTAGATTGAAATTAGAACAGTTGGAACACTCCTTTTTTGCTTTATATTTCTATAGACAAAAATAAAAAATCTGAATAAAACAAATTTTCCTCAAAAAATTAAATAAAGGAAAAAAAAAATAAAACAAAAACATCATCACATTATAATACGAAAAATAAATCTTTTTAATTTTGAAATGAGTAAAAGAATTTACCAAAGACATAAAATATCCTTCCTTTTTCATTTCTTTTCTTCCTTAAACATCATCTGAAATTTTTTTTTTCAAAAATATTATTTAAGCTGTTGGCTAAGAAAATATTCAGGAAAATGAAATGAAAAGAAGATTTGCTTTTTTAATTTCTTAAAGCAACAAATTTATATTGCCCAAGACAAAAAATCTTTTTCATGAAATTACCAACAGTATAAGACAAAATTTAATATACATAAAATGAAATTCATTTGTTTTGGGTACAGAATCCATAAAAATTTAATAACTTTAATTTCAAATTTAATAATGTTAATTAATGTTAAGTAGCGATAATGGCGATAACGGTTTTTCCTTATCCAGAATAAAATCGTCTGTATTTAGTAAATATGATTAGATTTGGAACTAATTATTTTTAACATCAATTATTAACATTTTCGTTGGTTCATAATTTAGTTGAAAAACTGTTTTATAATACTTTATGTTATTGATATTTACTCATCAGTCATTATAACTGATAATGTCTTATAGGTTAAATATCCTAAATCTTGTTTTAAAAAAAATATTTTCAAATTAGATATATTGTTCACTTTTCTTTGGCACCAACTGTATTCAATTTTTTATTAAATCACTGATTATCTTTCCTTATCACATTAAATCAAAATAACTTTTTTGTTGTAGTAGGTGCGGACTGTTTTTTTAATGACTTGTACTAATTATGGTGGTTAGAAAATTCTCTAGTGATTTTCAAAGTAGTTGACAATAAAAATTTACAAAATTTACAAAATTAAAAAAAAAAAACTAAAAATGAGGTTAACTTCGAATTGATTTAACTAAATATATTAAGTTAAATGATAATTTACTCAATTATTTTAAAGCAAACTTTTTTATTGTAATTTAATGTGTCGTAAGAAGAAAACATTGCCATTATAAATACGGTTGTTCAAAAAAAACCATTGACTTTTCTTCATCAATGCGGCGCCAAGAATTCTAAATCATTCTCTTTAGTATTAGCTCAATCAGAATCATGTCTTATTTTTCTGTTAGCATTCTAAACTATAGGCTATAGCATAATATATAAAACAACCTTTCTTCTTGTTGGCCAATAATGCACGAACTGTGAAGAAATAATATAGTAGTATATTAACTGTAAACGCCAGACAGCTGCATTCCATTTCATGTTATAAGATTCAGATTTTATTGACCGAAAAATATTTAAATCTTTGAAGTGTTTAGGAAACGGGAAGAATATCTGTATAGCCGACTGCCGAGTATTAAACAGTTTAATCAAATAAATAATTACAGAAACTGAAGCTTAGTCTAATTTTAATAAAAATAGGAGAAAATAAATGTGATGAATCAAATAAATTTTTCAAATAATTTGACAGAATTTATTTTTAAAAATATTTAACTATTGAAATATTAATTATATTTAATATTTTGAATAAACAAAAACAAAAGTTTAAACTAACTAAAATATACCCTATGAATATTCTAATCTATTAACCGAATTGATTGAGTTTTTCTTTTTTTCCTTAGTTGCTTTAAATCCTTTAAATTCATAACTTCTACAATAAAATAAATTCTAGTCCATAAATCAATAAGGAACAAAGATATTTACAAAAAAAAAAAAAAAGAAATGAAATAAGAAACTGTGTAAGTAAAAGAAAAAAAAGAAAAACTATTAAATAATGTTTTGTCTCATGACCTTTCAATTAAGTAACCACTTATTCTTATTTTAACCGGATAAAATTTTCTTTGATTATTTCCTTTAACTATTTCTCAAATATTGACAACTGAAAGTCACTAGTGGGTAAGAGTGTATAAAATACAGCAGTAAATACCCTATCCCACTTACGTCGTAAGCATAATTCTCTCTTATGACATTTACAGCGACACTTAGAAAGGTAATAGCTGTGTAATTTGCTTGTCACATTTATGTGGCAGGGGAATAAACTAAAAAAAAAACAAAACAAAAACTTATAAAACTCATATATTTATTCATAAATATTTGAGCATTCATATATTTAGGAGGTAAAAATTTACTAATAAGTACAATTTATAATCATATATGGTTCAAAAGTCTTGATTCCCGTCGGTATATCATAATATACGAGTATTCTACTAATTATGGTACAAAGTAGAAAGAACCACATTAATTTTTTAAAAATTGTTGATTACAGAAATAATTTCAAAAACAAATTATATATTATCAAAATTGTAACCTCTTAACCCATCTTAAATGACGGAATTATGTTAATCCTAGTTTTGTTTTTTCATTATTAGGCTTTTTTGTTTTAATTGTCTAATGAATTAAAAGTGTTTGATGTCACCACAAATAACAAAACCTAAATTTCACAAATAATTAATTTATAGAAAATTAGAGGATCCTATAGCTTGTGTGTTTACTTCTTTTTTTAAGAGTTTTTAAAACAACGGTGTTAGCAAAGATGATGAAGCAATTAAATACAATAAACTCTTTAAAGTAAAACCACTATTCCATCTCTTTATTCGATCACTTTGTTAAAAATAATGAATTTATTCTGATCTGTGTATTTAGCCATATCTACAAGTTTATCAATCTCTTCTTTTTGAATGAAATTGAAATTTTGAGTGGCACTTGTTTTTACGTTATTTCAATATTTTGAAGGAGATTTACTAAATTTAGCCAAGTTTAGGTCTATTATAAATAAAACTTTCTTCTTTTAACTTTCAGGTTTTTTGATATTGTTCGTTAGCGAAAGCGTAGAACACATTTTATAACCTAAATATTTATAATGTTTCTATAGCGGTAGCGAAATCATATGTAACTATACACGATTGGTCTCCATTATATGTAACTATACTCCATACTCCATGTAACTGCACTCCACTTTGAAAAGTAGGGCGACCATCACAAATTATAATAGAGCCACAAAACTAAAAATATGAGAAGCATGTTAAATCGGTCTTACTGTACGGCAGCGAAACATGACTAGGCGCTGAGAGAATAATCCAAAAATTTCAAGCTTCCTCAATAGATGTTTTCGCATAATATGAATAATATTCTGGCCACAAAGAATTTCAAACATTAATTTATGGATTATGACCAAACAGGAACCTATACGCCTGGTCATTAGAAAGTGGAAGTAAAGATAGCCAGAGAGTCCTTTGATTTGAACCCTCAAGGAGTAAGAAAAGTGAGAAGACCCAACATCACGTGGAGGAGGACAGTAATGAAAGAAATAGAAGAAACAGGAGAAAACTGATCACAAATCAAGTTGCTAGTTCAACATAAAATTAGATACAAAAGGACTGAAAAAGGAAAAAAAAAATACATTATTGGCCTATACGCGACATCGCGTAAATAATTTTATGGTAATTATCAATAACGAAAAGGGTTACCGTAGATTTTTTTTTATATACTAAATTACCCCTTACGTTGTTGGAACTGATGCTGTAAATTAGATTGATTTATTTGCATTTCTACATCATTTACAGATATTATTCTGCTAAATACTTCATATAGCTGTTCATGTGTGACTACATAATGAGGTAAATAGTTTCGATTTTATCAAAAGTTTGTTCTTGTGCCTTAGGCAAACGCAAAAGCTTACAGCTAAAAGCTAATCGAATTGGAAACTGTTCTTTTTTATTATAAGTAAAGAGCATATCATCATTATACAAATTAACTTTATTCGTAAAAGTAAGTAATTCAATTTTTTGAATATCTTAAAACATTTATAAGTGTAAGATAAAAAATTTATTTTATATTTATTTAATAAATATTCCTACTTTTGGAAAATGACATTCTGGTTACTTTAATTGCAAATGAATGCCATATAATAATTTATTATAGGATGATTTTATTTTGTTCTGCAATGAATCGTGTTTGAACTTAATTGAAGTATGGTTCATTAATATTGTAAAAAATTAAAGTTTAAATTTAAAAGGATTTAAAATTTGCAGAAATATTTCAACTTTAAATTATATAAGATAATGAAAACAAACCAGGAAACTTTAGTTCGAAAATAGAATGTAAATAAAATATTAGAGATTTTTAAATAAAATTTGGTATTTTGTATTTCAGAAAATTAATAAAATTTTTCCGACAAATCCTTAACAACAATTTTGATTACAATTTTTGTTTAAAAAAAAAAACAGTGAACTTTTCATATTTTTTATTATTATTAACCTTTATTGTTACTGAAACTCTGAAAAACGTTGTTTATTCGATAGGTGCACTTTATATATACACTTTGCTTTATAGTAAAGTCACAAAAAAATATTAGTTTTATTATATATTCTTTGAGAAAGATATATTTACATACATACAGGTATATAGAATTTCACATATATATATGCATATATAAATAAATATTTTGTATTAAAGGAGCTAGTATCTACTCTGATTTTGAATTCAACACTAAAATCCTTCCAAATTCAGTATCTCGCATATACATATTATATAGTATATACCTAAATATTTTTGAAACGGGGAATATCCTGATTTTGTAACCAACTCTAGAATGCTTACTAATAATTTTTTTTAATATATTTATTTAGGTATAATTTTTAAAGGCATGAAAAACAAATATTCTTTTTACGGACTTTAGTTGTGAAAATTTTATCTTTGGAGATTTTCTTTTTGCGGTTTCGCTTTTTTGGGGATTTTGTCTTAGTGAAGATATAGTCCTCGTGGATTTTGTTTTTTTTTTTTTGCAGATTTTGTACATATCTCAAGTTTGGAGCCCATATATATTACATTTCTCAAAAAATAAACATGGAATAAGGAAATTTTTGGTATATGAAGATTAAAATTCAAACGAAATGATTAACTATATATTTTTATCTATGCATATTCAAATGTAAATGAAATCTTTCCAAAAAATTTTGCGCTTAGAAATGATTGTACTGTTTGTGGCTAATTTCCATACAAACTATAACTAGAAAAATCTAGGAGAACCTTAGAATATTATCATAATCATATTTGAAGAGTTTTAAGAGGTCCAGATCTCTAACTAATTATGATTTTTTATTGTGTTCTTTTATATCTCTGTTTAGAAACACACGTCAAATATATTATATTACGTTATGTACGTTAACCAATAACTCCATCATATACTCATTGTATAGACATACCGTCTAAGGGTATATGGATAACTGAAAAAAATAATAAATAAATTATATAAAGTAAAAAATATCAAAAAAAAAAAAAAAAAAAACATGCACCTATCTAGTAACATAAGGGTTAAAAGAAAATATGTTTATTTTATTAAAATGGTTTCAATTTATACTCTAGTAATGAATATATAGTAGCTAAGTTCTATTTGTTTATTTTATTCTCTTGCAGAATTTCTTATCTTATTAAATATATATATTTTTGGTTTATTTATCCTTATTCCTTTCTGGATAATTAAATTTATTTAATTTAACTGAATACAATCACTTTTTTTTTGGTTGTTATGGTGAAAGGAAATTTAACCTAACTACTACAATTTTACCTTCACAATACTTTCATATAGTCGGAGTTCGTACAATCAATAGGATAAATTACATATAAAAACAAGGTAGAATGTGATGCAACGGTTTTTAAAAGCACACATTTCCAAAAGAAAATACAAACTGTATAGAATTGTGACTTGCACAAAAATTTAAAAATTTTATATAAGAAAAAATGTGATAATAGGACTTTTTTGTAGGGGTTGTAAATACGCAAGCCTATATAACTAAGAAAACCCGATAATACACGTACAAATATATTACTGGAGCTTTAATTTTTATGTCTTGCCGAAGAAAAATTAGTACAAGTTCTTAAGTTACAGGGGCCTAAAATATAGCAAATTTTCAATTTTTGAGTCCTAATAGCTCTTAAACTCCGGGGTGGTACAAAAAAAATTTTTAAAAAAACTTACACTAATTCTAAAAGTTTTTATACCCGTATGAACTATGTTCAAGGGTATAATAAATTTACCATTACGTTTGTGGCACCTTAAAGGAGTCGAGCTAGATATAGTGTCAAAGGTATGGATCGGCTCAGAATCGAATTCTGAGTCGATTAAGCCATGTACGTCCGTCCGTCCGTCCGTCCGCCCGATAACTCAAAAAATAAAGGAGCTAGGGGGCAGAAATTTTTTTTACTTCACTTTTGCAAAATTGTTAGTTTTGCTATTTAAATCCAACATTTTCGGTCGATGGGTTCGAGTAGCTGCCATACAACTTTTATCTTTATATAGAAATAACTCAGTATCTATTCAAGCTAGGTTTCTGAAATTTTGCAAATGATGATCAAGTTTTATGGCAATAACTTCTGTAAAATTTGGTTGTGGTGGTGCGACGGGTTCGGGTAGCTGCCATTCAACTTCTCCGTTTAAATGAGAATAACTCAGTGTTTATTGAAGCTAGGAATCTGAAATTTAGTAAAGAGGTGTCGAGTTACATGCCAACAACTTTTGTAAAATTTCGTTGGTCTACAACAGCCGGTTCAGGCTTCTTGCACCTCTTGGAACCTAATAAAGCTAGGCGTCTGAAATCTTCCAAATGATGATCAAGTTTTATGGCAACAACTTTTGCAAAATTTGGTTGTGCTGGTGCAACAGGTTCGGCTAGCTGCCATACAACTTCTCTTTTTAAATGAAAATAACTCAGTGTCCGTCCGCACGATAATTCAAAAAATGAAATAGCTAGGAGGCTGACATTTTTTTTCGGCCGCCGGGTTCGAGTATTTTGCGAATGATGATCAAGTTTTATGGCAACAACTTCTGCAAAATTTGGTTGTGGTGGTGCGACGGGTTCGAGTAGCTGCAATACAACTTCTTTCTTTAAATGGAAATAACCCAGTGTCTATTCAATCTAGGTATCTGAAATTTTGCAAATGGTGATCGAGTTTTATGGCAACAACTTGTGTAAAATTTGGTTGTGATGATATGACAGGTTCGGATAGTTGCCATACAAATTCTCTTTTTAAATGAGAATAACTCAGTGTCTATTGAAGCTAGCTATCTGAAATTTAGTGAAAAAGTGTCGAGTTGCATGCCAAAAACTTTTGTAAAATTTGATTGGTCTAAAGCAGCCGGTTCAGGCTTTTTGCGTTTCTTGGAACTTAATGAAGCTAGGCGCAATAGATTCGGGTAGCTGTCATACAACTCCACAATTTACATAAATATATCTCTGTAGTTCGGTACTAAAACATCTGAATGTTTTTAAAAGATGATCAAGTTTTATAGAAACAGGATATATTACGTTCATACGGGTATCCCAGAGTTGACACTGTCTACTCTACTGCACTCTTCCTCATTTCTATCTAAAAGTATTCCAGAATTATAAGGGTAGAAAAATCATGCAAAATTTGTTTTTCACATAAAGGAAAAATTTCAAAAAATTATAGAATGTTGATATTAATTTACAAAGGTGAAAAAGAATACCTGTCGAATGACGTTTTCAGAATGAGAAAATGTTAAACAGAAAATGTGATATACACATTAAAAAAAAACGCTTTGTGAAAGTTTGAGGGGCTGTAGCTCCGTAATAGATGCGGCTACATGAAAAAGTTTATATTTAACAGTGTAGAAATTTTGTAAACAGACCGTCCGTCTGGATGGACTGAGTGAAACTAATTAAACACATTTTTTGAAATTTTTTTTGGAAATGTGCTAAAAAATAATTTTGTAGTAAATTAATTTAAAGAGAGAAGTTGAATCATTAATAATTTAAAAAAAAAGATGTTTAGGATCTCTCATTCTAGATCTCTTACAACTTTAATAGTGGATCAAAAATTTAATTTATTGTTAATTCAACAAAAATTAAGTTTTACTTTGAACATTTTTTTGTTGTTAAAAGGACCGAAATAATATCGAAATTAAAAGAAAAAAATCTATTAAATACCTAGGTATAATATCATATTACATCAAAATCTTAATTATATCAAGCATGTTAATAAAGTTGTAGTTGTAGCGTATAGCGAACAATGTATTTATTTATCTTGATTTTAAAAAGTATATTCAGAATCACGAGCATGCCCCCTATTATAACGATTATAATAGACAGGCTGCATACAGGTATATTAAATGTAACCCAAATAACATTCAGATCATTTTACTAAAGTATGACATGTTTATCCCTGAAAAGGATATTTTGAATCAATGGGGATACCTTATTAATACCTACATTAATTTTAGTTTTAGATTAGTTTTTGTTTTCTTTCTTTTTATTCATCTCTAAGTTAAGTTTTACTTAAACAATACAATTTGAAACTATTTTGGTTTTAAATTTTTTTTCCAATGAACAAATAAAAATAAAATTTTTTTAGTTAAAATATTTTTTATGATTACTTTGCTAGTTTACGTTGTTTAATTAAGAAAGAAATTTACAAAATTAAAATTTAGTTTTTAA
Organism: Poecilobothrus nobilitatus; assembly: GCA_947095535.1. NCBI lineage: Eukaryota > Metazoa > Arthropoda > Insecta > Diptera > Dolichopodidae > Poecilobothrus > Poecilobothrus nobilitatus. Next base: position 73,614,894 of record OX352774.1, read on the forward strand.
AGTTTAATCAGTTTAATCAGTAAAGTTTAATAGAACTTATCAATAATAAAAAGAAACTTTGGACATTTTACGAGTTTCATGAAAAAATCGAATTTATTAAACAATAGTTTAGTTGCAAAAACAAATAATGGATATTTTTTTTTTTATCGACTTCTTTCTAAAAAATTCTTAAATTAATAAATTGCAAATTCATATCATAATATTTAATTTTTTTTATTATATAAATTTTAAATCTAATATTAAAATTAAATAATAATTAAAATACGCCTTAAAATATGCAATTTCACTAAAATCATAGATTAAAGTTCAGGTTATAACATTTTATTTGGGGATTTGATAGCCTAGTAGGTAGGCGTGTGACGTATTAACCGAAGGAGTGTGGGTTCGATCCCTGCACATGTCGTAAGTGTTTTTTTCTTTATATACCCCCCTTACGACCAAATATAATGTAAATATATAGTATATAATATAAACAAAATAAATAATTTTAGTGTATAATTTAATAATAGTATTCGACCTATAATCGCCTTAGTAGCCAATGCGGTTTTTTAATATTGCAATATCCTATGTGGTTTGTAATATTAATATAAATAAATAAAAAATATTTTATTTATCCATTTTATTATTTTTGAATTTTGTCTAAATGTAAAATTTTAAAATTTAATTATCTGAAACTGTTTTTAATAATTATATCATGTATTTATATCAAACTACGTTAAATTTTCTATTGATTAGAAAAAGGAAACTTGATTATTCTTTAACCACTTTTTCAAAAATAAAAATTTTTGTATATTTGTAAGCGGGTACAAAATCTCAAAAGTAAAAAGTACAAACATATTGTTTTATATTACAGAAAAAGTACAAAAGAAAAATATCTAAAATGTTATATCTTATCTCTAAAATGTTATATATGGTCACAAACCATAAACTTTTGAGGAATTAAAAGTAATAAATTATATTAAAAATGATTGCCACAATTCTGCAAATGTATTAAATGATATTAATGCAATGAATCTAGGAGACCTTAATAAATTTATGCTGTGTTTTTTTGGCGAATCCCTCCAATATTGTTCTCGTACCGTGCCGTCATCTGAAAATATGTCACTTACTGCACTTGCTTGTAACGGGAACAACAATTAACTCTGCCCATATATTTTAAAGAAATTGTTGAAGACTCTATTCAAGTATTTACATAAGTTATATTGGATGAATTCAACTTAATTTAAATAAAAAAAAATTACATTTTTGAATTTTCTGAATTATTTCATTTTCTGATTTTCTAATTTTAAAAAAAAGTCGCACTTAATTTCATTTGTTTTTCAAAGTTAGTTCCATTTTAAATTTTCTAACTTAATTCATAAAAAAATTTTAAATAAACGCCGACAAAAATTTTAAATAAACGAAACTTGTAACTTTCTGCTTGTAATTAATAAAAATCGATACTATATTCTATTTATAATATTTTCGGAATACTATCAGAATATTATGGATTGCATTCAGTTTTTGCTTCACCTTTTAAAATTTAAAGATAAAAAAATTACCATCAAGGTTAAATCAAAATTATTACAGTTACCTAATTAATTACGGTTAAATATATTTTTTGGTCTTTCACCCACTGATTTAAAATTAAAATTAATAGAAAGAGATAGAATGAAAATATAATTAACAACATAATTATGTTGATAAAATATAAAAACTCCGTAATTTAATAAATCACACGAAAAACAAAAACAAATTTAAATTATTACACATTTTTGTCCTAAATTACATGACTTCTAATTTATAATTTTAATGGTACATACATGAAAGGTGTTCCATTAAAATGACCTTGATACCAGTAGCGTGTAATAAATAGCATACATTTATTTTTTGTCATATTTATCTATAGATAAAATAATTTTTGAATTTAAAATATACTTGAAAAACATTAAGATTTTAGGCTTAATTAAACTTTAACAAAATCTCACGCTTATAAAAGTTTTATATCACGAATTATCTTTTTATAAAATATTCTGAACCTATTCGAAAAAATAGAAGTCAAGTTTAGTTCCAATGTCGTAATAGATATGTTATTAAACCAGCCCAAAAAATATTTCTTTGAACTGATCCAATTCCTCTTCCTCCTTACTGTTTTCCATATTTTATATGAAATATCAATTCGCGTTGACATTTTATTTGACCAATAAGTTGCTTGCGGTCATATATAATGCCTTTTAACGAACAAATAAAACTTAGGTAAAAATGAGGAAGAATACAGTTGCCTTTGTCAACTCTTAGATACCCGTACGAACCGTTAGTATGTTCACAGCATGTCACTCTGCCTACAATATTATTTTTTTAATATTTTAGTATTTTAAAATAATTTGGGTGAATTTTATAATTTCTAGAACTATGGGTTGTACATATATTCAAACTATATGTTTATACGTACATTCTTCAAAAGCAGATTCTAACCTTTCACATAACGATTATTAATCCAAAACTTTTTCAAATATTCTATAGTACCATTTAATACTAAGCGGTAAATGTATATTAAATTTACTTAGTACAAAATAGTAAATATAATTTTAAATATTATATTATATTATATTTAAATATTCCATTGACAGAATAATTTCTTATAAGTACAATAAAATACATATATGTATGTAAATACGGTGCTATATAATATACATCTATACTCTTATCATTCATTCACTAGTGACATATACGATATGTAAATAAACATGATATTATATAAGTATGTATATATATTAATATCATATAAATAAAAATTCTTCAAGTAACCGTTATGTTGTTTATTTATTTACATTTTTATGTACTACGCATTATATCCTCAACAATTTCAAATTATCGAGTCAAAATGGAAAAAATTTGTTAAAGAAATTTGTTAGAAAATTTGAAAAAATCAAGTAACACTTTCGTCAATTATAAAGTAACCCTATATTATTAAAAAAAGTTGTTAACAGAAATAAGAGTATAATGTTGAAGCTTTAATTTTTGTGTATTACTTCAAAAAAATTTTAACAGGTGTTCAAGTTACAGGTGTTTAAAAATAGGAAATTTTCAGTTTTTGACCCCTTACAGCTCCTAAACGGGGAGTGATACAAAAAAAATTTCTGAAATGGCTCATACTTATTTTCAAAATCTAACTTCTGTCAAAATTTCAAGTTTCCAAATCCTTCAACCCTTCTATCTTAAACCGTTTAGAAGATAGAAGGGTTGAAGCATTTTGCTAAATTTGAGTTTCACATAACGGTAAATTAAGACACCGTATGCCACAAATATATATTTACTGTATATATACTTTTAAAGCTAATAAAAGTAGTAATCGTTTGGCGTTTTCAAAATGAAGATATACCTTATACAACTTGTGCTATAACAATTTAAATATAGAGCTTTTTTGAACCTTTGGGGAGCTGTAGCTCCGTAACCGGTGGGGCTACAAAAAAAAGTTATTAAAAATAAAATTAATATTTTTGTGAGATCTATCGGCAGTTAAAATTTCATAGCTCTATTGCAAAAAAAATGTGGGGATCAAAAAGTTAGGTGTTCGAGAGCTACCCTAAGGCTTGGTCCAAACTCAACCAAAAAAAATAGAGAACCTACAAATTACTCCCAAAATATTTTGTGTAAATTTCAAGATTCTAGCTTTCTTAGTTTTTGAGTTAGCGTGCTGACGGTCGGACGGACGGACGGACATGGCTCAAAAGTCTTAGAATTTTTTTCTGATCCGATCCATACCTTTGAAGGTATATCTAGCTCGCTTATTTCGAGGTGTTACAAACGGAGGAGTAATTTTATTATACCCGATCTTATCGTACGGGTATAATAAATATTTAATGATGGGTGAACGATCTATAAACTACTGAAGATTAAAACTAATTTCAAAAAGATAATAAAGGTAATCAGTTTAAATAGTAATACAAATAATAAAAACTAAATATATACTTTTCTTTGCAATTAAAAAAAAAATGACTTACCACTGTATTAATGACTTTATCATTGAAACCCCATATCTTAAAATGAAATAAATTGAAATTGTTTGAATGTTTTTGCTTTTGCGATGTTTCATTTTTTTATGAAGATATCATAAAAGTAAAAAAAAAAAAAATTAAAATGACAATGTTACAATAACCATATTTTAATGATGTTTCTGTTCTGGTAATATTAAGAATAGAATAATTCAAAATTATAACAGATATTCGGAAATATTGAATGTAAGTTGTACTTATTTATAAATTGTATTTTTATTGTATTAAAAATTAGTATACTATCTTTTGCGAATTTAATAAAGTTAATTGTGAACACAAGGTTTTTCAAAAAAAAAAAACTAAATTTAAATTACAAATAAATTAGAAAATGTATTTTAGTATTAATTAGAAATAAGCGCAGAAAACTATGACATTTATTATTAATTTTACAGTGTCTTATTATTACTAAAATAAAAAAACCAAATTTTAAAAACGGATATAAGCATCTACGGGGCGGTATCATGGAAAGATGCTGAATTATGCCATTTTGGGATTTAATCTACGCAGGAGTGGGTGGTGTCAGTTCTTCTTGTCTCTCTTCCGTAATTTTTGAGTGCTAGTAGTATCAGACAATTATTTTCATCAGAATAAGAAACCACGTCTTCTACTCGATATCTGTAAAACAAAGTAAGAGAACCTACTAAAGTCGGAGAGCCTGTGGAGAGAGAGTTAGGGTGACCTTGGAATCATTTATTAAAAAAAATTTCTCTGTTTTGTCCTTTGTCGGGAAACCAAAATACTGTTTTTGAAGGCTCTGCCCAAATATGTGTATTATATACTCCATCTTTGGTCATGCTTTGGTCATGCTGGTATCCTTTGTGAATTTGAGAATATATAAGACGTTTTAACATCTCTATAGAAATCTACCTGCATCTTTAAAAAATGGTTGAACAACTAACCTACTTTTTGATTAATCTCCATGTCCAAAATGTTCTGTTTACGAGAATATTCCAAAATTCTACCTTTAATGGTAAGATTAGAATTATAGTATATATTTACACTTATATTTTGTGGAATGCAAAAAATATAAGTTATTAAGTTTGAAGAATATTTATTAACTATTTGAAAGGATGAAACAAAAATTCAAAACTTTAAATAGCTATAATATACATATTAAAGCATTAAAGGCATGAAGGCATGAAGCTTTAAAACAATGTTCATAGAATTTTTATTAATTAATTACATTTTTATGAATTTAAATTTCATTTAAATTTAACATATCTTTCTGATTATCTAAAAAATTTTGATATAGAGGATTTATTAATATTACATAGAAGCGTTAATCGTGTGCGATATCAAATTAACATTTCATGACCTCACTAATACTATATAGTTGCGCACTCTCTATATAAATACTATTTTTGTGATCGAAATATTAAACGACATTTCATAACTTAGGCTCACCATCAGAATTGTAAAAGCCTTATAATTAAAATGAAAAAATTTAATGTAAATTTTATTGAAATTTATTTTATTAAATAATTATTAGTTGTTATATACAAATCCGTTTTTAGTCCAACCTAATCTAAATCTTACTTCTCTAATAAATCTTTACATAATATATAAATTACATAAAAACTTTAAAATAAGTGTCAAGAATACAATAAAACAATAAAGGAGAGTTAAAATTATTCACAAAACATAACTAATGGAGTCAAGTTACTGAAAGCAAACTAAAAACTACAAAAAAAGACATAACAAAAATGAACACTTTTTTTAATGGAACATTTAAATTTATTCCTTTATTCATTTTTTCCTTTTACTTGTTCTTGTTCACTTTTGTTAAGTGTTACTTTTACAGAAAGTTGTCTAACTATAACTTTTTCATTGTTTCATAATGAAAGAAAATTCCATTTACAACAAATCTATTATATACATTTTAATTTTATTTTTTTTTTTTTTAAAAAACAAAACTTTCTAAAAAATGTAAACTTTATATAAAAAATTCAGAGATGTAAAGAAAAGGGAGCAACAATTTTATTTATTTATTTGTTTTTTTATTTGACTGTTTTTTTAACCCATTAAAATTTTTTTTTTTTTTTGCAACAAATTCTTCATATATTCGAATAAATTTTGTTTTACCATATTCTAATCTTCTATCTCTCTTTCGTTTTTCGATTACAAGCTAAAAATTAATTCTTTGAAATTTTCTGTCCTTTATTTTAAAACCTAGTATGAGTCTTATAAAAGATTAACGAACTTCATACATGTAAAAGTAGTGTTCTTCATCATCCTTTTCATTTCATCTTACTTTAACTCACCACTCTTCTAACTAACTGTATATAATATACGTATGTACGTCATTATTATATCGGTAACTATTTTTCCTCATATTTTATTTAAAATTACTGTAAAATGAACAAAAGTTTTTTAGTTATAGTTATAAACATTTTTTTTTAAAAACGTTATCCTTCCGTTTCATGTCCTTCGCTTAAATACTTTCATTTCATAAAATATAAAATGAATTATTTTTTGTTAAACTGATCTCCTTTTTTTTTCGTTAGAATGTTAGAAAAAGGATTGTAGAAAGTTTAAAATATATAAAATATGAATTGTGGAAAAGATAAAGTTGAAATACATTGTGTAATCTAGCAATAAAAAAAAAAAATAATAAAAATTACAAAAAAAAAAAATTGATTACGAATAAAAAATTAATAACTCAATTAAAGTGAAGTTAAACTTTCATTATATTTTTAATAGTTTGTGACGTAGTTCTTTTGTGACTGGGGATTTGGTTTTACTATAACTAAAAAAAATGTTTAAATTAACGTCTGTCTGTAGGATTAAACTGTTAAAAATGAAATCTTTCAAAATATATTAATAGGTTATGATATGATATTGTAGGATATGTTAAAAAGTTCCCAATTTGGAAATTTGATTAAAAACTGTTTTTTTTTTACAATTTGGTATTTGTGACTTTTAAATCCGGGTAAAATAAATTTAATTTGTGATTTTTAAACGGTATAATATTTATTACGGTATAGTAATAAATTTAGGGTGTCTTTGAAAATTTTACATGTAGGTATAGTGATTTTTTTGAAAGTTTTATTTATTTATTTTTTTTTATCAAAATTTTCACTTGAAACTGCAATATCTCAAAAACGGTAACACCAATTAAGATGAAACAAGATATATATAAAAGATAGTATTATCCTCTATAATTATGTAGAAAATGGTTTCTGTATACTATCGTAGACGAAAAATATAACTGTTAAATATTACAAAATAATAGGAAAATTTTCAAATAATCAATTTGACCTTCAAATGATCTTGTCGGTCAAAGTACTACAAATTATTTTATCAACTAAAATTATTTTGCACATTTATTATAATTTTTAAAGATCTACCATTAAATTTTATTTTCAAGTATGTACAATGTACATACATATGTATATGTAACTTGTTTTCTATAGGTTTACAATTCAATTAAATTTTTAAAGTAAAAATACAAATAATTTTTCATATTATATTACCTAAATGGAAGCTACGAATTTTTATTAGAATAATCACTAATACTAATACTTCTTCCAATAATAGCAAATTTCTATATACAGGCAATCGGTCCAGAAATTTTTTAGCTTAATTTATTTTTACAAAATGTAGGTACTTCCCTACACAGTTTATCTGTAATGTATGATATGACATATATTATAATTTGTATGATATGGTTTTAGTGTTTGTTTTGTTTACACAATACAGAAAAAACAATAAAAAAACATAATAAAACAAAAAATACGTAAATAAATACCTAACACTACGTAGCTCTATAAATACAACTAAGTATATATCATTCATATTCAAACCATGTATAAATGTAAGTGTACTGTACTGTACTGTATACTGTATACTGTATACTGAATAGTAATAAATAGCATATATTGTATAGAAAAGAAACACAAACAAAAATACGTAGCTATGGGTACTTAGCACTACATAACTCTATAAATATAATATTGTATATTCATATATTTGAATATGATTCATATTCAAACTATATGCATAGCAATTAGCATATATTGTATAGAAACATAAAATTCGGAAAAAAAAAGAAAAAAGGAGGAAAACAAAGACTTATATAGGTATTTCGACAAAAAATATTGAGTAATTTGGCAAATCAAGTTGTATATATGGTTTTATTTCAGTTTCAGAAGTCTGACATTTATTTATAGTTTTTCTTCGCCTTTTTCGTTGGTCGACCGTCGAACGGACAAACAATAAAATTAATAAGCACCGTTTTTCAAAAATTTTTTTAGTACATTTGGTAAATTATTTTGTAATCTATTAAATGTCACTAAATTGGTTAAAGCACTTTTCAAACTGGTTTAAATATTTGAAAATAGAAATTTTTATTACTAATAAAAAAAAAAAAGCATATACCATTTGAACTTATATAAAACTTTTAAAAAATGTTTTAAGAAGTGTATCGTGTTTTTTTTTCCTCAAAAAAAAAAAAAAAAAATATTAAGACATTTTTAAATATAACGATATACATAACAATATAAAATTTATATAAAAGTTATCGTTTGTCGTTACTTAACATAATTTTTAGTTTTGACTTAACTTTTATTTCTACGAAAATTTTTGAACAAAAAAAATTAAAACAAAAACATAAAACAATTTACTTAAGTTAAGGTTTTCGATATGTATATAATATGTATTCCTTTTTTTTATTCCTTTATCTTGTAATAGCAAAAACGAATAACGGTATAATATTTAATAACAACATAAATGAAAAAAAAAAAAAAAAAACAGTTAAAGAATGAAGGTCGATAACATTATAGAAAAGTATTTTACTTTTTTCTATGTTTTACTTTACTGTACAGAATTATGTTTCTTTTAAAGTGTTGGTTAAAAAAGTAAAGTATAAAGGTGTAGTGAAAAAATGGAAAGATGGCAATGCTGGAAAATAGAATAAATAAAAAAGAGTGGAAAATAGATTTGATATACGAATAAAAATTTTCAATAATAATAAAAACAAATGAAAGTAAAAAGAAAAATTATATTGTCATAATGGTAAAATTGGTAAAATTACTGTACCGTTATTATACAAGTAAAATTGTTTTATATCACAGTTGTTTCGTGACAAGAATTCATTATTTCTTTTTTCATTTTTTACAAAAAAGGGTGAAGTTATTTAATTTTGTTTTGTTTATCTGTTTTAAGAAAATGAGCAACAACTGTCCCATTTTATTTATTTTTTTTTGTTTTTTACTTTTAATTCTAGTGAGTTATTAAATTTTTTAAATCATTAAATTGATTTAACATTTATTATTATCATTTTTAAAATATCAATTTTAATTTTAGCAAGTTTTCATGAATATTCACTAATGTTTCTGTTTAATTTTAAGGGGAAAATTACCAAACCATTTTTCAATTGTAAGGCTCCTCCCGTTCAATAAGTATGTGTGGCAATTTATGATTTTACTTAATTATATTCCTATGTTTGCTGCTTCTTATTTAAAAAAAAAATTAGAATTTGAAATTACAAAAACTCCGTTTTATTTTATATTGGAAATTAAGTTACTTAATGTGCTTTTTATTATTTCAAAATATACATAAGAAGATTTAATCAAAAAAAAAATCCTTTTTTTTTTTGCCTCAGTCCAACATAAAACTGATCTAAAGTAAATCTAAATTCGTCCTTTTTAATCTGAATTTGAACTTTTCAGCCACTCGAAATCAATATTATTTTTTTTTATCTCAATATTTTCAAAAAATTCAAGGAGTGCTTTTTGTTGGACGAAGTTTGATTACTAACTTACATAAAAATATGAACATTTTTGTTAATTCCAGGAGGAAACAAATTTTCATTATAAAGTTTCTAATAGAAAATATTAGTTATTTTTTGTTATTTAATGATATTGATGATTTTGAAAGGGTTTTCAAATAAAAGAATTTTAATCCTCAATTATCTTATTAAATAATGTGATTATTTGGTACTCTTCTTCTTTTAATACCCTATTCAAGTTGCAGTGACATTTATTATTCATTTTTCCAATGTACTTTCGGAAAATTTAATCTGATGGTTTCCCTTTACTTTGTCCGGTTCATACGCTTTTGGAGGTAATTTCTCGTCCCGGGGCAAAAAAGTGCCATCCCTTGTTACTTTTTTCGTCAAAAAATCGATCACCCCACATCCCCCTCCCCCGCTTATCGTTACTTGATCTTTACAACTTAGAAGTGTGCATTAGGATTTTATATTCTTGAGTTAGAGACCGGAATGCCATTTTTAATCCTAAGCTCTCCACTGCTTTAAAAAGAACAATTATTAGTTTAGCAATATTATAATTAATTAATTTAAACAGAAAACTAATGATTTTTATTTAACCAAATTTACAATTTCGTTTATAAAATTTTTCGCATTAAATTTTCTTTACTTCAAATATATTATTTTGTTTTTTACCGACCCCATACATTAATGTATAAGGGAGGTATTGTTTTCATGCTAAAAATTTGATAAGTTGATTGATAAGTTTTTGGAGCAAATCGGACAACCGCAAGTGGTAGTTTACTAGTGTACTTTTTAAGTTTTTTACGAATATTTCGAATTTACGAATAAAAAAAAAATTTATGAGAAAAATTATTAAGAAAAAGTTGTTACACAAATAAAGCAAAAACTTTGCCATAGAACTTTTTTTGATCCGGCTACCTTTAACTTTCATTTAATTTTTTGTCCAAGTCCAAATTTCATACAAAACACTCCATCCATATGAATTTATATGAACAATTTTTTTTTTCTTTTTTATATTTCTAAAAATTTATATACATATGTATGTATATACATACATACTTGTATCTATGCATATTATTCTTTTGTTGATGACAAAATTAAAACGGTAAAATTTGTGTTAGCAAATTCAATATTAATCTTATGTTAGTTTTGTATTTGTTTACAGTTTTTATTATTTTTTACTTCTAATATTTTTGAATGAAAAAAAAATCATGTACCTACATTTTACATAATAAAGGAAATGGATGTATGAATGAATGCACATATTATATTTTTACGATTTCATTGCTTATTATTCTTTACGATTTCATTGCTTATTAGAATAAAACAAAATATTGTTAAATTATTAGAAGTTATTTTGCTTTGATATAAATTATTATGTAAAAAATCTATAAATTTGGGCATTGTACTTTTGTGTAGTGGCGGTCGGTCCTACGGTGGAGATAGCTGATTTTTTTTTTGCTACGCGAACATTTTAACTTCACTAATTCATTTGTAATTAAAATGTTAACTCTTGGAAAGAGTTTAAATTGCAAACATATTCCGTTTTATACAAAAGAAAGCAAATAAACAACAAAAATCTTAATTAAATATTCATTAAAAGCCATTAAAATTTTTTATTCAGGACATTTCTATATTTAGAACTTAAATAATTGTAATAAATAAAAGAAGTACCTTTAATGATTTTAATTTTTATTTCTGTTCATTATAATGTATTTTTAGAAAATACAATTTAATATTAAAGGTATTTAATGGTGTTACAGTGTTTATAGTGTTTATGTAATGTGCACTAAAAATTTTACAGCCAGAATAAATTAGAATAAAAAAAAATCTAGACTTAGTTGAATAAATAATAACCTTATCTCATACTCTCAATATTGCAGACATTTAGTTTAAAAAAATTTTTTTCGCGTACAGTTTTTTTTTGAATTTCGGTACGGTATAGGGTTTCAAATTCAGTATGAAAGATAATTTTTTGGCTCATCGAGGGTCTAGTATGAAAGGTAATAATTTATTTATTTTTACTAATACTATTGCAAAACATATGACAAAAAAATTCCGTATGAAAAAATATATAATATTATACAACTACTACTTTAATAGTTTAATTTACCTAATAGTTACTATAGTTTTCAATTTACCTAATATGTAAAGGATTTTAATTGTAAAAAGGACATTTGATTTGTGTAACCGTTTAAACGTCACTTACATCAAAAAAATTTTTTTAAATAGGTACTAGAGTGGCTTTTTTATAACAAACCTACAATTGTTTTCAACAAAAACGAGTAAGAGTGCAGTAGAGCAGACTGTGTCAACTCTGGGATACCCGTATGAACGTAATATACCCTGTTTCTATAAAATTTGACCATCTTTTAAAAACTTTCAGATGTTTTAGTAACTACAGAGATATATTTATGTAAATTGTGAAGTTGTATGGCAGCTTCCCGAACCTGTTGCACCAGTACAACTAAATTTTACAGAAGTTGTGGCCATAAAACTTGATCATCATTTGTAAGATTTCAGACTCCTAGCTTCATTAAGTTCCAAGAGGTGCAAGAAGCCTGAATCGACTGCTCTAGACCAACCAAATTTTACAAAACTTGTTGGCATGTAACTCGACACCTCTTTACTAAATTTCAGATTCACAGCTTCAGTAGATACTGAGTTATTTTCATTTAAAAAGAGAAGTTGTATGGCAGCTACCCGAACCTGTCGTACCATCACAACCAAATTTTACAGAAGTTGTTGAAATAAAACTTGATCATCATTTGCAAAATGTCAGATACTTCGCTTGAATAAATACTGAGTTATTTCCATATAAACAAAGAAATTGTATAGCAGCTACTTGAACCCGGCGACCGAAAATGCTGGACTCAAATTGCAAAACTAACAATTTTGAAAAAGTGAAGTAAAAAAAATTTCAGCCCCCTAGCTTCTTTATTTTTTGGGCTATCGTGCGGACTGACGGACGGACGTATATGGCTTAATCGACTCAGAATTCAATTCTGAGCCAATTCATACCTTTAACACTGTATCTAGCTCGACTTTAAGGTGTCACAAACGTAATGGCAAATTTATTATACCCTTGAACATAGTTCATACAGATATAAAAATAATTGCAAGGATGTTAATTAATAATTATATTCTGATTTTTTCATTATATAATTTTTCCATAAACAAAATTTCAAATTTCTAGGGAGAAAGAAGTACAATTAAAGCAACAATTTTACATCATAAATTAAAAAAATTATTATTTAAACCGTGAAAATAAATGCGTAATTTTTTAATGATACTTTTAAGTTACTTTTAGAACTTAGTTAAAATATTATAGGTGACGGAAAATATGCATTTTCAAGTAAAATAAAGTATGGTCTCATTAAAAAATTAAATTTGTGAAAGAATGTTTTCGTGAGCACCTTTTATTTGAACTTTCTATTTTCCAAACGGTTAAAATTAGAAACTTGTTCTTTAAAATGTATCATTTTTTAAAAATAAACATAAACCTTTGTACAGAAGGTGTTTAATTAATGAAAATTTCTATAAGATTAAGGAAGAAAAAGTATTTCTTGATTTTGAAATTATTCTTAAAAGAACAAAATATAAAACAAAGCATAAAAAACTGATGACATGTTTATAATGCTTTTAATACATACTCTATATATATTTTGATACTCTTTAATATTTTTCATTGTCTTTTCTTAACATTTGTTTACTTGTTAACTTTTAAATACATTCAACTGTTGCAAAATGAGACTCCCTATTTAAAAGCGTTAAAATTAACATACATCATCTTATATATTTATTGAGGTTCTTTTTATAGGATTGTTTTACAAGATTATTTGTTTTTGTAGTTTTATACTGACACTAAGGTTTTTTGTGTACCTCAGATTAGATAAGATCTTAAATTATTACAGAGATTTATCGAGCCAACCAATGTGTTTAAAGTATTGGTAGTGCTGGTTCCTTTTTTGAGTTCTGCTTATTCTTTCGACCTATCACTTTAGCATCAGATGGTGCGCGTCCTTCAAAGCTTTCTATCTTTCGAGGATTGATCTATATTTGAACTTGATATCGATATTTATTAATTGCATAGAATACTCCATTTAATTTTCTCTACTGGTAATCCCTTGTTAATACTACAATGTAAAATATAAGAAAAATATTTGTTGCATAAATTGTGTTTGTCATTAGAACTTTTTCGTTCTATATTATACAACCACTAAATGAAAAAGTTGTAAGTGTTATTATTATACCTAAATACCCATATTTTTTTTTTATTTTAAATAAGGAACAAAATGTGGTCTAGTGGGCAGACAGAAATTACTTAAAAATATTATTTTCAATTGGTTTTCGTGAAATCTAACAAAAGTATATAAAAATATTATAACAATTGCCATTTTATGTTCATTATTTTTCAGTTTAGGTACTTATTGTTATTTATAAAAATTAATAAAATAAAAAATCAATATGAACAAATAAATATCTATCAGACCATAGACAGCACACATAATAAATGATATCCGTAGACCGTTGATAGCATATATTAAGTAGTACAATTACAATTTACAATTTTAACTATTTTTATTTAGGAGCCCCAACACAAATATTGGTTTTATGGGAATATATAGTACAATTGTACAGACAACAAGCTTAGGAGTTAAGAGTATTGTAGATTTTTGCTGTTAAAAGGAACTTTGACGTAATTTATTTTTATGTAATGTAAGAAAAATAATTTTCTTCAAATTACTTATCACTTTATTTTATTTTTATTACTTATTATCACTTATTACTTTATTATTTTTAATTGCACCAGGACTTTTAGCAGTTCTTTATTTTGAACTGTTTTATTCTATCTTTGACAAGTAATGTTATAGTAATAAAGAAAACGGTACTAAAGTGCAGATTCTATTAGCTATTTTTTTATTATTTGAAATTAATTATGATTTTGCAATTTACTTACTTATTTTAAGTAATTTTAAATTTTTCTCATGGTTTTTTATCAGAATTTTTTTTTTTTTTTTTTGACGAAACAGGATAATCTGCTGTTTTTGTCCACGTCCTTTTCTTTTTTATAAAAAAAAAAGTTATTTTGTTAATTGTTATTTAGCGTTTTTTTTTCTTTTTGCTTCCTTTTAAGGTATAATTATTGTTATTAACCTTTTTTTTATTTTTTTTTTTGGTTAGAAAAAAAGAAAAAAATGTGACATGTCTAAAATAATGCCATGCCCGCAGTTATAAATTTAAAAAAACATAAATTTATAGTAGTGGTTTAGTATTCGTGAGGGGCATGAGCTTTTCATGTCACTTGTCAAAAAGCACTTTTAAAAAAAAATTTAATAAATGTAAAAATGTGCGGTATCATGTTTTGAATTGAGTTCAATAATCGGACCGTTAAGTTTTATTTACCTAAAAATAAGAATGTACATACAAGACAATTAATTGGTTACATATATTATGTACGTACATATTATAAACATGCATGTACCTTAGTGAATTGTGACAGACAAATTATTTATTAATGATCAAAAAAACAAAAAAATACACATATATTTCTTTTGTTTTTTTTTTTATTACCACGTCATATTTGGTGTACAAAAAAAAAAAAAAAAATTATTTATGTATTTGTTTTTCCATTCAAAATGTCAGCAAAAAATATCCTACTAACATGATTGTTTATGATATAAAAATATAAAAAAGCAAAAAAATTATTAGTTTATTTTAATAATTCAAATAAAAAATTCTATTTTCAAACAATGAAAAATCATAATAGGGAAATTTTTATTAGTTTATTTTTATAATATCATTTAAGTGAGAAAATTTTTATGACTCCCAAATGAAAAATAACATAGGTAAATATTTTTATAAAAAAAAACAAAAAAAAAAAACTTATGAGAATTTAATATTTAATAAATATTTTTTTCTACTCATAATAATTGTAAAATTATAGTTTTTATTATTTTCATAAATAATTTTCCAGTATATTACACATTTACCCCTTAACCATTACATTTTTATTTGTAATGTCTAATTATACAAAAACTAACAGATTTAGAAATGAAGGTTGAGAAAATATTTAGAATTATTTTTTACAATAACATTTAGAAATAAAAAATAAATTTAACATATCTGCAATAATAATCTAAAGATGAATTTTTGAAATCAGTTGGACTATATTATGAACCTCAAATGTAAATGCAAAGGTAATTGACCGTATCGTACATAACGGAATTTACTGTAATTTTTTTGACTATTTAGAGTAATAAAATTGTCAAAGGAAAAAATTTACATTTCATTTCAACCGTCTGAGTACGTTTCAAACTTAAATGTCAAGCAATGAATTTAAATATAATTTTAACTGAAATGTTAATTGAATACAAATAAATAGAGAAAAAAATGAAAAGATAGATATCACTTATTTTAATAGTAAGCTAAGAGAATAAATATCTTAAGATTTCAACTTGTAATAACCAGTGAAAAATCAAAAAACTTCATATGAGAAGAAAATATTTGAAAATACCTACTGAAATTAATATAATTATATCTTGTGATTTAACGACTCTTAGATGATTTCCAATTATCTTTTGGAACATAATTTCAAATATATTTTATTAAACATTTTTTTCAACAAGATAAAGTGACAGAATATAAGATAAAAAAATTAGTATCTTTTTTTAATGATTATTAACCCTTATGTTTAAATAAAACGACTGAACCTAGATGATATCTTAAAACTCTTAACATATGATAATTTTATAGAATATAGATATATTTTTCCAAGTTACAGTATAGACAAAAATCACTTAAATATTCAATTTATACGTTTTTTACTTTATATATTTTTGAATAAATAGATTTTATGTATTTTTTTAAATATTTTTGTATTTTTGTTGAATTTAAAATTGTCTTTTATGATAAAATAACGAAAAATAAAAAGTTATTATGATTGCAAACAATTTGTCTAAATTTTGTTTAGTTTACTGAAACACTGCTTGTCGCAGATAGGTTTTGAACAGAATATGCAGTATTTTCATATTTTTCACTACTTTTTTTTTCAACTAACGACAGATAAAGATGCTATCTGAGACTGGATTTCTTATTATTTAATTCAATAGAGATTTATATATTATTACAGCTTGTACTTAGATTTGTAGCACGAATTTCAACTCTAGGCATGCAAAGAAGTTAATTTTCCCATTCCTTATTATATGAGGCTTGTGATGTGTTTCGTATCTTTTCAAGTTTAATTATGGTCTAATTATATGATATCTGATGCTAAAGAAGCTCTATCAATTCTGAATATATTACGTCTGAAGTTTTAAATATGTTACATCTACAACTAAAGAGGTTTCATCAATGAATTTGAAAAAAAAAGCCATACACCAATGATTGATTTTGCGTAAGCGTTTACATGTATATATTATTTTATCTACGATGTCAACCGCTTTTTTAATTCAATTTAGATGCAAAATAATTAATTCGAGGTTAGTTTTTAGTTTATTTGATACTTTTGTTGATTTGATAGCAATGAAATCGTAAAAATATGTACATATATGTATATGCATTCATTCATACATCAATTTACATACCTACATGATTTTTTTTTCATTCAAAAATATTAGAAGTAAAAAATAATAAAAACTGTAAACAATTAATAAAAAACAAACATAAGATTAATATTGAATCTGCTAACCAAAAATTTTACCGTTTTAATTTTATGTCATCAACAAAAGAATAATATGCATAGATACGAGTACGTAAGTATGTATATAAATTTTTAGAGATATAAAAAAAAAAAAATTGTTCATATAAATTCATATGGAGTGGTTATATATGAAATTTGGACTTAGAAAAAAAATTAAATAAAAGTTATTCGGATCAAAAAATGTTTTATGGCAAAGTTGTTGCTCTTTACTTGTGTAACAACTTTTTCTTAATCATTTTTCTCATAAAATTTTTCTGTTACGAAATATTCGAAAAAATTACGAAAAAATTTAAAAAGGACACTAGTAAACTACCACTTGTGGTTGTCCGATTTGCTCCAAAAGCTTAGCAATCCGAGATATTTTCGTCAAAACCTTAAATATGAAATTGCAAAAAATCCGCTCAGTTGTTTAAGCTGTACACGTGGCGACAGACATACCCACACACACACGCACCCCCTTACACACACACACACACACACACACAGACGGACATCATGCTAAACATTTTTTTACAGCCTTATCCACACCGGAGTGCACATATTTGCCAAAATCTCGGGTACAAATTTTTAGTATGAAAACAATACCTACCTAACTTACACATAATTGTATGCGGTCGGTAAAAACAATCAATCATAAGGTTTCACTGTATTTGGAAAGTTAAAACAAAAATATTTTATTTATAACCCTTTTACAACATATTTTATAACATGTAAAAAAACATTTATATGATGATTTTCTAAAATTAATATTTTATTTAACGTAATAACATAAAAATAGTTTTTTTTTTTATGAAATTTATTCGATATAAAGAAAAAATATCAAAGTTTAAACATTATGTTAAAATAAATTAATAACATATTCCGAAAATAATATTAAGGCTGTTAACCAATAAATGTGTATGTAAATACAAATAATAAAATTTATTTCATATTTTCTTTTTTTTTTTTAAATACAAGAATTTTTTTGTTTTCATATAAAAATCATGTTAAAAAGTCATTGAATTTTCCATTTACGTGAAAATTTATTAATTTTTATGCCAAGAGAATAAATGAAAATATTTAAAACTAGGTTAAACTATCATAGTTTCATCATTACAAAATGAAAAATAAGACATAACTTAATGTTGACATTTAATTTTTGGTTTGTTGTCATAATGCCTATTCATTTCTTTTCTTTTCCTTATAAGCTTTGAGAAAAGAATAAAACTGCTACTCTAATACCAAATAAATAATATGTATTAACCAATTTGCTAAAAATTTGTCTAATTATTGAAAGTTACTTTTGATATGCATTGATAAACACAACCCTAAACAAAATTTATAATTAATGAAAAGAACAGTAAAATATGAATTGTAATTCTTTATATCTACAAAAATTACATAATTAAAGCTATACTTTAATATGTAATAGTAATAGACCTTTCGATTAAGGAACATATAATTTAAAAACTTTAACGCCTCCTATAAAAAATTTCAACCAAGGATACAAGAAGGTCTACAAACTAATCCCTATACCTTAAATATCCTAAGATAGTACACCTTCGTCATGCAAATTCATTTGTACTATGTACAGAGCGAATATAGAATAGCTTACCATCGGAAATATTCGCTAAAATTGGCAATCATAAAGTGTTTGATATCGATAAATTCAGGAAGAACATCAACATCTTTTTTCTAAATAGTCCTCACAACATCCAATAACTTTCTATTTTTCTGAATTTGCTTTATTCCTATTTTCCTAATGCCGAAAATAAACAGTACATTGTACCATAGATTCTACCACTTCTAACATATTGCTTGGTTTAAAAGGGAGGTGGTGATTAGTTGGTTAAATTCCAACACTACCAAAGAGAATTTGTGCGTTGATATCATTGGTGTCTTTCGAGATTCCCACCTACCCTCGCAAAAAAAAAATTTTTTTTTTTCTGGAAAGCATAAATAAATACTAATTGGACGATCTGATAAGTGTCTGTCTACATTTATTTATTTATTG
Organism: Poecilobothrus nobilitatus; assembly: GCA_947095535.1. Taxonomy (NCBI): domain Eukaryota; kingdom Metazoa; phylum Arthropoda; class Insecta; order Diptera; family Dolichopodidae; genus Poecilobothrus; species Poecilobothrus nobilitatus. Next base: position 73,634,354 of record OX352774.1, read on the forward strand.
ATATTAAATTAAAATGTCTAGAGATAAATTCTATGTATTCCAGTTATACAAAAATCTTTAATATTTCAATATCACGCTTCCATATATTTTCTTGATATTTAAAGTTACAAAATGACACTTCACTTCTGTTACAAAAAAGTTAACTGTTAATGCACAGAATTGAAAAATCTAAAAACAAGAGTTGTATGAGTTAGCTGAAAAATTATTTATAATTAACAGTTTATAGTGAAAATTATTAAAATTTAACTTATTTAACCTTCTTTTTTATATATTTGACATTTCTTTTTAAACAATTATTGAGAAGAAATTTCGAAATAATTGATTTCGACAATTATTGGTAGGAAAACGGTGCTAATTCGCTACTTGGGATCTTTGTCACGACCAACAGAACCGCCATTTATAAAAATAAATTGACTATGTTCATCATAAAGTAGCAGAATTCTTCAACCTCTTTAATTTTTTACAGGTTTGTTTTTTTTGATTATTATTAATTATGTTTGTATGCAGATTTCTAGTTGCTTTATATTTAAAATCGCAAAATTCAAATTAACTAAAATAGCATAAAATGACCGTTCTTCAAACCGTTCATTAGTTAATACTCATGCATTTGTTCACCACTATAATACATTAAGTAAAAACTAAATTATTACTAATGTAACTGTTTAATTACTTTAATGTATACATTAAAAATAAAGATAACTTGCTAATTTTTAAAAATTCGTAGTAAGAATAAAGCAGGCATGACATAACGCCGCAAATTTCATTTTTTTTTTATCTTATTTCATTTTTTTGAGGCATTATTTAATAACATTGTGATGTTACTTCATTTTATTGAGGTGTTATTTCAATCTAATATTTCAAAATGAAATAATTCTGCAAAAAGATATCTTGTTAAAATTAATTAAATAAAACTAAAAGAATTTTTTTTTAGTATATTTCCCACAAATAAATGTGACAAGGAAATTACACAGCCTTTCCTTTTCAGGTGTGGCTGTAAATATCGTAAGGGGGAATTATTCTTACAACGTCTGTGAGTTTCGAACCCTCACTCCCTCGGTGTTTACAACGTATTTCATACGCTCCTACTCACTAGGGTATCGAGGCCCCGCATGGCCCCGCCTAAAGAATTAGAAACTAAATAAAGTTTTTGCCGGAAAATTTCTTTGGTATTGTGTGCAAATAAAGAAAATAAAGACACTAAAAGAGGTTTATGGTCCTCCTGACACCTAATAACCATTTAATACATCCTATTTTTGCATGTGGTAAGAAAAGTGCGTTCGATTAGTAAACCAGAATATCAAAAATTAATTCTTTTAATAATGCCGAATCTTAATTAATTTTGATTATGTTAATGAAATAAAACCGCAAAATAATAAAGCCGTACATAAATGAAATAACGTCGCAAAACATATAATAACGTTACAATTTTTGTGGCTTTATTTCCCCGGGCGTTCTGTCACTGCATCTCTTTTAACATACAAACAAAAATACATGAAAAATACATTATTTTTAGTAGGTATCTATCTTTGCTTTTAGGTTAATTTAAAAATTAAAATCATTTTTCGATCGAAATATTCCTTGTAAATTAATTAATAATATTAATCTCATTTTTTTAATCTCTTATTTTGTATAGTGACAGGAGTCAGTAATTATATACAAAACATACAAATGAACTCATACAATATATATAGGTGTTCTAATTAAATCGTTAAAAAATTCCATTAAAAAGGATAATAATAAAAAAAAAAAATTAAAAAAATTAAATAATCTCATTAAGTATTAATTATGCGTACACATTAAAAATATTAACTTTTATATGTCAATCGAAATCCAATTTTATTTTTTGATACATTTACTCCTTTGATTATCTTGCACTTTTACATCATGCTAGTATAACACAAAATATGGAATGAGAAAACATTTAAAAATATTCAATCAATTAAAATTCAAAAGTAACAGTGATGGGAAATAATTCAATTAAATTGTTGAAAAGTGTTATGGTGAAGTTTAATATTTACGTGTCAATGTTTTGATATTTTTTATTTGTTAATTTTAGTTCTTGTATTTTGTTGTGTGTTATACAAATCCGTATTTAATATTTTAATTAATATTGAAGGACTTTATAAATAAGAAAATAAATTATATTAACAAAATTGAAATTCATAGCTTCTAAAGGACACGCTAATAATACGTGTTACCTTGATTTTTTTTTAATTTCCTTTTGATTATTTTTCTTGGTAGTAAACTTCATTGATTTACTTGCGAACACAAAATTTTATTGGAAAATTTTAGTGTGGTTGTTTTCTATTACACAAAACTTAAGTTTACTGTCTTTACGGAATTCAACAGAAAAGAAATATTTATTAAATAATAGTTTATTAACTGTCTAATTGTTAGTCTAATTTAAATTTTTAAACAAACTTTATATTCTGATTTAACGAAAGTAAATGAAATTTAAAAAAACAAGGTCGAATGTAAACCAACGGTTTTTAAAAGCGCACATTTCCAAACTCAATACAAACTGTTTAGAATTTTGACTTGGACAAAAATTTGAAAATTTCATGTAATAAGAAAAAACGTGAAAATAGGACATTTTTGAAATTTTGAGGGGCCGTAAGTCCGGAATCCTATATAATTAAGAAAAGCCGTTAACACGCGTAAAAATACATTATTGAACCTTTAATTTTCATGCCTCCACAAATAACTTTTTAAATCCGTGTATGTTACCGATATGAATAATAAAAATACGAAACCTAAAATTTAATGTATTATTTTTGCTGTACTAAAAATGAGATTTACCGGGATTTTTAAAAGAACGACATTTTGTAAAAACGAGATGTAAAACAAAATTTTGAAAAAACGTGATTTTGTAGAACGAGATTTAAAAAAAACCGAAATTTCGTATTGCTCCGCTTAAATCCATTGTTCCAATTCAATTTCAATAGCGAAATTAACAGTTTTAAAAAGGTAAAAGGTAAAAATTTCAGAATTTTAGCTCTTTTATTTTTAAATTATCATGTGCCCGGACAAACATATCAATGGATTTAGAAATCGATGCACAGCAAGAATGTAATATGTATATACTTTATCATATTTATCTTGTCTCCATTAAAGTGTCATCCCTCTGACACTTCCTTGAGAACAACGTTCTTAAGAGTATAAAAAAATTTAAAAAAATTTTTTTGTGAAATAAGATATTTTAATATTAAATCAAAAGTTTCTTTCAGTAATATTAAAAATTTTAATTGGATTAACAATTTTTTTAAATGTAAATATAATTTGGGAAGCCTGCAGCGAAAAACCATCTCAAAAATCCTTTAATCTTTATATATTTAAAAATCTTCTTAAGTAAAGTACCTATATAAAAAAAAAAATGCCCCTAATGCCTTTTGAAAACAAAAAATAAATCAATTTCTAAATATTCAAATTCAATAATCTTCTTTAAAAAAAAAAATTACAATTTAATTTGGTTAAAATCTGTGGTGGATAGCATATAGTTAACTATTTTAATCTTATCAAAATAGGATTGTATTGAAAAGACTTTTCATCCAGCTTATCATTTCTATTGAATGAAATTAAAAAAATTAAAATGTAATACTTTGAAATTTTAATGCTTAAAGTAAACCTATATTTTCAACTTAAATAATTTCTCTAACTTCCTTAAAATTTTTGCACAATTTTCTTCTTCATTTTTCTCAGTTTCAATTTTATATTCAAAACAGTTTAATTCACCATATTATAAATCCAATTCAATTTTGTTTTAATATTATTCTTATTCTAAGAAAATGATTTTCTTTTTATTCTGGGAAAAAATAAATCTGTAATTATACAAATAATATTTATGTATTATAAATCACAAATATACCATCTGGCTGTTAAAAAAAAGGAAATAAATTTTATTTTAAGGTTTTTTTTTTCTTTTCTTTGAACGATTTCTATTGCAAAAAAAAAAAAAAATAATAAAAACAAAAAGAAACAAAACAAACTGAGGTTATTTCAAACTGTGATAAACTGTGAAGTATAGGATAACATAAATATAGCCTTTGAGGTTTATATCATTTGAAAAATTTTATTTAACTTAACCTAAAAAATAATATTTTCATAAAATTAGTACCTAATCATGTTTAACAAATTATTGAATTACTAGGATATTAGAATACAGTATTAGATTTTTAAAATTAATTTTAAAGATTTTGCAATTAAAATAATTGTTGACCTAAGAGATATAAATTCAGTATTCTAGGATTAGGAATTTAGTTGATAAAAATTTTCTTAGAATTAATCCCAGAAATTTTGTACAAATTTATTTTTAATGTAGCGAAAAGGTTTTGTTAATCTTTTAAAAAGATTAGGTATATCATAAATATGCCGAAGTTACTTTCATTTTTTTCTTTTTTTGTTAATAACTTTAAGATTTTTGATCTCCAGCATTTTCAAAAAATCTTAGCAGTTCTTCTTTAAAATTTTTCAATCAAATCTATTAAAATTCTTATTTATTGTACAATTAAGCAATATATGGTCTACTTTGACAGAAAAAAAAATTAGATTCATTAGTGTAGTCAATTTAATAGTTTATCAGCTTGTTACAATCAAACGAGTTGTTTCAAATATTTCTGCCATGCTCTTTAAATTCTTTGAAAACTGTTACTATACGAATTTAATAATATTCATTAAATTTTCAAAATATATAAATTGCGTAAATTAGTACTAAATTACTTTTTTTTTAATTGATGAAAGAAAACTTAAACGCCAGTAGTATAATTAGTCTTTAGGTCCGTAGTGTACCTTCAAAATGTAGGAGATCGGTAGGAGAACCTTTTTGGCTGAAAATAGTGTTAAGTTTCCCTAGATTTGTGTCACGATGATGCCACTTTAACGTAAGATGCCTTGAAGACTACTCAGATTCAGATCAGAGGGTTCACCTAAATCTTGGAAAAGGAAACTACTGAGATTTTTCCGTCTTTTGTTTGACAGATTAGGGCAGATGCAGAACTTTGCAAAACTTTCATTTGAGATCCGCATGCATTCTTAAACTTCAAACATGCCTACCGATAAAGCAATTGCCCGTAATAACACCAGCCAATGGTCTTATTGTCGGTATAGAGAAAGAAAATATGCATTAGGATCTTTTTAAATTCATATCTGACCATAAGCCTCTGGTTGTACTGAAAGTTGCATTCAATAGCCACCGTCTTCTGGCAAACTTTGAATTAGTTGTTTGCAAAGCAAAACTTAGAAATTCACTTAGATTTTTACAATAAGTATTCATGATATTTTTTCTAATAACAAATAACTACTTTCAATCAGTTTGAAAAGCATGAAAACAGAATCAAGTACCATACACTTTTTTGTTTTACTGTATCCTACTCAACCACAATAATATTGATATAACATTTGTAGACCATGATTGAATATTATTTTTACCCTTATATTGTATTTTTAGTCCACGAGTTTACTAATTCGATAGTCTTAAAAGAAAATACGCTATATTTTACTAAAAACATGTATTAAAGAAAATATTTTCGATTTTTTTCATACTGTGCCACTTTTAAACTAATATTTACAGAGATTCGACTGTGTTTTATTTTTTAATTATTATCCTTTTCTTTGCTTGTTCTGATTGTCCTGTACATGGTTGTAAATTTCTTCTTTTTTTTAATGTTCAATTAAATGTTGAATGACAGACAGCAAAAGTGATTCTTATTTATTGTTATACATGCTCTGTAGATATATGTGATATCTATAAATATAATATCACCTATATATAAATGTAGGTATTAGTACAGATTATCTTATTGTTAAAGGCATGACATATCACTAAAATAAAAGACAAAAAAAAAAACGAAAGGAAGAATATACACACGTATACAAAAATATCATTTAAGAATTTATTGTTTTCTCTCGGTTTTCTAGGAAGAATTTTCTTTTGTTATAAAAAAATGTTTAGTTTTATGTACATATATGTCTATATATATCTATATATATTTATCTCAGTGAGTATTTGCTATATTGCAGACTTTCAATATTGATAAAAATCGAATTGTAAATTATATTCAATTTTTAGATAAATAAAAATGTCATATTGAAATAGTGACGAAAAAATGTTTGATTTACGACCAAATTGAATGTGTAGTGTAGAGTTAATATAAATATATATTAAAAACCAAGTGAAAGATTAAAATCAATTAGGTTTAAAGAATAAAAATTGAAAAAGAAAATTGATCTGTATTGATTTGGATTAAGTATTAACGAGGAAGAGTGCAGTAGAGTAGACTGTGTCAACTCTAGGATACCCGTATGAACGTAATATATCCTGTTTCTACAAAACTTGATCATCTTTTAAAAACATTGAGATGTTTTAGTACCGACGTTAACTACAGAGATATATTTGTGTAAATTGTGGAGTTGTATGACAGCTACCCGAACCTGTTGCACCAGTACAACCAAATTTTATAGAAGTTGTTCCCATAAAACTTGATCATCATTTGCAAAATATCAGATAGCCAGCTTGAATAGAGATTGAGTTATTTCCATTTAAAGAACGAAGTTGTATGGCAGCTACACGAAGACGGCGGTCGAAATTGCTGGATTTAAATAGCAAAACTAATAATTTTGCAAAAGTGACGTAAAAAAAATTTCAGCCTCCTAGCTCCTCTATTTTTTGAGGTATCGTGTGGACGGACACTGAGTTATTTTCATTTAAAAAGAGAATTTGTATGGCAGCTAGGCGAACCTGTTGCACCAGCACAACCAAATTTTACAGGAATCGTGGCCATAAAACTTAATCATTATTTGTAAGATTTCAGGCGCCTAGCTTCATTAAGTTCCAAGAGGTGCAAGAAGCCTGAACCGGCTGCTATAGACCAACCAAATTTTACAAAAGTTGTTGGCATGTAACTCGACACCTCTTTACTAAATTTCACATTGACAGCTTCAATAAACACTGAGTTATTCTCATTTAAACGGAGAAGTTGTATGGCAGGTACCAGAACCCGCCGCACCACCACAACCAAATTTTATAGAATTTGTTGCCATAAAACTTGACCATCATTTACAAAAAACCTAGCTTGAACAGATACTGAGTTATTTTCATATAAAGAAAGAAGTTGTATGGCACCTACTCGAACCTGCCGAACGAAAATGTTGGATTTAAATAGCAAAACTTTTATTTTTTGAGTTATCGTGCGGACGGACGGACGGACGGACGTACATGGCTTAATCGACTCAGAATTCCATTCTGACCCGATCCATACCTTTGACACTATATCTAGCTCGACTCCTTTAAGGTGTTACAAACGTAATGGTAAATTTATTATACCCTTGAACATAGTTCATACGGGTATAAAAACGATTTGCAGTGCTATATCCACTATGATTTATTGTGTTCGAAGATAGGACGAGGTATTCAAAATTTTGATGTTGTGAAAAAGCTTCTTGTTTGAAGTTATATTATTATTGTCGTTATTATTTCTTTTGCATTTAAGCCATAAACTAAGTAAATTTCTTGCCTAAACTATAATCATATGGTTTGAATAAATTTGACATTTCTTATAGATTTGTAACATACAATATTTTAATGTAAGTAGCACTGATGCTTTCCTCTTATTATAAGTACATACTTAAACTAATATTCTTACCAAAAGTTAATCGACTTAACGCTAACCAATCCTCTACCTCTTTAACAAAGCATGCTAATAGAAAGGGTGTGATGTGAAGAGATATGTTTGTTATGATTTGGGATGCGTATGGCAGTTGCTTGAACCGACTCCCTTTCCTGGCTTACTCAACTCGAATTTCAGAAACGTAAAAGAGGCATTACGCTAATTTTATTTTTATCGTTTCAATTTTAGTATATGTTCTGAACTGCAGAAGCAATAAGTACATTATTATTGTTGTGGACTTTATTAATCCTTGTTTTTACTAGGGTAGTTGGGAATCATAGAAAAACGCTAAAGAGAAGCAGTACAAGCACAATTCCTTTATTAAGGTGTGTGACTTCAACCCACGAAACATCAGCTTCCTTTTTGATCAAACAACAGGTTATGGGACCTTTAGTGCTATTGTACTGTTTGGAAAAAACTGTTTGTTAAAAACTTAATTTATAAACTTACATTATAAAATATTTGTTTGAAAGTAATTCAACATACATAAATTCAATTTAAATTTAATTTTACATCAGTTCTTTTGATTTTTTTCACTAATTATGCTGTTTTGTCTTTAGATAAACGTGTCTACATGTTAGTTGTTTCAACTAGATCATCTTGTCAGCGTTTAAGATGTTGATCTGTTTCCAATATTCCTTTTCTTCGAATTGATTTGGTAGATTTTGCAGTTTATCTTTGTTAATTTAGCCTTGACATAACCCAGCCACTCCATTTTAACTGTTTAGTCTCTCTATAATATCTGCAAATTTTTTTAGATTTCTTATTGGAGTTATAATATAAAACTACACAAATTGTTTATCTTTATTTCAACGAGTGCTCACATATTATCTTTGCCCTCCTAATTTATTTTTTTAAGGTCACATTATGACATTATTAATCATCATTATCAATCATAACTCGATTTGTGAATATTTCAGTTGCTTCAACCACCAAACAATACAGTGTATAAACACTTGAATTTTTTATGCTGTGCTTGTTGGGAACACTTAATGGCCTTGTCGTACTAAAATTATTTGTGATTTTTTGAGTTAATGAATCTTAAATATTTCGTCTTCATCAATTTTTGAAATTTTCTAACACATCATATTTTTTACTTGGAAGATTTTTAAAAAATTAAAACTGAACTGTGTTTTGGATAACCATTATAGTGATACTAAATAAAAATGTTAAATAACGCTACTGCTAAATTATATTTAAATACAATGCAAGATTACATATTCCTTATTTGAAAAACGTATATATGTGTATCTATAAAATATAAACATATACATATATTTACATGCAAAAATTTACATATAATATGTTGTACCCATAAAATGTGAATATAAAAAATTTTATTTGATTTTTACATTAAATGAATAAAAATAGTGTTATAAAAACCTGTGTGTTAGAAAATACCGATAGTGTTAGAAAAATCTGAAGGAACTGTATCAAAAATTAAAAATTTTTGGTTTAAATTTTTAATTAATTGATTGAATTGTTCTGTTTATATTGAACTGACAATACTGCAGCTTGAGGCATATTATAAAAACATATTTATTAAAATTAATTAAACTTAAAATAATGTTTCAATATCAGTTTTTAATAGCTGGATTCCACATTAAATGATGTACTCGATTTTTATTTGAGAAGTTGAGATTTTATTCATAGTAAAAATTAAATCTTTTTAATATCAATCCTGTAATAATCCTGTAGTATAATCTGTAAAAGAAATAACATATTACTCAATATAAACAAATAATATTACTATATTGAATATTGTAGAAAACTTTTCATGCATCCTTCTTTAAGGTCACTAAAGTATCCTCCAAAATTGAGCACATTTTCGTAAGAAAACTTATATCTGAACGAGTTAAATTATTGGAGTATAAGACAGATTCGAATATATACATGGATCCTTTCTGGTTTCAGAGGAACATTCTTGCCAAACTTAATTACAATCTAGTAGATTTCTGCGGTGGTATGTCATAAAGTCGAGAGCACCCAATTTCTCAAAAAGACATTGACCAACACTACCAAAGTGCCAACCTTATTACGTAACCAACAAGACAAATATTATCAACAAAAAATTTATGTCAAATGTCCCATTTGTCAACAAGATTTTATGGGAAGTGTCCAATTAGTATTAATGTATTTTTGCTACATGTCTTTTTATTCTAACTGACTTTATGTTAAAAGTCTTTTTATGCCAACTGCAAATATTTCTTTGAGAAACGGGTCTAGGTCAACTGTCATAGACCCCACAAAGTCATGGGTTTAAAGCAATATTTCACAAGCCCCTAAACCCCCGCGAAATAAATTATTGAAATCCTGATCTTGTAACCAATTGGAAAATCTTTCCCAATTTTCTTTTACATATATTTCAACACCAAGGTATACTATGATGGATAGTTGTTTTAAATATTTATTACTGCCTTATGACACATTTTTTTTTGTAAAAACATGATTTTATGACACATTAAAATTATTAAAATGAAAAGGCCATATTGGGAATGACTCATTTGAAAGACTCGTATTTCATGGGACAAGAAATAACTCATATTCATATGCTTTTATGACCCCGCACCGATTTTTACTATAATATATAGCGCAACATGTCACAGTATCATTTTCAAAAATAAATTGTCATATATGTTACCAAAGAAAGAAACTTTAATGCTTTAAAAACTTTAATTTAAAAAAAAAGAAAAAAATCGTGGAGAATTCTTAAAATTTTTCCTATGATCAAAACTTTGTCGAAAGTTCTTTTCTTAATTGTTTTTAAAGAGAATCTTGATAAATCTTTTAAACAAATTTGGGTTAATTTCCGATGAATTCTATCAAATTCAATTTATTTATATTTTTTTTATATTTTATTTAAAGAAAAATTTTTAGGTATTACTTAGGGAGCCTGACGAAATCTTTTTTACAAAATCAACTTTTCAAAATTTTCGTTTTTTATATAAATCTCTATTTTTTTTTAATCTCATTTTTCGAAATCATCCTTTTCAATATCATCTTACTGCTAAACATCTCCTTTTTTTTATGAAGTCAATAATTTTGATTAGCGAGGGTTTGTACAAGCATTTTTAAGCAAAATCATGTACATCTTTATTTGTGTTTGTGTATGATTATGCTAAATAAATAAGTTAACAAGCACATTCACGCTAATGTAGTCCGCAATACACGTACGTCTTCATAGTACTTTCTGGTTTAATAAGTATTTATTTCAGGGGGGTTTAAGAAAATTAAATAAAGGTATTTTAGAGTTTACATGATGGTTGGTTACATGATTATGTGGTTTCAGTTAAAATGTGCAGTTTTTTTAGTAAAAAAAGAAGTTTTAATAATTAAAAAAAAATAATTTTTAAATTTGTATAGGAAGATTTTGTAACGTACCCATTATTGTAAGCTAGATAAATTTTAAATTAAAAGAAATAAATTTTAAAATTGAACATATTGTGTGCAGTAATTGAAATCCAGTTTAATATATATAGAGAATTTAATTTGAACCATATTGTACCAAAAAATGAAAATAATCTTTTTTCAATTTTTAACCTTTTTCTGAATGAATATGTTATCATTGCACTCATATAAATATTATATTGTTATATTACATTTAAACAAGTTGTACAATATAAAATTAATTCAAAATTATCATACATGTATATGCAGGCTATACTTTAGATTGGCTATCATGTAAGAATGTTTATCGGTTTTAAACAAATGAAATTAAAAAAAAAACAAGGCAGAATGTAAACCAACGGTTTTTAAAAGCGCACATTTCCAAAAGATAATTAGAATTGTGACATGCACTAAAATTTGAAAATTTCATATAAGAAAAAAATGTGAAAATAGAACTTTTTTGCAATTTTGATAGGCTGTAACTCCGGAACCTTATATAACTTAGAAAAGTCGTTAACACACGTAAAAATATATTACTAAAGCTTTAATTTTTAAGTCTTTTACTGAAGCAAAATTTATTTTGAGTCCTAATATCTTTTAAACAGGGGCCGGTACAATAGATAGATATTAATAGATACTTATAGATACTAATTCTTTCTTGTGTCATAATTTCTATTTTCTATCTAAAAGCGTGCCACAGTTATCAAAAAAGAAATATCATGCAAAATGTCGTTTTCACATAACGGTAAATTTAAATACTAAATTTAAAAAAAAAATTATAATTTTAATATAGATTTACAAAGGTAAAAAAAAATTGCTTTCGAATGGTGTTTTCAGATTGAAAAAATATTAAGCAGAACATGAGATACACATATTTAAAAATAGGACTTTTTCAAAGTTTGAGCAACTGTAGCTCCGTAATGGATCGGACTACATGATAAAGTTGTTTTATAATATTAATTTTTTTATTAGACCTACCCATGGTTAAACATTTTTTTCTCTATTTTTAACCGTTTAAGCAAACAGACGGACGGAGGAACAGAGGGAAACTAATAGAAACAGCTTATGCGTATAGCTCAAACTATGAGCTAGATCAGAATTTAAGCTAACTCAAAATTTGAGTTGAGCAATGAGCTGAGTTAAAATTTGAGCTTTTTACAACCCTGCCATATTTTTATGAATCAACATATAATACAGTATTCGAAAAATTTAAAAATCAAGAGTGGAACTAATATTGCTCTAAGAGGTTTTTTCTGGTTCATTTGATGAAGAAGCAAATTTAATGAAACATTTGAATGGATCTAACATTTTTGACATGATTTTTTTTGGAATTAAATAATTTCATTATGGTGATTTTAGCTCGCATTGGTGGGACACAAATATAAAATCAATAAGTTATATTTTTACCAACATCATAAAATTATGTATAAGGTAGGTATTGTTTTCATACTAAAAATTTGTACCCGAGCAAAAACGCAAAAATATGAAAATGACCTGAAAATTTCGGAAAAAAAATTATGAAAAAAATCTTCGGACCAAGTAGACTAAGTGATGGAAGTTACATTGAAAGTAGTAATAAGAAATTAAACAGTTTAATTAATGGAAAGGATATAGTGAAATGTTTAAAAGTCAAAAAAATGAACTACCACTATGCGGAACTAAGTACACCAAGAAAATTACATTGGCCACGCATGAGGTCGATAGACAGTATACGAGGTGACTTGAAAAAATTAGGTGTAGAAAACAGGCAAAATGCATATCAAGACAAAGACAATAGAAGGCGAGTCGTGAGGAAAAATCTTATTTCATTTTATATTTTTAGATCTTATTTATTTAGACGTTATTTCGAAGAGCCGAATTTTACAGATAGTTTGTTAATCTTCAAAGATAAAATATAATAATTTGAAAACGCTTAAAATTAAATAAATTCTAATATTAATATTCTCTTTTATTATCAAAGTATTCTACTTTCCTTTTGTATGGTTCAGACTTTTTTTTCTTTTCAAGATTTTTATTCTTTGAAACATTAAAATATGCTCAAAGTTATTAAGTTAAAATATTAAAATACTAAAAGACTGAGGTTTGAAATTTTTAAATTTTAATGTTTAGCATATATATAGAAATGACTATTATGTTTAATATGTTTTTCAAGTATACTTGCATAAAACATTTTAATTTATGTACTTTTTTATGATATTGATAAAACTATGAATCTATAGAGTTATGACAGGATTATCCCAAAACGCCATTTATAATCGCATCTAAAAATTAACTACTGCAAGATAAAATAAGTAAAAGCTACATATAATTAATGGCAATGTAGAATAATTCCTTAAGGAATTAAATCTGTTCAGCTTCGATTAATAATTATTTTTTGATTTTTTGTTTATGACCACAATCATTCCAATTTTTTTATCCATATGAATATACATAGTTTAATAGTAAATACACATATGACTGTATACTATGAATATTCATAGTATACCCATATTAGTATACAGGGTGTTTGAGCAATAGACAGCATATACCTTCAATTAGTGATAGATAAGGCCAAAATAAGCAAAAAACACCTTATAATTGGAGGTTTCTTTTTCCAACCGAAAGTGAGGTGATGGGGTCTAAAGAATTCCTCTTTTTTAAAAACGTTTCTTAGTTTTCTTATTTATAATTTTGGAAGTATTATTAATACATAGGAGTAAGTTTAGTACCATTTTTTGAAGATAGTTTTTTTTTTATTTTGAAGCCACAAATACTTGCTTGATAATGCATGAGAAAGATAATTTATTGATATAGATTCATAAAAGAAAGAAGATATTATATTATAAAAGCAGGAGTAAAAGACTAATACTTTCTTTAAAGCAAAATTAAAATACATTTTCTTCAAACTTAAGAAAATTTAGAGAATGTAGAATAGAAATTAAGAAAATCCATTTACTTGTGTTTCGAACTTTACATTATTAATTTTATCTTAAGAAACTTTTCATAAAACGTAATTCAATTTGTTGATTTTATAATTTTTAAATGGTGCAAAATAGGAACAATTTAAAATTTATGTTTAAAATTCTTATTCTTTTTAATCTTTCAAAAATATTTAATTTTAATAATTTAAGAAATATTGAGGATCCCATCGTAACAATAAATTTAAATACTGTAGAAAAAAATCCTGTAGAACTTGAGTAATCATACCTATATTAAAAAAAACAAGTAAAAGTAACAGTAAGTCGATGCAACCGACTTATTTATACCCTACACCTAAAAAATTCAAATTAAATTAAAAATCCATAAGTTATTTTAGTTAGGTATTTAATATAACTAAGCTAAAAAAATAAATGCTTTTACAACCTTTGTACAAAATTTCAGATTTCTATCTTTATTAAATTCGAAAATATGCTTGTTAGGTCTTGGGAAGTGTGTGAAGGCACGCGGCCCACCACCTCAATTCATCTCAAATTTTGGAGACATCAACAGGGCAGAACATTCTTATATCAAATTTCAAGTTTATATATTTATTAATTTCGAAGATATGCTATACTAAGATATGCTATACTATATACTTGTTCGGTTTTGGGAGTTGTATAGGAGGTACCCGAACGATCACTCCAATTCATCTCAAATTTTAGGCAAATCAGGGATTTAGGAAACAGCACCCTCGTATCAAATTTGAAGTTTCTATCTTTATTAATTTCGAAGATATGCAAGTTCGGTTTTGGGAGTTGTATGGGAGGTACCCGAACAGCTCCTCCAATTCATCCAAAATTTTGGACAAATTAGGGATTCAGGAAACAACACCCTAGTACCAAATTTGAAGTTTCTATCTTTATTAATTTCGAATATATGCTTGTTCGGTTTTGGGATTTGTATGGGAGGTACCCGAACAATCACTCCAATTCATCTCAAATTTAGGGGATATCAGGGATTCAGAAAAACACACCCTCTTACAAAATTTTAAGTTTTTATCTTTATTAATTTCGAAAATATGCGTATTAGGTTTTGGGAGTTGTATGGGAAGTACTCGAACGCATGGTCCGATTTCGCCCATTTACAATCCCCGCCTTACCTTAGTCATTGTTAACCTACAGTATAAATTTCATCAAGATAGCCTCATTATTTTTTGAGTTATCGTGCGTACGGACGGACGGACGGACGGGCGGACATCGCTAAATCGACTCAGGCGGTGATCCTGATTCAGAATATATATACATGTCTATACCTAACTCGTTTCCTTTTGGTGGTTACAAACACCATACCAAAGTTAATATACCCTATACTTAATGTGTAGGGTATAAAAAGTGAGACTACCCAAATAACTACACAAATAAATTGACCTATAGTTTAAATTTCATTGCTGAAAGAGTAAAACAAACGGACAGAATAAAATTAATAAATAAATTTTTTTTTTAAATTATTTTGAAAAATGTCCTTAAAAAAGACAACAAAGTTGATAATGAATACATGAATACATATACAACAAATATGATAATGAATTTTTTAGGAAATATTCAGACTTTTGTTCATTTTTTCATAGGTTGTCAACGTTCACATCATAATATTATGATTGATATTCAAAAAAAATTTTGAATATTAACTTTAATATTATAAAAAACCCATTACTTACACCCTAATTTATAAATATTAATTATAGTTATGTTGTAATTATTCGAAATTAAATTTTTTAAAGTTTATGAAGCTTTAACTCAATTTTCAACATACGACACATGTCAATGACCTTTTGATTTTTTTTAATTCTTAGTAAATAATTTTAAAAATATACTGTTCTAATAAATTTTTATCTTTTAATTTACCTGGGGGTTCTTAATTTCTCAGAATCTAATTAAGTAATAATGAAACGTGCCAAAATGAAAAAGTGAATCCTTTAAAAATTGAAAAGGATTTTCGTTTCCGTATAGGAGAATGATACACCTTAATTTCAGTTAATTTCTTTTTTTTTTTTTTCTTTTATGGTTATTAATATTCTGTATGTAAAACACTCAAAATAATTGATGAAATGGATGGAACGATATATGGAATATTGAAGAATAAAAGTTACTACAAAAATCAAATGTTTTTTTATATGTTAGTCATATTTGCGTCTCATAATTCCCCTAACCTTAAAGTTTCAGTCAAATAAAAGATTATTTACATAAAATCCTTTTTTTTTCTTTTACTAACATATTATTTATTCTTCGTTTAAATTAAATTTTGTTCTTTTCCAAAATAAAGTTTTCTCTGAATATCCTTTGCAAACTCTTTCGAATAAAAATAATTTTAATTTTCTTCTAGTCGATTACAGCGCCTTTATTGTGATTATGATTAATATACCTTATTAGAGAAAAAAGCTTTTTTTTTTTTAGTAAGGAAACCACTAATACTAAGACATTAGTTTATATATATATATATATATATATATACATAAATATATATTATATATATACATAATTATATATAAATATGAAAACTAAAGCTTTGTGAAAAATTAAATCATGTACCTAAATTTTATTCGCTGTTAATATTTTGCGATTATCAAGGACACAAACCATGCAATTTTTAATGTTTAAATAAAAAATATTATTTTTCATTACAACTAATAGCTACACAAAGAAACTGTAATTAAAGTTTATGTTTGATTGTAGAAAGTTTAAAAAAAAAAACTGGAAAATTTTAAGGATATCGCATAATAAATTTTTTTGGCAATAATTTTAAAATGGTTATTCAACATCATGTTAAAGGATATGATGAATTTACAAACCACTCACAAAGGACACTCACGTTGTACACATTTAGTATTTTTACCTATACATTGCTAAGATGGAAATCATCAAAAACATTTCATGTTGAATGAGTAGCTAAATCAGATTTAGTTAAAATGTTATTATCAGATTTATTATTTTTAGCGACCGCATACAATTATATATGAGGTAGGTATTGTTTTCATACTAAAAATTTGTACCCGAGATTTTGGCAAATGTGCACTACTCCGGTGTGGTGTTAGTATGATGTCCCTCTGTGTGTGTGAGTGCGTGTGTGTGTGGGTGCGTGTGTGTGGCCAGATCTGTGGGCACATGTACAGCTTAAACGACTGAGCCGAATTTTTTGCATTTTCATATTTAATGCTTTGACGTAAATATCTCGGATTGATAAGCTTTTGGAGCAAATCGGACAACCGCAAGTGGTAGTTTACTAATGTACTTTTTAAGTTTTTACGAATATTTCGTAACAGAAAAATTTTATGAGAAAAATTATTAAGAAAAAGTTGTTACACACTTAAAGAGGAACAACTTTGAGATAGAACATTTTCTGTTTTAACTTTAACTTTTATTTAATTTTTTTTCTAAGTCCAAATTTCATACATAACACTCCATATAAATTTATATGAACAATTTTTTTGTTTTTTTTTTATATCTCTAAAAATTTATGTACATATTTACATATATCTATGCATAATATTCTTTTTTTAATGACATCATATTAAAACGGTAAAATTTTTGGTTAGCAGATTCAATATTAATCTTATGTTTGTTTTGTATTTGTTTACAGTTTTTATTATTTTTATACCCTACACCTAAAGTATAGGGTATATTAACTTTGGTATGGTGTTTGTAACCACCAAAAGGAAGCGAGTTAGGTATAGACATGTATATATATTCTGAATCAGGATCACCGCCGGAGTCGATTTAGCGATGTCCGTCCGTCCGTCCGTCCGTACGCACGATATCTCAAAAAATAATGATGCTATCTTGATGAAATTTATATAGTAGGTTACTAATTACGAAAGAAAAGCTAAGTTCGAATCTGGACAAAATCCGTCCATGGGTTCGGATTCTGGAAGCTTCCGAATGATTCCGGAGCAAACGAGATTATCTCCAAAAGCAACAAAGATAGAACCTTCAAATTTTGTACAATGATGTTCCTTCCCGTTCGATTTATGTCTCTGAAATTTAAGAGGATTTGGTCCATGGGTTTGGGTTTTGGAAGCTGCCGAACGAGCCCCAGAGCAAATGAGATTATCTCCAAAACCAACAAAGATAGAACCTTTAAATTTTGTACAATGATGTTCCTTCCCGTTCGATTTATGTCTCTGAAATTTAAGAGGATTTGGTCCATGGGTTTGGGTTTTGGAAGCTTCCGAACGAGCCCCAGAGCAAATGAGATTATCTCCAAAACCAATAAAGATAGAACCTTTAAATTTTGTACAATGATGTTCCTTCCCGTTCGATTTATGTCTCTGAAATTTAAGAGGATTTGGTCCATGGGTTTGGGTTTTGGAAGCTTCCGAACGAGCCCCAGAGCAAATGAGATTATCTCTAAAACCAACAAAGATAGAACCTTTAAATTTTGTACAATGATGTTCCTTCCCGTTCGATTTATGTCTCTGAAATTTAAGAGGATTTGGTCCATGGGTTTGGGTTTTGGAAGCTTCCGAACGAGCCCCAGAGCAAATGAGATTATCTCCAAAACCAATAAAGATATAACCTTTACTTTTGGCAGAATGGTGTTCTTTCATGTATGATTTAGGCCTCTGAAATTTGAGAGGATTTGGTCCTTGGGTTCGGGATTTTGAAAGCTTCCGAACGAGCCTCAGAGCAAATGATATTGTCTCCAAATGCAACAAAGATATAACCTTTAAATTAGGCAGAATGGTGTTCCTTCATGTTTGATTTATGTTTCTGAAACTTGTGAGAATTTGGTCCATGGGTTCAAATCTTGGAAGCTTCCGGACGAGCCCCAGAGCAAACGAGTATATCTCCACAACCAACAAAGATATAACTTTTATTTTTAGTACAAAGGTGTTCTGTTATGTTTCCTTTTCTGTAAAATTGGAAACTGACATTTGAAAGAATTTGAACCATGGGTTCGTATTTTGGAAACTTCCGGACGAGCACAAGCGCAACGAGCATATCTCCAAAACCAACAAAAGTAGAACCTTTAAATTTAATAGAATGGTGTTCTGGCAAGTTTTCTTTATGTTTCTGAGATGGATTCGATGAATTGGAGTGGCAATTCGGGTAGCTGACACAAACCTCCCAAGGACTACCAATCTTCGAAAATAATTAAGATAGAAACTTAAAATTTTATACAAGGGTGTCAAGCATATCCCAAGCGGATGCCTCTTTTACGTTCTTGAAATTCGAGTTGAATAAGACAGAAAAGGGAAGAAGTTCAAGCAGCTGCCAAAAACACTTATGGATTTTTAATTTAATTCGAATTATTCAGGTGTAGGGTATTAATAAGTCGGTTGCATCGACTTACTGTTACATTTACTTGTTTACTTCTAATATTTTTGAATGAAAAAAAAAAATGTACCTACATTACATAATAATGGAAATGGCTGTATGAATGAATGCACATATATTTTTACGATTTCATTGCTTATTATTGTTATTGAATAAAACAAAATTATTATATAAAAAATCTATAAATTTTGGCATTGTACTTTTCATGTAGTGGCAGTCGGTTCTGTGGTGGAGACAGCTCATTTTTTATATTTATCTCGATTATGCAAAAACAAAATACAGTTGAATTCATTAATAAAATACAGAAGAAACAAAATTTATATGATTTCAGAAATTTTTTTTTAAACCTTGTTTATCCATCTGCTATTTTTAGAAACTTAATCGTCCGTTCGGTCATCCATTACATGGTTTACTACTTATTAATGTTAAAAATAAAAATACTAAAGTACAAAAAAAAAAAGAAACTCTAAACAAAAATAAAAGAATATTGCAAAAGAGTTATAAATAAAAGAAGATTTGATTGTTTGATAATATGAACTTAAAATTAAATTTAAGGTGGTTTTAATTATTACAATTAAACTAATTAAAATCTAAAATTAAAATAATATACTTACATAGTTTCGTTAATTTAATTTATAAAATTATAATTTAATAAAGATTATTTGTACGTTAATTGTATGGAATTACGTAAAAGAAAAAAAAAATGGATTTATAAAAATTCCACTGAAAGATATGTTAAAAAGTAATATAATATCAGAACACAACATCAGGAAATTAATACCATGTACGTTTATTAATAGTCAATGAAATTTAAAACATTCGTCCTTTATGTACCTATATATATATATAAATAAATATATATGGGAGCGCTACGAATGCTCGTATCTCAAAAACTCATTTTATCAAAATCTTGTTTTTTAAAATCTCCTTTCTTAAAATCTCGTTTTATCAAAATCTCGTTTTTTAAATTCTCGTTTTTTTTAAAATCTAGGTAAATTTCTTTTTTATTTAGAAAACAGAGAAAAGATAAGAAATTGTAATTTTTAATTTTAATCGAATAATAATAGGTTTGATTTTAATCGAATAAGATTTCAATAATTGGTGTTGGGGCGGCAGCCATAGTGGGGTATCAAATGCTTTTATTTTGAAATATACATGGGAGAAAAATAATTCCGAGGGATTTTACGGTCGGATTCAAAATCAGGGTTTCAATTATTGGTTTATGGGGGGTTTGGGGTGACAGCCCCCACTATATGTAACACTTCTGTTTTAAAATATACATAGGAAAAAAATAATTCCGCGGGATTTTAGAGTTTGTTTCAAAATCAGGGTTTCAATAATTGGTTTAGAGATGGTATGGAGGCGGCATTTAAAAAAAAATCAAAAAAAAAACGAGTTTTTAAGAAACGGGGTTTTGTTAAACTAAATTTTAATAAACTAGATTTTAAAAAGCGAGATTTTGATGAAACGAGATTTCGACATACGAGCATTCGTACCCAATCCAACATGTATACGTCAATCCAACTATTGGATTAATATCTGAATCATGTGTAGGTAAAAAAAACCAAAACAATAACAAAACAAGAGAACAAAAATATTTCGCGTGTTAAAATTTAATAGTTTTCAATATATTATTTTAATCCCCTTTTCAAAACTGTTCCTATAGGTAAAACTGATTTTTTTTATTTAATTTTTTTATAAAATAAAAACAAAAATATATTGAATTTCATTTTGGTTTTTCCCTAAACAATTGAATTCAATTCAAATGGAAATACCAATGATTATTCTTTATATTTTTTCTATCATACTTAACTAGTCTCAATAGAGTAAGTTCTTATTTAAATCACAAAAAGTTCATATTCGGATTTTATCAAATTAACTGTTTCATATTGAAAAAAAAACTGAGATTTAAAAGAATCAAATTAAAAATTCATTAGAAATATTTTACATAAGAAAATTGTATTGTTAAAAACATGAAAAAAAAACAAAACCAGAAAAACAAAATTAAATTTTCACACAAAAAAAAACTTTCCATTAACATGGGAGTCATTAGGTAATAAATAAAGTAAACTTTTTTTTTTTTCTTTAAATAATTTTTTAGAAAATTAAAAACTTTTTGTAGCACATTTACAGATAAATTTTGAAAAGAAGCCTATTAGTTTCACTCTTTCCGTCCGTCCCTCCGTCTGTTTACAAAACTTCTACACCGTTAAAGATAGAGAAAAAAATTTTAACCATAGGTAGATGTCATAAAAAAATTAATTTTGTTGAATAACTTTTTCATGTAACCCCACTCATCAGAGAATTACAGCCCCTGAAACTTAAAAAAAACTCTATTTTTAAATGCGTATATTTCATGTTCCGCTTAATATTTTTCCAATCTGAAAATGCCATTCGGCATTTTTACCTTTGTAAATCAATATCAAAATTATATATATTTTTAAAATTTGGTACTTAAATTTACCGTTATGTGAAAACCAAATTTTTCTACCTTTATAACTCCGGCACGCTTTTATATAGGCGCTTGAAATTTTTAGGCCAGAAAGAACTTTTAGAAGAAGTATAAGTTCCCCATAATTTTTTTTTGGATCACCACCTGTTTATTAGAGCTCAAAAATAAAAAGTTTGCAGTTTTTTTTTTTAGTTATATACGGTTCCGGATTTACAGCCCCTAAAAATTGCAAAAAAAGCACTATTTTCACATTTTTTCTTAAATGAAATTTTTTAATTTTGGTGCAAGTCACAATTCTAAACAGTTTGTATTATCTTTTGGAAATGTGCGTTTTTAAAAACCGTTGGTTTACATTCTGCCTTGTTTTTTAATATTATAAAATAATTACTAAATTTTTAATTAAAATTTATCTTATTCTTTGAATCTCTTAAGAATTCTAGTGTTAATAATTTAAAGAAAAATAAAGCGGGAGGATTCTTTCGTTTTATCATTATAGATTTGTTTTCTCATATCTTAATATTAATTTACTAATTGCCATACATGGGAATTCCTTAAATAATTTTAAAATATTGATTATTATAATATTAGTTTGACTACTAAGGATTGGAATGTCCAAATTATAAATTTTAAAATATATAGTACTATGTTTAAAATGTTCACTTCTGACTCTAAATTTTGGATTTCGAACTGTCGAAGAAATTTAAAATGTACCTACATAAAGACCATCGATTTTAACCGTTTTTACCATTTAATATTTTCCTTATGTTACTACGTATACGAGAAAATAAATGAAAGTCATATTAAATAAAATAAATTTAAATAATTTTTTTCTAATTTAAGAGTATTTAAGGGACAAAACCATAAAAATGGTACTATATAACGGCTACTTATGAGTTTTTCGATTTTGATTTGATTCCTTTTATGGTGTGCATTAAGCACATTTTTATTTTCACTCCTTAATATTTCTAATTTACCACTGTAGCCACAATGTCCTGCAAAGAACAAAAAAAAAAAAAAAATAAGGGAAAAAAGGTTTTTAAAAGGGCACAATTTCCAAAAGACAATACAGAAAGTTTAGAATTGTGATTTGCACCAAAATTTATAAATTTTCTTAGATTTTTATATGTAAGCAAATAATGGCAAAATAATTAAGAAAAGCTGTTAACACATGTAAAATCGTAATGTGGAGTATTAATATTTATATTTTACTATAGAAAAATTCGTACAGGTGCCTAAATAGTAGGTGTTTAAAATAAATTTTCAATGATTTTCCCCTAATAGCTCTTAAACAGGAGTAGGTACAAAAAAATAATTTTTGATGTAACTTATACTAATTTCAAAAGAATTTTCTTTATCAAAATAGCAAGGTTCTAACAAAAAGTCTACCGAATTTGAATTAAATTTTGAAATTTTTCCTTGAATTCAATACATAAGAAGACTGTTCTATAGAATTCTATATTTTAAGACTCTATCTTTAAGCTTTGCGGAGATGGAAGTAAAATCGTGCAAAATTTTGCTTTTACATAACTGTAAATTTAAATACTAAATTTTAAAAAATTGTATAATTTTGATATTGATTTATAAAACCAAAAAAATTTCCGGTCGTTTGGAGTTTTTAGATTGAACAAATATTGAACAGAACCTAAGATATAGACATTTGATAATTGGGTGTTTTCAAAGTTTGAGAGGCTGTAGCTCTCTAATGGATGTGTCTACATAAAAAAAGTTGATTTTTTGTTACTACATATATTGTTCTTTAAGTTTAAATCATTTTACTGCAAAATAGAAATATTTTTTTTAATCCCTATCTTAACGAATATTAAAAAATATAATTTGATTAAAACTTATATTTAAAGTACAGTTTGTTTTAAATTAATAATACTAATTAAAATTTTTTATCTTCCATTTTCAGATTAGGTTAAAAAACAAACTTAGAAAAGTTACCACAAAATGTGCCTACAATATTAAAAACAAACAAAAGGGAACTCTTTTACACATATTATGGCCCAATCTATTTAAAAATTTTTTAAGCATAAAAACACTTCTAAGAAGTCAACATTTATTTTAAAGCTCTAATAAAAATTAAAGTTTTTTTTTTATTGCGTCCGGTTTTTATATGGGAACTATGGAATAAAATCATTTATTGTAAGGAACTAAGCGAATTCAAATTTTAGCTTTAAATGTTATTTTTTGTTTCCTTACATTTGTAGTTTTTAAGCTTTTATTTGTAAATAAAATATAGACAACTTTGGTTTTAATGGCAACCGAATTAAAATTATTGAAAAATTATACGAGCAACCAAAAAATATACTAAAGCGTTACTGAGTTAAAATTATATAAAAGAAAAAAGCATAACTGTGATTAAGCAACAAAAAAGTATAGAAACATTGTTTATAAATATATTCGGATACTAATTGAAAAAAAAAACGTGATTAATTTATTTTTGTTTTTAAAATTTGTATTTTAAAAATAATTTAAACAAAAAAAAAAAAAAAATGGCAAAACATCGAATTGGTACAGAATGGAAACAACCACCAAAAATTTCATATTTACCACGAAGTCCAGGTGATTCAATACCCGAAATGATGATTATTGATGAATCTGAAACATTATTAGGTGAACAATATTCTGCACAACCACAACTCAGTACTGGACTAATAATGAATAATACAACGGAAAAATTTTTATCGCCCAGCACATGTGCAACTATAGTTGAAATGGGTGGTGTTGCTGCAAGTCCAGCTAATTTAGCTGCACCAATACGTAAACAATTAACACAATCGCCATTAAAAATTCCAAGAATGAAAGTAACTGCAGCTAGTAATAATGATTTATTAACTGTAACATCTTGTGGTTTAAACGACCGCAGTAATACAACGTCTCCAGTTCCTAAAGGTATAAAATGTTTTATTTTTATTTTTTTTTTTAAATTAATCATATAAATATTAGTAAAATATTATGATCACTCTTTTGATTTTTTTCATTTTAAATATTTTAGTTGATCTTATTCTTCCACAAAGTGCAGGACCAAATCATTTCAGTGAAGCAACACGTAGTTTTGTTAAAGCACAAAGACGATATCATACGGGTAGGGCGACTTTTCAAGGTCAAGTTTATAATTTTTTAGAGAGACCGACTGGTTGGAAATGTTTTATATATCATATGTCCGTGTAAGTACAAAAATTTTTTTTAAATTATTTAAGTATAAATACATAAATAGGCTTAAAAAAAATTTAGAAAATATAAAATATTATATCAATATTTTATTTAGGGCGAATTGGGAAATTTTCTATTATAGAATCTTATATTGACTTTTGACTAATTTGACCAATTTGACCAACCAATTTCGACCAATTTGACACTACCAATTTAAAAACAAAAACACTACACAAACACAATCAAAACTTATATTTTGTTTTATTCGTAAAATTTATCTATTTTACAAAATAATTTTTAAAGAAATCTAAGACGGGTTCTAACTATCTAGAAGCATGTTACTGTATCTAATGCGTTTAATTTATGAGTTACTGATGTTAAAAGATTTTTGAATATATGGCAATTTTCTAGTTATATATGGCTATTATCATCAATAAATGATTGATGAGAATTGACCAAGATTGATTGATCTATTTATTATTACTACGATAAAAATTCCGCATCCTTACGAGATTGTTAACAACGCGTTGTATATCATATTCCGAAATCTAGGCATTGCTACAAATTATATTTGGAAAAATTTTATATATGAATAATAAGTTAAGTTTGTTGGATATTTTCTTTGTTTATGACCCTACTTTACGTATACCTAATGAAACGATTTTTGAATCTTAAGAAATTGTCGTTTACGGACAAATCGCCGAACTTATTAGGGCCACTTGCTCATTAGAAGAATAAGGTTTCGTTTACAAAGGAAATTCTGTGGTTTCGTTATTATTTATCATTTTTTTTTTTATAGTTATTAACTTAATAATTTTGCTTAAATATGCAATAATTCTTAAATATCTGTTTCAAAGGATTTTATTTTGATAAATACTAAATTTAAAAGAAATACTTTAACATAAATCCCTTAATATTTGGGAAAAAAAACTTTTATCAATCAAAAATATAATAATATAAAATTAAAGCAAAAAACAAAAAATTTTTTAATAAATATTCTCTATAAAAATATTGAAACTAAATGAAATCTTTTACAAACCTTTAACGAAAAACTTTCAATCATAATTTAATTGAAAATTTAATAAAATTTTTAACATCCTGGATTTATCTGCCAGGATTTTTTGCTTAAAATTAAAAAAATTTCATATCCTTTATTTTTTTCTTACTTTGTAAAACTAAAAAATGTACATTTTTTTCAATATGAATCAAAATCCATTAAAATAAAACCTGATGCTTTCTTTAATATCAATTCAATGGAATATTCTCACCTATATAATTCTGCCTAGTTTATATTCGCATTTATTTGATTTTCATTTTCATATTCCTTCTATTTAATAATTCTTTTTATATATGTATTATTGTTGTTCTGTTTTTTTTTACAATTATTCAACTCTTCCTCTTCGCACTAACTGGATTCTATTATATTTTAAATTTTAACAATCAGTATAAAAACTTTTTTATATCCTTAATACTTTTTTGTGAATAATATCAACCTATCAATATAGTGGCAATAAAAGACAGCCTCCTCAACAAAGAATGTAGCAAAAAAAAAAAAAAAAAATTATAAACCGTGAAACAACAGGTGCTCTGCTGTGATGATTTTTTATCAATTTTTCTTTTTTTTTATTATTAATTTGACTAAATGAATAACAATTTTTATTCCAAGTTTTAAGTCCTAAATTTTATATAACGGTATAATAAAAATGTAAAAAGAATGTTGAAAGGATTATAATCTATGGCGCTTGTTATACCCTATTAAATACGTATAAATGTCTGTGGATTTACAGTTGTCAATTTTAATTTACTGACATACAAAAAAAACAAAACCTAAACTTTGAATCATTTACGTCATTAATTGTTGAAAAGTATATTCATTTATTCTGTAGGCTTAAGTTTGTATTATCATTTTGTACTTTCGGTCTTTATATAATAACGTGCAATTTAAGTAGATGTGTTTACCAGTGTCAATCCATCTTAATTCAAAGTGACATGGTTTAATATTGGTTGCAAGCCTATGTATGTTTTACCTCTCCTCGAATCAAAATAATAACTGTTCAAAATTATTTTATCACGGTAAAACACATTCATTTTATATCAGCTAAGTTTAGAGGCTAACGAGTGATAAAGTGTTATATTTTACTGGTAAATTTTTCGCCGAATTTAAATTTAAATTTATTATTATTAGCTTTATTTTCGAACAAATATTAGTTCTCTGATAAAAAAAATACTTTGTGAGGGGGATATCAAAGATTCAAACCGTTAGTGTAATTATATTACAGTTAAAGCTGGAAATAAAATTCTCTTACTAATAAACATCAATTCATATTCATAGAGAAAGAATTAAAAATAAATTTTATTTTACAAATTAGATGGACAGCTTTTATTTAACCAATAAAATTTTTAAGTGAACTATGATTTTTGAATACCAAAAATATGTTGCTCCTGGATGAAAAAAACTCAATAATAGCAAGTATTTCCACCCGTTACTTCACTCTTTACATTGCGTTACAACACATATGCAATTGACCATCAAACTTAGTACGAAAGTTTCTCTAAGCCGGGAAAAAGGTCTAGTACTATTTTGCTCTTCAATTCGTTAAATAACTCGTTTTGACCTAACAACTTTTAAATTTTTCGATTTCCTTAAATAACCTTAGATAAACCAATTGACTTCAACCTTTTTATACATCATCCTTCCTTCTAAGAAAATAGTGTCCGTTAATTCAAAACTGGAAAAAAAATATTTAATTTTTTTTCTACTTTTTGAAAATCTTTAATAATCTTTTATAAAACTTTTTTTCAATTTTCCTAATAAAAACGATTTTAGACTAATTTTTCACACTGTATATAATATTAAAAATAATGGTACCACCGTAAAATAACAGAATGAAAAACAACAATTCAATAGATATTCAATAGATGTATCTGACATTGATTATAGAAATTTTTCACTTGGGAGATGCTCATAACAGTAGAATAAAATGAAAAAAAAAATAATAGTAATGACAAGAATATACAATAAAACTACAAGGCAGGATGCAGAACAAAAGGTTTTTAAAGCTGCACATTTTTCAAAAGGCAATAAAAAGCATTTTATTGTGAGTAGTTTTCCATGAAAAATTTTATTTAAGAAGATTTTATTTAAAAAATTTTTTTAAATAAATCGAGAGAAACTTTGTACAGTTTCAAGAGAACCCTATATAATTAAGAGAAGCTGTTAACACGTATAAAAAAATAATATATAGAAGTTTTAGTTGTGATGTCTTACTAATGATTTTTTTTACGCAGATGTCTAAGTTACTGCTCCATGTTTTTTAGAGTAACTTATAGTAATCTTATTTTAAAATCTTCCTCTTCTGATAATTAAAGATTCTGACGTTCCAGAGATACGGAGAACCGAAAATCTGCTAAATATTATTCTAACATAACTGTAAACTGTTATATAGTACTTAATTGCCTAAAAATTATATAATTTTTATATTGACTTCAAAAACTAAAATCTTATCATTTGGACGTTTTTTATTAAAAAAATATATGAGAACATGAGAATACAATGAGAATATGAGATACAAACATTTTAAAATAGGATTTTTCTCAACTTTGAAGAACTGTTGGGTCCCTAATGAATGAAGTTACTCTTTCTTACTCTTTATTACTCAACATTATTTTTTTAATAATATCTTTTATGGTTAAAATTTAATTGTTTCATTTTAAACGCTTTAGGAGTTTTGTAAAGAAACAACTGACGGACGGATGAGCGGGCGGACAGAGTGAAACCAAAAGCAAAATTTTCTATTTTTTTTTTAAATATACTAGAAACAAAAAAGAAAAACATAAAAAAAAATAAAATTATCTACTATAGAAAAGGTATTTTCAAATGAAAAATAGCATCGATTTGTTTGACTAAATGGTTCGGTTTGCTTTCTTTTGTTTATCAGTCTCTTCGTACCGCAAAACATTATCACGATAACAATATTGTACCGTTTTGTGGTTTGAGGTTTTGTTTCAGGGTTACAAACATTTTATGGTCGATGATATCGTGACTATTATTATCACTTTTTGTTTTTTCTATTCTTTTCTGATAAATTCCATTGCAATTATTTGTGGTGTTGGGGTGTAGGTATATTATATGAGTGTGAGTTATATTATGAGAAAAAATGTTTGTCGATTTAAGAGAAAATAGCTATTTATGCTAAAAGAATATTTTATTAATGATAGCATATTTTATAAAACGAAAAAAATTTTAAAAGAAAATATTTAAAAAGAATTTTAATGTAACCGGAGGAGAGATTAAGTTTTTATACCTGTACGAACGTACTTCAAAGGGTATAATAAATTTATCATTTCATTTGTGACAATTTTAAAGAAACGAGATGAATATGGAAAAGTTTATATATATTTTTGCTCAAGATTGAATTCTGAAACGATTTAGTTCTGTGCGTTTATCCGTCCTTCCATATGATAACTCAAAATATAAGCTAATTGATAAAATAAATAAAAATAATTTTTTTACAATATTCCATTTTTTTATAAAATGCCAGTGTTGATATTGAATTTGAACAAGTTCGACAGGCGTGGTCGAGTAGCTGGAACACAACTTCTTTTTTTTATATGGAACATAATTCAGTGTCTAATTAAGTTAGATATCTGTCACCGAACTCTGTAAAATTTAAATGTTCTATCACAAAAGGTATAGTATCTGTTTATACAACTGTACCTTTGTACAATATCTGTTATGCAACCATAATTTCTGTCATATGAAATTAATATATATTATATATCTCGATACCTAATTAAATCAAATATTTGAAATTATATAAAAGATGTATAAAATTTATGAAAACATCATATTTTAGTTTTGCGCAGATATCCTAGAATGAGCACACTCAACTATATACTGTACTTGAATGTTTTTACTAAAAATATTTTATCACTAATTCAAAAATTATATCTAAGGATAAATTTAACAAAATGTTATTATCGAGTCAAATATTTTGATATTTTATACCTTGTAGAATTTGACCATTCTGTGAATAGAATGCATAAATTTTATTTTTGAATGCTGTTTTTTCCTTAGAAGTAAATTTTTTAGTAAAATTCTTAAAAATCATAATCTTTTTTAATTAAAATTTTTTTAAGATTTACTTTGATGGATGAAAATTTATTCATATGTGTTTATGATTTTTATACATATTATGTAAGATATTTAGGACAATACACATATTTTTACTTTCAAACTCATACCGTGCTGGAAAAGATCAAAATTAGTAAAATAAAAATTAAATGAATTGAGGTCTAATAGTTTTTAAGACAATTGATTTGATCCTTTAAGGTTACTTAAGGAGCGCCAGAAAGTATGCAATAACTTGAGATCAACTGTTTTGATTAAATTTTCTGTAAATTTCAATTTATCTATGAATTTTTTACTAGAATATTGTTTAAAAAACTAAGTTTTCTTATGTTTGGTACACCGAATCTAAAAAGAATATAATCACTATTTCTAAAGAATCTAAAATTCTTTAAATCTTAAATTAATAAAAATGAATGAAAAAAAACTAAAATAATTTTTATTACTATTCCTTTTTATTTAAATCTGGTTCTATTAAATATAAGTTAACAAACTTTACCTGTTGTGTACTTTTAATACAATACAGCGCCATAAACCAATTTCAATTTTTGCTCTGATTGTTTAACTTTTTGTATTTTATTTAGAAACAACAGATGTTATTTATTATAAAAATACGTATATACATTTATACAAAAATTAGCTATTTTGTTTATTTTACACTTTTTTGTTTCAATTTTTAAATAAAAAAAATTCGCAAAAATAATTTTCGTTGTTTTTTTTTAATGAATTGTTTTTTAATAAAATTTATGAATAGTTTAGTTTTTTTTTTTTTGTTGCGAGTATAAAAAACACTGCTTATGTTATTATGTACGTAAATACATTTGCCCTGTTTATTATCTTTTCTTTCAATTTGTATAAATATTGAACATTATTTTAATAAAAAAAATTATATTTATGTACTTTTTGCTTCATAAATTTACTCAATTTTTAGTTTGTTAAATTTTAAAATTTAAAAGTAAATAAAAAAAAAAAAATACGTTATAAAATTGTTAAATTGTAAAAGGAATAAGGTACAATGAAATCAAAGATTTTTAAAGGTGTACATTTTTCAAAAGACAATGTAAACATTTTAGAACATTGTAATTTGCACCAAAATTTCTAAATTTTCTTAAAATTTTATATGTACAAGAAAAAATTGTGATAAATCAAAACCCTACTTTAAGGAAACTCTATATAATTAAGAAAAACCATTAAGATGCTTAAAATTATAATGTTAAGACTTATTTTAGAAAAACTTGTACGAGGGCCTAACTTACAGTTATCTAAAAAGAAAAATTTTCAATTTTTGACACCCATTAGTAATTAAACAGAGGGAGGCATGAAAAAAAATTTCTGACGTAACTTATGCTAAATTTTGAATGATTTTTTTTCTGTCAAAATTTCAAGGCTCTATTAAAAAGCGTTGCAGAGATATTGAAGCAAAATCTTGCAAAATTTTGTTTTTACATAACGATAAAGTAAAAATATTAAATTTTAAGAATCTAACAGGACTTCATACAAATTCATTTCATTGTTCTATCTTAAACGGTGTAGAAGTTTTGTAAAAACACTGACAGACAGACGATGGGGCGGACGGACAGACAAATAGTGACATTAATACTCAAATTTCTTCAGAAAATTTTTTCAAAAATGTGTTAAAAATTTGTTTTTCCGAATAAAATTAAATAATTTAAAATGCGAAAATTTAATACTGCGAGAATCAAATAACAAAAACTATTTATAATTTTATTTTATATCTATTGATATGTACAACTTATTATTAAATTCAACAGAAAAAAAAATTCTAGAGTAAGAGACTAAATTTATTTCATTATATTTATATTTAAAAAAAATAATAATTTTAATTAACTTTAGAATTGATGATTAAATATTTGTTACTAGAACTAGCATTTTTCAAACTATAAAACACTAACCAATAGTAAAGGATATTTTAAGATGTACGAAATTTCCTATGATAAGAATGGGTTCGAAACATTAAAGTCATAAAATCTTAAAATTTAAAACGCCAAAGAAAAAATCAGAATTTGCACCAAATTTTAAATATTAACCAACAAAAATATCCTATTATGTATTTAAAATTTTATACATCATTTCATTTAATAATTTTTTATATGTACATATTATTCTTTAAAAAAAACATATTACTCTGATTTTTACTACTCTGAAATCGGAGTTCAACTAAATCCATAAAAAAAAAATTCCAAGAAATAAAAATCCCAAAAACAAAACCATATAAAAATAATCCTAAATTTCAAAATTCCAAGTTACAAAATGCCAATGTCACAAAATCCCAAGTGATAAAAAAATGTCCTTTTAAGCACTTAAAAATTCAAAATAATCAATAACATTATTATTATTACTTTTTTTACACATTTTTGACATATTTATTACCTTGAATTATCCATGTTTTGACATTAAAATTAAATAAGCTATTAAAAAATCCGTATCTGAATTAAAATATTTATGCTGTACTTTTTAAGTTTTATTGTTCAAGTAAAGATCTTATAAAAATTATTATGAAAGATTCAACAGTTGGTTACCAATGTCCCTCTAAACAAAGATTTTTTGAAACCCTGATATTGTGGACAGATATAAAATGTTTCTTAATTTTTTTTATTACTTAAATATTTTAACAATAAAGCAATTAAAATAGTAGTGACTGTCACAAACAAATCCCTGCTAAACAATATTTATATGAAACTTGATTTTGTAACCAACTCTTAAATCCCTTCTAATTATTTTTTGTTTTTTTTTTGAAACTATGGTTTTGTAGCCCAATTATAATTTTATTATAATGAAAGGGATAATATAATTTGGGCCTACGATTTTGCGAATTTTGAAAGTTTTGAGGTTTTGTATTTAAAAATTTTGTAATTTACGAATATTGATACCACTTAGATATATGAAAGAAAAACTATAGAAAAATTAGTTCTTCTAAGGGCCGATAATATTAAAAATACGAGAGGGAATTGTATCAAAACCGCACGTTGTCTATGCTCTCTTTATAAATTTTTAAAAAGCAACTATGTAAACTACCAACCAACCAATGTACATATAAACTCTGTTATTTAATTACATTATTTTTTAGGAAAACCATTATATTTATATTTTTTAGAAAAAGCTAATGAACTCGAAGGAATTGGTACAATCTTACAAGTCCTACCGGGTAGGACTAGGGGTACCTCTATCCACAAGCAAAACATTAAATATTTCGAAAGGAAATAACGAATATCATAAATTACAAATTGTCAAACTTGACCTCGTACAATATCACAAAATTGATATGGCCCAAAACCGATTTAAGACGATCCAATGATCTGCTTTCTCTCAAAAGGGCAGAAATTGAAATAACAATGGGTATAATCACAGGTCACTGTCTATTAGGGAAGCATCCCAGAAGACTTGGCTTATCCGCAAACGACTATTGTAGAGCCTGCAAAAAATGAAGAAGAGGAGGAAACTACTCTCCATCTCCTTTGCAAATGCCCGACCTTGTCGGCAAGAAGTAATATCCATTTGGGGCAATATCTCTTCAACAAACTTAGAGATCTAGAAGGTAAAAAAGTGAAGAGTATTCTTCGCTTTGCAAAAATCTCAAATTGGTTTCAACGAGTGGGATAGAAAAGCTTCTATGTGGTATCACAATGGATCAAATACGGTCTAAATGTGCCTTTTTGGCAGCCACTTTAACTTAACCTACCTTATTATATTTCCAAATTTCAACTAAACTTTCCTGCTAAATAGTGTAAATTAAAAACAGTGTAAATCAATCCTCAATTTTTAATCTGAATTCTTTTGTGATAAAACGTTCTATGCAATTAAAAATACTTGCGTGATGGGAATATTATAGTATACCTATATTAAAACTATATAAATAAACTTTTAATAATTAAAAATATTTTTTTTTTTTTCTAAATATAATTTTTAAATAAATTATAATATTCATACAAAATAAACAAATTTTGCTATAAATAAACAAATTCTGCTTTTAAAAACTTCATTTTAGTTCAAAAATTAAATGTTTCACATTTTATTACACTATACTTTACAAAAAATTAATTTAATTCTTTTATATCTTTTTACTATTTTTGTTCACTATATATATATACATATATATATAATAAATTTTATTTAAGCACTCATTATTTTTAAAATAACTTTTAAAAACTTCAGGTGCCAGATATAAGATAAACTTTAATTTTTATAGAAATTTTATTAAAATTTTAAATGAAATCTCATTAAATATATTATTATAATATCTTTTAAAATATCAAAAGGTCATCTACACACTTATCTATATAAAATAATACTCAAGTTTCTAATTAAAAAGTCAATAAACTTTTGATATTTTGTTTACATAAATTGTAAAAAATACCAAAAAAACAAAAAAAAAAAACAAACCTTTTTTAAAAAGGTAATGGTTTTATCCTTAAATAATATTAAAAAAAAAAAAACAAACACTTATTTTATTGTACAATTTAATAATTAATATTGTAAATATTATGTTTAAACATACACTAGCATGCAAAATAAATGTGCCTTCTAATTTAACATTCAACGAGTAATTTTCTTAAGGATTTTTAAATGAAAATGAACTTGGTACATAAACCCAACAAAAAAAAAAAAAACCTCCAAAAAAAAAACGATTACCTATGTTTAATTTTGAGACCTTTACCAGTATTGGTCTACCATTATTATGTACACTAGCATAAAAACATGTCTATAAATTTAAATATTTAATGTACAGGGTAGTTAATGATAATAGATGGAAAATTATAAAATTGTTGCAGGGATGAACAAAGCTATATATAGTATATAAATTTTGTAATTGAAGTAAAATGGGAATGAATTTTTTCTATCGGTTTTCGAAATAATTATGGGTATGGGTATGGGTAAGATAACAGGATCTAAGGTACTACATCAAAAGTCAATTTATTCATTAACTATTAGTTTACAGGGAGACAATATTAGCTATACTTTGATGATTATTTAAATTTATCACTATAGGTAAAAAAAGCATTAAAAATTTTATAAAGTAAAGATCGCAAAATGTACAAAAAAAATATATTTAATGATTTTTTTTAAATAACAGTAAAAATGTTTGCAAAAAATGTTATTAAACAGTTTATTTATATAATATACTACGATTTCGAAACTTTTTGTATTTTAATTTTAAATTATTATATTGTCGTGATTTTTAAATCAATATTCTTTTCATTTTCAATATTATCTCCAGAAGCGTCTAATGATAAAAAGTATTTAAAAGAAAGTTAAAGAGAACCGTTACTTTTTGTATTTTAATTTTAAATTATTATATTGTCGTGATTTTTAAATCAATATTCTTTTCATTTTCAATATTATCTCCAGAAGCGTCTAATGATAAAAAGTATTTAAAAGAAAGTTAAAGAGAACCGTTACTTTCACTTTCACTTACAACTTTTTTTGTTTATTTTCACCTTACTAACGAAATATTATATTATAATTTTTGATAATATTCGCAGGTCACCATGTATATTACAACCTTTATTTAATTTTTTTTTACCATACTGTCTCTCAAATAAATTATTCACGTTATTATCGTAGACATTAAAAGACAACTTTAGAAGGAGATTGGGAGACTATAAAAACAAGAATGATTAAAATTGGATCGGACCCGGACATCACTATTTTTTTTTTTTTTTTTCCTTTTTATTTTTTTTCTTTTTTGGATGTAAACGTTTTAGTGCTAACACATGTCAACACGTCGACAACAATTTTTCAGTTTTTATTTAAAATAAAAAAGAAAAAATTATAAGTACATACTCCCAAAAATCTTTATCCTTTTTTATTTTGATTAATAATACAAATTTCCATATTATGTATATGTACATCTATGAACATTTCTCGACATGTACGTAATAGGTATATCATGTAAATGAAAAAAAAAAGGATATTATATAGTATAAAGGATATTTTTAAATGTATGAATTTTTTGTTTGATACAATAATTCTTTAACATAGTAACATTAATATGAATATTTAGGTATAAATTGAGTAAAGCACAATATTAAATAATAAAGCACTGAAGTTTCTTTAAAACTTTAATTTTAGTTGGAGTCAGTCAAATAAATCAGAAACTATATGGATAGTAACAAAAAAAAAGATGAATTATTAAATACGAATAATAAAAGTCAGTTTTTTGTTATAATTTTTAATTTAATCAAAGATGTTGTCAAAAATGAAATTAAAAGGTTACAAAAAAAAAAGATTATAGGCCCTGTGCCAAACAATAACTTTTTACTTGCGGTAAAATAAAAAGAAGAACATTTACTGTGCAAAAATAAAAACAAATTTCAAGATTTAAAATTTTGACAGAATTTTTTAAAATTGTCAACAAGAACGTCAACAGAATTTTTCAAGTCTACTATTGCTAATAGCAATTCCAATCGAAATTGAAGTATTAAATTAAAGATTTAATATTAGTTTTATATAAAACCGAAAGAAAAAGTTATAAGATAGTATTTACATTTACAGGATTTTACTCCATAGTAACGGCTGGATCCGCAATAGTAAATGAAATGAATTCATACTAAATTTCTTATGTCTTTAACCCCTATGGCTATAGGTAAAATTTTGACTGAAAAATTAACCACAATTTGTGTTTTAAATCTTTTTCTTAACTTATGCCAGTTCTGATAAATCTTTCTTTTGTCTAAATTTTCGGATTCTAACTAAACGCATTCCATTATTTTTACATAATCGGTTTAATTTAAATATCTATTAAATTGTACAAAAAATTGTATAAGTTTAATATAGATCTATAAATATTGAGCTTTGTTTGTTGTTTGAAAAAGTTTGAGAGACTGTTACTCCATAATAGTTGAAAGAATATTTAGAAGTTCTCTATATGTTTAACCACATATAGACCGTTCATTTCTCCAAATTAAACGATGAAGAAGTAGAAGTTTTGTAAACAGATAGACAGACAGACAGAAAATGCGCTAAAAAGAAATAGAAAAAAATTACGAAATTTTTTTTTTATTATCACAAACAATTCTCTCATATTTTTTTAAATTACAAAAAAAAATTTAATCAAAAAATGTTTATTTTAATAAAAAAACGTATTTATTTTAAGTTGATTAAAACAATCATCTTTCATAGGTATGAGTAAAGTTAATTTTTTTAAAACATTTTATTTTTCATTTTTGACTTTTCTAAACTCAGCCGAAAAATTATTATTAATTTATTCAACTTATAAATCAAAATAATAATTAATTAATCTTATAAAACCATATTAAACAAATTAGAATTCCTTTTTAACGACCCCATACTTAAATGTATAAGGTAGGTATTGATTTCACACGAAAAATTTGTAACCGAGATTTTTCCGAAAATGTATTACTCCGGTGCGTAGAAATCTGTAAACATTTTATTAGTGTGATATCTCCTGTGTGTTTGTATGTTTGTGTTTGGGTATAACTGTGGCGTGGGTACCTAAACGACTGAGCGGAATTTTTGTAAATTTCATATTTAAGATTTTGAAATAAATATCTGGGATTGATAACCTTTTAAAGGAAATCGGACAACCGCAAGTGGTAGTTTACTAGCGTAATTTTTAAGTTTTTTACGAATATTTCGTAAAAGAAAAATATTATGAAAAAGGTTATTAAGATAAAGTTGTAATACAAATAAAAACCAACAACAATTTTGCCGTACAATATTTTTTGATCTGACTAACTTTAAGTTTTACTTAATTATATAATATATTTTTTCGAGGCCCAAATTTCATACAAATTACAACACGCCATATACATTATAAAAACAAACTGATCTGGAGACAGCTGATTTTATTGTTTTTTCTACTAAAATAAACAAGGTAGAATGTAAACCAACGGTTTTTAAAAGCGCACATTTCCAAAACAAAATACAAACTGTTTAGAATTGTGACTTGCACAAAAATTTGAAAATTTAAAAAATAAAATTTAAGAAATTTTTTGTAATAAGAAAATATGTGAAAATTGGACTTTTCTGGAATTTTGAGGGGCTGTAAGTTTGGAACCCTATATAACTAAGAAAAACCGTTAACACACGTAAAAATATATTACTGGAGTTTTCATTTTTATGTCTTGTCGAAGAAAAATGTGTACGGGTGCTTAAGTTACAGGTGCCTAGAAATAGCAAATTTTCAATTTTTCAGCCCTAATACCTCTTAAACAGGGGGTGAGCAAAAAAATTTTCTAAAGAAACTTATACTAATTCCAAAAGTTCTTTCCTGCCTCAAAATTTCAAGCCTCTATCTAAAGACGTGCCGGAGTTATGAAAAAAGAAATTTCATGCAAAATTTTGTTTTCACATAACGGTATAAATTTAAATACTAAATTTAAAAAAATTGTATAATTTTGATATTAATTTACAAAGTTAAAAATAATACCTGTCGAATGACGTTCTCAGATTGAAATTTTAAGCAGAACATAAGATATTTAGGCTGTAGCTCCGTAATGGATGGGGCTACATGAAAAAGGTGTTCCACAAAATTATTATTTTTATGAGTACCCATGGTTAAAAGTTGTTTTCTCTATCTTTAACGGTGTAGAAGTTTTGTAAACGGATGGACGGACAGAGTGAAACTAATAAGCACATTTTTTCAAATTTTTTTTTGGAAATGTGCTAAAAATTGATAAATGGGTTAAAAGCATAAAACTGACCAGCAACTCAAATCTTATTTTTGTTAACAAAACTGATACTTGAACTGATATTTTTTATTTGGAAAAGTGAGATATGAGTTCAAGTTCAGTTTTATGCATTCAACCCATTGTCTACTTTCAAAAAGGAAAGAACATTCAAAAACCGGTTATTGATATTCGGTTATAGACAAAGTTTATTTATTTAAAAGTTTAAATGTTTATGTATTGAATAGTTTATGTACAAGAGTGCATGTTTTAAGCTTTAGAACTTCTACTCATATAATATATTGTAAATAATCAAAAGATTTAAAAAAATCTAAATTTTAATTAACTAGAAAACTTAAATTAAGTTATAAATGCCGAAGAATCAATTCAACTTATACCAAAGCGAAATAAATTGAACTTCCATATATGTATTGTTATACAAATCATAGAAGCTTCATAGAAGCGGAAGGAGGATAAGAGCTTGATTTTCATAGTATATGACTCTTGTAATATCATTTCTTACCATTTTCAAAAAAATTTGATATTAATTTGTTTCACACCCATGTATTTTTCAAGAGAATTTCAAAACAAGTTATTATTATTCTTTTAAGGAAGTATGATGCTATACAAAAATGTTTTTGCTTTTTTTAAATATGAAAAATAAAAATAAAAATCATTTATTACAATGAATACAAATTACATTAAATCAAAAGTTATAATATTGCTTTTTTTTAAATTTATTATAAATTTATGGATCTGAGGGTATTTCTCTAGCAACGTTTTCATCACTGTCTCCTGATATAATAATTGTAGGACGTATTAACATTCTTGTTTTCTTTAATGAATAATCTCCATGCCAATGTTCCCATACAACACCAATATAATTATGCCCGTGCGGTGAGTCATGATAAATACCATTTAAATTAGCTTCTGAACAACTAAAATCATTAAAAATATAACATTTGCTATATTAAAATTTTTATATATCATTTTTTAACTTCATTAAATTTAATACTTACTTATCATACCACCAACCACTACCATATCCAGTGGCACATGGACAACACTCATCAATTGATTTATCATTTCGTTTATCATAAGTACTAAAATCTTGCATATGATGATATAGCATTGAATCAGTTACTGCACCACGATATCCACCAATAATTAAATTATAATTAAATTTTTCTGAATCAACTTGAAATATTGAATATTCAGTCCATACTTTAACATCATCAAAATCTTCCAATTCAATTCTTAATTCATATGTTCCATTATAAGTTAAACGATGAATGAATTCATTACCAAACCAAAAATCTTTTGCCAAACTTCCAAAACCATTTCTATATTCAATCCAACTTCTATTGAAATTTTCTTGATGATCATATGGACCACGTCTTTGTATTATTGTCCAACCAACACCATCTGTTGGAAACGAACAATAACGTTCATTAAAATCACGACCAGCATCATTAACATCTGTTGTTCCAGAAAATTTATAAACACCATCAATTCGAAGTGTTAAATCATGACAACCAAACTTTGATGGTTGGACGTAATCTAAACAAATGAAAAATTAAATTCTTAAGTATATTAATGAGCATAAACTTTATATAAGAACTTACCTGGTTCAACACTTTCAGTAGACTCGAAGTCTTCAAATGTTTCCACATCATATGCAGGATTGTTTGAATTACTTGTAGTCATTATTTCTTCATATGTAGTGTTTTCTTCTACAACAAGGCTTACTAATTCGGTTGTTGTGATTTCTTCAGATGTTCCATCATCTTCAGAAGTAGCACGACTTACAACCACTTTATCAACTTTTTCCTGTATATTTAATACCAAACGTTCAATTCTTTTCAAAAGCAAATCTGAACTTTCGGTAAATGTTGATAACTCATTCATTGTCGATGAACAGCAATTCATAAACTTATGACTATGTTCTGTTTCAGAATTTTCTAAACGTCTACTTATCTCTGCAACATTTTGTGATAATTGTAAAATTTCCTCTATTATTTTTGTATTTTTTCGTTCTGATGAAATAAACTGAAATTAAAATCAAATTAAAACTGTTATCACTATGTTTAAACTAATCAGTAAACACTAACTTGTTTCAGTTCTTTTGGTTTTAAGGTTACAGTTAATTCCTCTAATTTTGTTTCTATATTTCTTAAAATAGAATCAGTATCTCTGCCAACAGGTTTCATTAAATTTGCACTTTTTGAATTATTTTTACCAAATTTATTGTTGGAAGCAGATGATCGGCAACTATAATTTTCAATACTAAGAACATGTCTTAAAACATTATTCAATCTGTTTGATATCTCCTTTTGAGTTAATTTATTCTCTTTTAACATTTTCATTAAATCATCGTAATGTTTTATTTCTAAATTGTTACCAACTTTTAGAACTTTTGTTCCATCAACACCAGGTCCATCAATTTGTAACATTATTTTTGATAGAATATGATTCATAAGAAATTCCATACTTGTTAATTTTGTTTCAATAATTTTACTTTCATCTTGCTGGTGTCTAATTAAATCGATCTTATGATCTAATGATTTCATTTGATCATTCCAAGCATCAATATGATGACGATATAAATCCCATACATGAGCTTTTTCTTGCAATGCTTTAATATTGGCATCAATTAATATTACTAAATTATTAACAGCCGTTATTTTTTGATCTAAATCTCTACGAATTTCATTTAAGTCTGATAGGTTAATATTAGTCAATGTAGATTCTCTTGTGCTACTTGTAATAATTGAAGCTGATGCATGTCTTAAAAAACCCCACAGCCAAATGAAAATAATATAATGAATTCTCTAAAAAAAAAAAAAGAAATATACGTTTTAAAATTTGGTTCAATGTCTATTAGTCAGAGCGTGGGTTTAAAAGTTGAAATTTTTTAAACCTAGAATCGTTTATATCTTTAATGTTTAATATTACCATAGTAATGCGTTCGCTACGATATTTTCCTTTAGACTAATCGAATGCAACTGATGAAAATTTATATTTTATCTTTTTTTAGATTTTTTCTTGTACACTTGCTATGAAAACTAGCTACACAGAGTCAGAATTATTCCTTTACACTTTCAATTTTCTTTACGTTATTTCTTTCTTTTTTTTTTGTTTAGTTTTTTTTTTTTTGAAATTTTATGAAGTTCATTAAAATACCACATGTCGATCTTGAATTTTGTTTTTAATTTTTTAATGTTTTTCATCATTAAATTCCCGTGTTTTTTTCTCCCTGTGTTCTTTCTCCTGTAAGTTTTGCATTTTCAATTATTTACGTTCTCTCATGAAACGGGGATCATACAAAAATATTTACTAAAAAAAAAAAATTCTTAAAACAGACGCTTCAATTTGACGGTGTGATTTACTGTGTACTGTTACTTGAAGAGTACAAAAAAACTTGAATAAATTTTGTATTTTTTTTTTTTTTAATTTCTGGTAAAATTAATTTCGGGAACAATAAATTTTTTTTTTTTTGTTTTTTAAACATTTAATAGGATTGTACATACATTGATTTGATTTGGTACTAAAACATAAAATCTGTGGCCACAAGAAAAAAATATTTAAATGCTATAAATTATCAAATAAAATTGATATGTATGGATAAGTGGTAAGTAAAAGAGTATAGCAGTGTTTTCTTTAAGCATTGCCAAATGTTAAAATAATTAAGTTAAAATTATAAAGAGTTTTTTATTCTTCTGAACAAATATATGGTTTCATTGTTGGCAAAATAAATTAGAACGTTCTTACATGTGGCCTGAAAATTACGTACGTAATATGGAACAGAGGGAATATCTGTACTATTTTTGGGAATCGAGGTCTGGTTCAATGATCTGTGTTAATGTCATTTGAAATTATATCTCTGTTTATATTTATTATTCATTATAAAAAACAAGGTCTTTTGTTCTAGAGGAAAGGAGAAATTTTCAAGTTGATTGTGTAATTTGTGTTGTATGTTTTTTTTATGTATGTATATAAGAAAGTGTTTGGAAAATTCAACAAATTTCGCAAAAACAAATAAAAAATATTTAAGTTGCGTATTATAAAAATAAAGAACTTTACTTTTTTTATTTTATTTTTTTTTTTTAATTATTGATAGAATTTGAATTTTGAACAGGAAGTACGGTTTACGTATACAATAATTTATGTTGAGAAAAAAAATATGTATGTATAACTTACTGATGCATAACATAAATTTTTCTTTTAATCAAAAATTTTATTATATTTCGTAGAACGGTCTCTTGCAGTGATCTAGATAAAATATAGTGCACAACAATAAAAATTTTATGATTTTAGATTTTTAAAAAGTTTTGGAATACTGATACAATTAAAACATTAATGAAACAAATTTTCGAATACAAAAAATGTAATAATTTTAAGAACCAGATTTTGTTACTTCTTACAATTTTCGATGCATTATAATTTCTATTCCTTTTTAATATGAACTATGAAAATTTATTTATGAAAAACTTAAAGAACTTTAAAATAAGTTCTGCATTACCGTTACTGAGTAAAGAACTTTAAAAAAAGTTCTGCATTACAAAGTTACTGCATTACTTTAAAAAGTTCTGCATTACCGAAAAATAAGAAGATATTCCATGGTCGAAAGAAATATAAAATATCATCACAAATAATTTTAAAAATAACACGAAAATTATACACAAGTTTTTTTTTTTTTTTAAATCAGTCAAGTCACTGCATAGTGAAATAAATTAAGAATTCGATTTAAAATTGATAAAAGAAAAAAAATCGACCGCAGACCGCAGTAACTTCCAACTGGAGACTTTATAATTTACAAAACAACGTGTGTCATTACAGGAAATGAGAAAGATACAAAATGAAAATTGGAAACAAGAAACTTTCTTAGATTTGCTTTTCGAAATGTTCAGTGGTTTGAAGCACTCAATTTACCATCATATTTGGATAGGCTTAAACTAATTAACGTAAGCTCCATTAGTTCTAGAAGAATACTGAATAGCTGATATTTGGTCGTATGCATAAAACTGAACTTGAACTCAAACCTGACTTTTCCAAACAAAAATGCTAGTTCTACCGTAAATTTTGTATGAAAAAGTGGGATTTGAGTTCAAGCTCATTTTTATGCACTCGAGCCATTGTGTTTATTACACAAAATATTAGTGATGAAATTGATTTCTCTTTTAAAACGACGAAGAATACAGTTGCCTTTGTCAACTCTTAGATACCCGTACGACCCGTTAGTATGTTCATAGCCTGTCACTCTGCTTATAATATTATTTTTTTAATTTTTTAGTATTTTAAAATAATTTGGGTGAATTTTATAATTTCTAGAACTATGGGTTGTACATATGTATATTCAAACTATATGCTTATATATTCTTCAAAAGCAGATTCTTACTTTCCACATAACGATTATCAATCCAAAACTTTTTCAAATATTCTAGTACCATTTAATACTAAGCGGTAAATGTATATTAAATTTACTAAGTACAAAATAGTAAATATAATTTTAAATATTATATTATATTAATGCGCATATAGTATATTTATATTGTTATAAGTATATCGTCATACATTGCAATATTTCTTTAAAAATATTTCAACTCATAGAATAATTTCTTACAAGTACAATAAAATACATATATATGTATGTAAATACGGCGCTATTACATCTATACTCTTATCATTCATTCATCAGTGA
Source organism: Poecilobothrus nobilitatus (assembly GCA_947095535.1). Lineage (NCBI taxonomy): Eukaryota > Metazoa > Arthropoda > Insecta > Diptera > Dolichopodidae > Poecilobothrus > Poecilobothrus nobilitatus. Next base: position 73,678,718 of record OX352774.1, read on the forward strand.
CATATACGATATGTAAATATAAACATGATATTATATAAGTATGTGTGTATATCAATATCATATAAATAAAAATTCTTCAAGCAACCGTTATGTTGTTTATTTATTTACATTTTTTTGTACTACGCATTGTATCCTCAACAATTTCAAATTATCGAGTAAAAGAAAATGCAAAAAATTCGTTAAAGAAATTTGTTAGAAAATTTTAAAAAACCAAGTCATACTTTCGTCAATTATAAAGTAACCCTATATTATTAAAAAAAGTTGTTAACAGAAATAAGAGTATAATGTAGAAGCTTTAATTTTTATGTATTACTTATGAATAGGACTTTTACTTATGAATTACTTTTATGAATAGGAAATTTTCAGTTTTTGACCCCTTACAGCTCCTAAATGAGGAGTGATACAAAAAAAATTTCTGAAATGACTCATACTTATTTTCAAAGATCTAAGTTCTGTCAAAATTTCAAGGGTTAAAGGATTTTGCAATAATTCAGTTTCGCATAACGGTAAATTAAGACACCGTATAGCACAAGTATATATTTATTATATACATGTTTGTAAAGCTCATAATAGCACCTATTGTTTGGAATTTTCAGATTGAAGATATACCTTATAGAACTTGTGTTATAACAATTTAAATATAACACAAAATTAATATTTTTATGATATCTATCATAAAATTTCATGGCTCTATTTCAAAAAAATTGCGGAGATCTAAAAATTAGGAGCTATTCGTAGTTTTCGTCGGAACTCAACCAAAAAAAATAGGGAGCCTACAAATTGCTTCGGACGGAAGAACGGACGGATGGGCGGACATGGCTTAATCGACTCAGAATTTGATTCTGATCCGATTCATACCTTTGAAGGTATATCTAGCTCACTTATTTCGAGGTGTTACAAACGGAGGAGTAATTTTATTATACCCAATCCTATCGTACGGTTATATAAAGCACAAAAAAAGGAAAAATCGACCAAGAATCACTCAATTCAAATTTTTTTTTTAATTTAGTACGATTTTATATACAAATAATTGCATGATTTCATCTACTTGCTGGTGACAAACTGGGCAATTAAAATTTTCATATTCAGCTGCTACGCCTGTAATTTTGTGATGTGCCATTCATTGCAAATCTGAAGATGCTTAGAATCAAGTAATTCAATATTTGGTTGTGAATTTTCCCTTTTACTGAATATTTTTATATATATATATATATATATATAAATATTTGCCCTTTTTCAGAACATTTACATTGATTTTGAATCATACTATGTCATTTTTGCTTTTCGTACTTCGATTTTATGTCACAGTGTTATTTTATTATTAATAATAAAATTATTTAATTACTATAGTATGATTTTAGAAAATTGAATGAGCCGTTAAGTACCTAATCCAACTTTAAAATCCATACTAAAGTATGTTTATTCATACAGATTTCCATATAACTTCGCGGGATGCCAAATATTCATTGTGTAACAGCGTACCAATGTCAATTTCGATTTTCATACTTATGACTTTCGATTTTATAACACAGTCTCTTATTATTAATATATAATAAAATTATTTTATCATTATTGTTTAACATCGTATGATTTTAGAAAATTTTAATGAACCGTTACATACCTATTGAAATCTATTGTTTGTTTAACTAAAAAATTGTATTTTAAGAAAAATGAAAATCTGGTCCAAAAAAATAATTTTAAGTTATTTTTCATTTTTAATATTTTAAGCTAATTTTCATAATGAAAAATCTGTTCAAAATTTAAAATACAAAATCCCCCAAAAAATAAATTATAAAATACAATTTTATAAACTTTATAAAATTTTAGCCTATATTTAAAAATTTGTTACTCTTAAAAAAAGCAAAATGTCAAATTAAAATAAAAAAACAAAAAATTGAAAATAATCAATTTTTTAAAAATATAAATTTAAATATATTCCAATTTTATTATTTTTATTATTTAATTTTAACAAATTTCTTTCTTTTCTTCTCATTTCTTTCATTCAATTTATTTAAAGATTTATTTACTGATTCATCCAATTTTATTTATTTATATTATATGTATATATTTATGTATATTTATAGGCGTATTATATACATAATATATAGAGGCTTATACTTATATATTTTAAACAATTAAATGAAAAATAATATTCTAATAGATTTTAAAAAGTCACCTGTTGAATTAATATTATCATAATTTATAAAAAAAAAAAAAAAAAAAAAAAAAAACACAAGAAAAAATAAAAGAAATTACAATACAATAAAAAAAAACATTAAATTATTCAAATTGCGTAATTGAATTTTAAATTAACTTAAAATTGTTTAACAATTCTAATTGAAATAAATGAAACAAAATTAATTTTGTTTTTGTTTTTGTTTTTCTGCTATAGTTAAAGATTCAAATTTTCTGTAATTTTTGAAAATTAAATTTAAATTTTTTTTCAATTTTAATTTATTTTACTTTTATTTATTTTATTGGCTGTTAGATTTAAAATTCCTAAATTTTATGGTTTTTATACCTGTACGATAGGATAGGGTATAATAAAATTACTTCTCCGTTTGTAACACCTCGAAATAAGCGAGCTAGATATACCTTCAAAGGTATGGATCGGATCAGAAAAAAATTCTTAGACTTTTGAGCCATGTCCGTCTGTCCGTCCGTCCGTCAGCACGCTAACTCAAAAACTAAGAAAACTAGAATCTTGAAATTTACACAAAATATTCTGGGAGTAATTTGTAGGTTCCCTATTTTTTTTGGTTGAGTTTGAACCAAAACTTAGGGTAGCTCTCGAACACCTAACTTTTAGATTCCGACATTTTTTTTGAAATAGAGCTATGAAATTTTAACTACTGATATATCTCACAAAAATATTATTTTATTTGTAATAACTTTTTTTTGTAGCCCCACCCGTTACGGAGCTACAGCTCCCCAAAGGTTCAAAAAAGCTCTATATTTAAATTGTTATAGCACAAGTTGTATAAGTTATATCTTCATTTTGAAAACACCAAACGATTACTACTTTTATTAGCTTTAAAAGTGTATATACAATAAATATATATTTGTGGCATACGGTGTTTTAATTTACCGTTATGTGAAACTCAAATTTTGCAAAATTCTTCAACCCTTCTATCTTCTAAACGGTTTAAGTTGGAAACTTGAAATTTTGACAGAATTTAGATCTTTGAAAATAAGTATGAGTCATTTCAAAAATTTTTTTTGTATCACCCCCCGTTTAGGAGCTATAAGGGGTCAAAAACTGAAAACTTCCTATATTTAAACACCTGTAACTTGAACACTTATTAAAATTTTTTTGAAGTAATACACAAAAATTAAAGCTTCAACATTATACTCTTATTTCTGTTAACAACTTTTTTTAATAATATAGGGTTACTTTATAATTGACGAAAGTGTTACTTGATTTTTTCAAATTTTCTAACAAATTTCTTTAACGAATTTTTTCCATTTTGTTTTACTCGATAATTTGAAATTGTTGAGGGTATAATGCGTAGTACATAAAAATGTAAATAAATAAACAACATAACGGTTGCTTGAGGAATTTTTATTTATATGATATTGTTATACATACATACTTATATAATATCATGTTTATTTACATATCGTATATGTCACTAGTGAATGAATGATAAGAGTATATATGTATATTATATAGCGCCGTATTTACATACATATATGTATTTTTTTGTACTTATAAGAAATTATTCTGTCAATGGAATATTTAAATATAATATAATATAATATTTAAAATTATATTTACTATTTTGTGCTAAGTAAATTTAATATACATTTACCGCTTAGTATTAAATGGTACTATAGAATATTTGAAAAAGTTTTGGATTGATAATCGTTATGTGGAAGGTTAGAATCTGCTTTAGAAGAATGTACATATAAACATATAGTTTGAATATATGTACAACCCATAGTTCTAGAAATTATAAAATTCACCCAAATTATTTTAAAATACTGAAATATTAAAAAAATAATATTGTAAGCAGAGTGACAGGCTGTGAACATACTAACGGTTCGTACGGGTATCTAAGAGTTGACAAAGACAACTGTATTCTTCCTCGTTTTTTTTTAGTTTTTCTTTTTTTTTGTTTTTAGATCAATTCCATAAAAGAAAAATACAAATAAATGGATTAATTAAATGTTAAATAAATAAAAAAATTCAAAAATTAAAATTAGTTTTGCAAATATTTTTTAGTTGGTTTTTTTTAATGCGGTTTTACAAAAGAAAATAAAATAATTTTTTTTTTAAATAAATATTTTATAGAGAAATTTAATATGTGCATAGTAAATTTTTGCATATAAAATTACGTTATGTACCTATCGGATGCGGCGATACGAAATAAGTAAATATTAGTATTTTATATGTTAAATTATACAAAGATATAGTAAAAATGGTTTATGGTTTAGAATATAGATTAAAATTGAAATCGTTTTGTTAAATATGTTAGAAATCAGATTATGTTGTAGTATGTTATCATCATTGATTTAAATTGTTTCTTGTTAAAATGTACGAAATCATTTAGGTAGTTCAAGACTCTATATTGTATAGCTACTGTTCGGATTTACTGGAGATAATTTAGTTAGTTATTTTCTCCTCATTCTTCTTCTTGTATAAAAAATAATTTTCAGAGGATCGTAATTTTTTTGCGTGATATTTCATCAATCCATTTTTGCAAAAATTTCTGTAGAGATTAAAGTCTAAAATTTCATATATTGGTTTTTTTTTTTTTAAAGTTAGTTTTTGTTCTAACTAACACTTCCATTCATTTTTGAATGATCCCATTGATAATAAGTAATGACGATAATATAAATCTAATTGTAACGAAATTAATAGATACTCGTATAATGAACAAGGAGAGCGGGTCACAATCCTGCACACCAGAATAAACCTGCGACAGAATCTTTTTTTTTTTCAACCACCTTTTTTTTTTTTTATCTTGTATTAGAAAATCTATCTTTCAAAAATCTTGCATTACAAAATCTTTCACGGACAAAATCTTGCCAAATATTTTTAAATGAATAGATTGTGGCTTTGATTTTAAAGTATGTATAAACAAACAGTTAAGGTGGATTTTAGAGTTGCATTCAAAAGCAGGTTTGCTGCCTTTTCCAGAATATTTATATATGTACAAGAATATGTAACATTCTGAATTACATGCAAGACCTAGTAGATTTTGAAAAAGAGATTTTATTTTAAAAGATTTTCGAAAGGAACATTTTGTATGCAAGATTTTGTCACATTATATTGTGACATAAAAAATAATGTAGCAAACCACTGACCAAGCTATAATAATAAAATAACCACAAACAAAACATGGAAAGCTTAGTAAATGGATTCTTACCAATTCTAATTGCAAATTGACAACTCAAAGATCGATTTTAAATTTTTCTTTGCATGATACGTTTCAGTAATAATGTAAACGAACTTCTAAATGAAACAAGAATGTTGTATGTCGATAATTTTTACCCCAGTTACGATTTGGCAAAATAATTTCGTAGAAAACAAAACTTATAATGTCGATACCTTTATACCAAATAAATAAAACTATACCCATATGACCCCCTATTGCCCCATATGTGTCTAATTATCTCAAATACAATTCCAGGATGTGTTATATATGAATTTTTTGTTTCGAACAATTGTCACTTTTTACAGAACATTATTAGCTAGTTATAAAAAAAAATATTTTGCGAGGATAATTTGAATAATTACTATATGTTATAATTCTGATTTGATAATTATTCAATCATATCGATATCTATATATTTAATCGGCTTATTTTCCCCCATATAAATTTTTGGTACAGATTTGCAAAAAAATACTTAACCAATTTTAGTGAAGTTACAACCAGAAGAAAAATTTTTTATTTCTCGGGTGACCATGGTTGTTAGCACATTTCTAAAAAAAAATTTGAAAAAATGTGCCTATAAGTTTTACTCCGTCCGTCCATCTGTTCGTCTGTTTACAAACCTACTACGCCGTTGAAGATAGAGAACTATGAGTAGGTCTCCTAAAAAAATTAGTGGAAAAACTTTTTCATGTATCCCCTTCCATCAGGGGACTGCAGCCCCACAAATTTTAAAAAAGCCCAATTTTTAAATATTTCATATTCCGCTTAACATTTTTTCAATGTGAAAACGCGATTCGACGGATTTTTTTTACCTTTGTAAATCAATATCAAAATTATATATTTTTTTCAAATTTAGTATTTAAATTTACCGTTATGTGAAAACCAAATTTTGCATGATTTTTCTACCTTCATAACCCCGGCACATTTTTAGATTTAGGTGGTTACAATTTTGAGGCAAGAAAGAACTTTTAAAATTAGTATTAGTTTCCTCAGATAATTTTTTTGGAACACCCCCTGTTTATTAGCTATTAGAGCTCAAAAATAGAAAATTTGCTATATTTAAACACCTGTAACTTAGACACCTGTACACATTTTTCTTCGGCAAGGTAAAAAAATTAAAGCTTTAGTAATATAGTTTTACGTGTGTTAATGGTTTTAGTTAATTATTTAGGGTTCCAGAGTTACAGCGCCCCCAAATTGCAAAAAAGCCCTATTTTCTGATGTATATATCTCAGACTCTGCGTAGTAGTTTTACAATCTAAAAATACTCAAAGACCGGAAATTTTCTTACCTCTATAAAACAATATCAAAATTGTGCGATATTATGTAATTTACTATTTAAATTTATCGCTATGTGAAAGCGAAATTGTGCATGATATTTCTTTTTTCATAACTCTGACACACTTTGAGATAGGAACTTGAAATTTTGAAACAAGAAAGAACTTTTAGAATTAGTATAAGTTTCCTCAGAAAATATTTTTGTAGCAGCCCCTGTTTAAGACCTATTAGGGTCCAAAATTAACAATATGCTATTTTTAGGCACCTGTACAATTTTTTCTTCTGCAATATATAAAAATTAAAGCTCCAGTAATATATTTTTACGTGGTTTAACGGTTTTCTTAGTTATATAGGGTTTAGGTTTTCCAGCCCCTTAAATTTGCAAAAAAGTTATATTTTCATATTTTTTCCTTAATATGAAATTTTCAAATTTTAGTGCAAGTCACAATTCTAAACAATTTGTATTATCTTTTGTGCGCAATGTGCGGTTTTAAAAACCGTTGGTTTACATTCTGCCTTATTTTTTTTATATTCTCGCGATATTTCAATATACGCTAATTATTTTTGATACACACAAACTTGTGTCATAAAATTGAACAGAGTGAAGCTAATAAACACATTTTTTTTTAATTTTTTGAAAATGTGCTAGAAAGCGTCAACATTTTTTATTTCTTATGGTGTGTTAGTGTGTACTATATGTATCTTATATTAAATTAATATGTTTATATATGTATGTATGTATATGGATTATTATTAAATATTGCAAAACTAAGGTGATAAAAAATTTTTAAGAAAATTTTGAGTTTTTAGAAAAGTATGCAAAATAATGCTACTTTTAACAATTCAAATTAACCTTTCTTACCATAATTATAATACTATAATAAATTTTTTCTCCGTTCTAATTGCTTTATGGAACATATAGGACTTCCGTCCAATTTCTTTGCCATTATCAGTTATCAGTTTTGTGGTAAGTTTTGAATTAAACAAATTTTCACTTAGCTTAATTTTCCAAACTTTTGTCCCAAATTTTCCTTGGTCAGCTTATTCTTGTTTTGCTCTGTTAATTCTATTACAAAGCTTGGCGTGTAACTGATGTTGACAATAACCAAAATATATCTCGAACCTATTTCTAATTTTTTCCACTTATTACAGCTCACTAATTGATAATGGACTTTGGATAATTCTTCAATCTTTATTCGTAAAGATCCAGAAATTTGTACCGTACTTAACTATACTATATATACTATTCTTAACTATACTACATATATATGTTATAATAATGAATGTATATAATATAAGAATTCGTACAATTCATTCATTCCTTCTAATGTACATTAATACGAAAATATCTTATTTTTAATTATATTAGACACTTAATTGTTATACTTATTTTTACTAATTAATCATAAGATATGCCATTACGTTTAAACAGGAAATTCAAAGAAAATCAAATCCCGACGTACGTATTATTTACATAAATAATTGAATATGATTTATTATAATTTTGTTAATGTCCGAAAACATAAAAATTTAAAAAAGATTAAATAAAAATATATGGTTAAAAATGTTTATAACTTTAAACATTCGTTTGATGCTCAAATTTTCTGCAAAAGGATATAACATTTTTTTTTACTTCGAATCTGAAGGATAACATTTTTTTTGTATGATTAGTTTTTATTTTTATATACTTAACTAATCAAAAAAAAACAAAAGCTTATATCAAATAATCACCATTAGCATCAAACATTAATGTATAATCCTGATAAAAAAACAAAAATGTAATTAAATAAAAAAAACATTTTACTTCAAGGATACCTTTTAATGAGCATACGATGAATAATTAAATTTATTAAGCAAATTTAGAGGAATAAAAATAAAAGATTCCATCTAATTTTATTATTCCATTTTTTTTTTTTTTTTGGATACTATTAAATTTTCTGCAATTATAGAATATTTTTCAAAGGATATCATAATATGTACATGTCCTTAAAAATGCAACTGAATTTTAAATAAATTCACAAAGAATAAATTTAGTATTAAAGGAAAACACCTAAAAGAACAGTGAAAAAATAAAGAATAAATTAAAAAAAAGAATGAAAGAAAATTTTCAATTAAAAATTAATGAGCTAAGAACAAAATAATTTGTCGAACAGAAGGTTGCCATTAATCTTTAATTAGGTGGAAAAGATGTAAAACAAAAAGAAAAAAAAAATGTTAATTTAAATTTATTATATGAAAAAAAAAAGAAAAAAACTTTTTAAGCTTATAAATTTATTAAAATGTCATATTGCAATTTCAAATATTATGATCCAATTTCATAATATTTAAAAAATCTTTGAAAGTATTAAATTATCCTTACTGTTAAATTGGAACAGCTTTTCAAGATATTCCGAAAAATTTAATCTTTACTTTATTTTATTTAAATTATCTTTCAAATTTGAATTTATTATACTAATGAACTCAATTTCATTCAACTGAAAATTACGGGTTTATGACATAATTTTATACGTCAAAATCTTATGTGACAAAATCTTACATACAAAATTTTGCTTTCGAAAATTTGTCAAAACAAAATCTTTTTTCAAAACTTACTAGGACAAAATCTTGCATGACATACATACTAATTATGTCACAACAAAGTACTTCAAAATGTAATTTATACATGAAAGTACCCCAAACTCCCCCATACCCCAATAGAAATAGTATATTTTCTAAAAACTTTGGAAAAACGTATCACAGATTTTGTTAAATTAACCTCCATGTGAAACAAAAACAACTTTTTTTTTAAATATTCTAGAAAAAAACCGGTATGAGAAAAAATTTAAATGTTTATTAGGAACTTAAGATAAATTTATTTTAACATCATGTGACATAAACAATTAATAAGGCGCAAAAACCATATTAAAAGCGTATATTTTCAAAAAGACAATAAAAAGTATTCCCGAATTGTGACTACTGTTGCATCAAAATTTGTAGTTTTTTTTTTAATTTTTCATTTAAGACACTTTCTTCAATTTAAGAAAAGCTGTTAATACATACAAAATATAATGTTGAAACTTTAATTTTTATGTTTTACTTTAAACTAATAGTCCAAAAGTGTCTAAAAATACCCAATTTTCCACTTTCCACCTCTAATATGACTTTTCAATCTGCAGAATTACAAACACTTATGCTTATTTTAAAAGATATTTACCCAAGATTTTCATTCCGGAGTTAATGTATAGGAACAAAAAATTTTCTTTTCTCTTAACGGTAAATCTAAATATGTACTAAATTACAAAAAATTGTGTAATTTCTCTTTTGAATAATTAAAAATCTGCTGTCGTTTTACGCTTTTAAATTGAAAAGCAAAGGATTTTTGTATTGAAAAATATTCGACAGAACTTGAGATATAAACATTTATAGATATGATATTTCTCAGCTTTGAGGAATTTGGTAATTTATTGAATATTAGAGGTTGCAAAGATCGGAATATAGCAATGTAACTTATATTTGACGAAGACGATTAAAATAAGAAAAAAAAACATTAATACTTTGAATACATTAACAAGCCGAATAGTAATAAATTATTTATTTAATATTTTTACTTTACAAGGAAAAATGAATGAAAAGAAAAGAATAGGAAGAAAAATAAGATATAGTAACGGATAGATATAATTAATGTTCATCAATTCTAATTTTCTAACAATATTTTAATTTATTTTTGAAATCCTAGTAAAACTAAAGCAACCCATTAAAGTAGGTGGAAATCTTCCAAAGACATCAAGAAATTCTCCTTCAGATTCTTACTCTATAAACCTACCTTCCTCTGTAGTAGTATTGGCTAAACGTCTGATGCAATATTTTCGTAAGAAAGTAAAAACAGGAGAGCATAAGACAAAGGGTTCGGAAAAATTGATTGTGGCAGTGGTACTGTAAGAGAACCATTATTATTAATTTTGTGATTATTATTATAATTTTGATATCAATCACGAATCCATTAGCATTTACAACATAACATTTTTTTCGATGCTCTGAATTTTAGCAAAATAAAGTTTCAGAACTGTATTTAAACAATATGGAACGAAATTGTAAAAAAATTCTGATTAATAAAATGGAACATGATATATTATGCGTTTTGAGCATTTTTTTACAACCTCGAATTTAGGGAAGTGAACGATTTTCATTGTGATTCACTGTATATATGGTTAAATAATGTTTTTTGTACAACAGGACCTTGGTATAAAAGTTGCTTTTCCCGGCTATAAACATAATTAAATGTATGTACATACATATATAATAATTATACATTTATATTTTATATAGTTTTCTTTTTTATATCAGCAACCAAACAAACGCCAATAATTTTAAAATATTTGTTTATTGCGTATAGATATTTATGTATAATGCGATAAATATATGATTTTGTTTACATAAGTATAGATATGTATGTATATAATGATGTCGATTCATATTGAATACCTATAATTTAAAAAACGAAATTTTCAAAATCAGTTGGTAGTCTGGTTGAAAATAACCTAGTAATATGTTCAAATTTTTATGATTTACAGGTTGAATTATAATATGGTATTTCAGGTGAACGATCCAAAGCAAAATACAAATTGCAAAGTAAAAAATTACGGATGATAGATGATTACAAAAATAAACTCTAGAAACGAAATATTTAAAATAAATTTAAAAAAAGATGGGAAAATTTCGTCAGATCCTTCAATCCTCCAATACAAGAATAGTTTGTACTTTTACTTGAAGGTCTCTAATATTTTTTTATCGAATTAAATTTAACCCCCTAAATAGTGAAAAATAAAATTGAAGGTAGATGTTGAGCGCAACTCAAATTGTTTTAAGACAATAAAAGAAAGCATTTGAGGTTAATTTTAATTATTGCAACTCTCAATAAAATATTTTTTTTAATACTACAGGATGGACCAACTTGAACTGACTGATTGTAATTGTAATTTTTTTTATTTTTAAAGTTTTTTATTTTTTTTTTTTTGAATGAAAGTATAAATTATTAAATTTTTTTTAAAGCTAAGTGCGAAAAGTGACAATGTTGGCAGTTAATGGCTCTTTTTAACACATTTTGCATTACTTTGCACAATTTCTGTGCGAATATTCTGCTTTAGTTCCTGAATATTCTGCTTTAGTGGTTTGTTAACGTAAACCCCTTCCTTCAAGAAACCCCACAAAAAAAAAAATCTGAGGCAGTCAAATCTGGGGATCGAGGTGGCCACGCAAATTTGGAAAAAATAAAATCTAATGAAAGAACGTCTTAAATGATAGTTTACTGGGCTAGTCATAATAATAATATTTCGCCACTCATTAAATTTTATTTTATTTTATTAAAATTTCAATTCACCTTACTTTGTTACCTACATATATAATATAAATAATTACATAAAACAAATCAATTAATATTTTTCCTTATTTCTTTTTTTTTTTCATTTTTTTATTAATGCTGCTTTCACATATGTTATTTTTTTATTGGGGCAAAATACAATTAGGTAAGTAAAAAAATTAAAAAAAAAAATTTATTAATATAAAAATACTTTCTAAGAAATTAATTTAAATTTTTGGCAAAAACTACAAATAAAACAACAAAAATTTCTTTGTTTTACATATTATGATTCAAAATAACAAAAAAAAAAAAAAAAAACCAAAATAAATCATAAAAAACATAAAAAATACATTGTATACAATCTTAATATAAGTGAGTCATACATTTGCAAAAAGAAAATCTTTTACATTTTAATTAATTTTTTTTTGGAAAATTAAATAAAATATATTTGACAGCTTGAATGGATTTTTTTTGAAAATATAATCTAATAGCATCATTTTAAAGTTTTTTTAGTATCAAAAATAACTTAAAATTATGACACCGTAATTAATTTGATTGTTTTGTTATTTTGTTTGGAAAAACAGGAAATACTTGAATGTCATACGTCAGCATTCAAAAAAAATTGTGTAATCATGGGAAATTTGAAAAAATTAAGTGTAAATTGCGTAGGGTATAATATGTAGATATAGATGTATATATATAATAATTTTATTTTTTTGTTCAGTCAGATCAAGAATCATACATTTAGAATAGAATAATATTGTTAAAAATTTGTTAAAAAATTTTCCTCACACATTACATCAAAAAAAAAATGATTAAAATTATTTGTGGTGAACCATAATAGGTAGGTAAGCGCTGCAGATGTACACTTAGGCCAGTTAAAGCCCGTTGTGATACCCTGGATCAGTGTTTCTCCTAAATAAACAATTGGAAGCTTCTTACAAAGTGTTGTAATTTGTTAAGTCCACCTTCGACGGATCGAAAAGGTTGTTTAAGAAAATTTACTCAGAAACTTTTTTCTATTTAGAGCAAGAGCTGGGCATTCACGCAGCAGGTGAAAGATTGATTCCACTTCCTTTTTATCTTTGCAGCTTCTGTAAAAATCATATAAGGGAAGTCCTAGTCTTCTGGCATGTCTGCCGATCGGACAATAACCTGTTAAAACCCTTATTGCATTACCGATATTTTGGCGATTTAAGGATAAGAGTTTATTCGATCATTTGAGATCTAATATAGGCCAGGTTTGTTTAGCCGCAGCGCAAGTGTTAATAGAGAAGCACCTGCGGTTTGTGACTGTATTAGGTTTTTGTTCAGACCAATATTTGCAGGTTGTAATAGGAACTCCAAGATTCTTCTTTTCTTGGAGATTTTGAAGGTTTTGTACTGCTCCTGGCGAATTCGTCAGCTCTGTGGGGAATCATTAGTTTTGCTGTAATCTAATATAAATATTATTTATGTACAATATATTATTTATTTATTTTTGAGAAGTGCATAATAATATGTAAATCAAATCTTTAAAGAACATCAATTGTTTTGAATTGAAATGTTTTTCATTAAAACATTTTAAATGTTTTAGTCCTTTTATTAGTTATAAATACTCCTTTTCACTTTTCAAATATTTTATACAGGTAGAAAAATTGTATAAAACTGCTATAAAACTTGATGACATTAATTATATTATAACATTAACATTATAATATTCTTTTAAAGTCGAATATATTCGATTTTTTTTCACCTTTACAAGGTATTAGGCACTAAAGGTTTTAACCAATTTCTAGAATACTGTGCAAATTTTAATGTTAATAATAAAAATTAAATCTACTATATTTTTCTCACTCATCCAAGATTGTAAATTTATTCACTCATCTAAAACTAAAACTAGTTCTACTGTCAAGAGTATTTAATATAAAAAGAAAACATAGTATTGACTTTTTAGTTTAACTGTGGATAAGTATTTTTGAGAGGCTCAACAACATATATATTACGATTTATAAATGTTTGCCAATGTTACTACGTCCTGAATAGTGTATTAGATGGAAATTAAAGACCGATGACTTATATTATAATAATAATTTTATTTGAAGCAAACTCTATATCTATCTCGAATATCTAATCATACATTATTTCTTAATTTAGTTAGAAGGTATGCCTAATGTTAATACTAATGATCCTTGTACCGACTTTAAGAATGATGTTGAACCTAATTTGCCTGAAATCAAATAGTTAATCATACGAACAATATTTAATCATACAACAAACAAAAATAATTAGAACTATAAAATAAACTCATAGTTAACACAATTATTTCATAGCTAAATGAACTTCAAAAAACAAAGCATAATATAAAACCAAAGATTTTTAAAGACGTACATAAAAGTCAATAAAAACTTTTCTCAGTTGAAATAATTGTATAACATGCTCCAAAATTTGTAAATTTTCTTTTCTTCTTTATAATAAGAAGAAATTATAAAAAATCAAGACACACTTTCTTCAATTTTTGAAAACCATAAAAAAATACACAATAAGAAAAGCTGTTAACAAATCTAAAAATATAATGTTGTTACTTTAATTTTTGCGTTTTACTTTTGAAAAAATTTGTACAGGTGCCTAAGTTATAAGATGAATGGATGAACGGACATATGGGCCGAAAAAAGTGAAGCTAATAATTAAAATATATAAAAAAAATCAGCTGTCTCCACCACAGGACCGACCGCCACTACACAAAAGTACAATGCCAAAATTTATAGATTTCTTACATAATAATTTATATCAAAGCAAAATAACTTCTAATAATTTAACAACATTTTGTTTTATTCAATAACAATAATAAGCAATGAAATCGTAAAAATATATGTGCATTCATTCATACATCCATTTCCTTTATTGTGTAAAATGTAGGTACATGATTTTTTTTCATTCAAAAATATTAGAAGTAAAAAATAATAAAAACTGTAAACAAATACAAAACAAACATAAGATTAATATATTAATATTTTTCTGTTACGAAATATTCGTAAAAAACTTAAAAACTAGTAAACTACCGCTTGCGGTTGTCCGATTTGCTCCAAAAGCTTATCAATCCGAGATATTTGCGTCAAAACCTTAAATATGAAATTACAAAAAATCCGCTCAGTCGTTTAAGCTGTACACGTGCCCACAGACATATCCACACACACAATAACCCACCCACACACACGAACCCACCCACACACACACCCACGCATACAGACATCATGCTAGAAATGTTTTTACAGCCTTCTCCACACCGGAGTAGTGTGCATATTTGCTAAAATCTCGGGTACAAATTTTTAGTATGAAAACAATACTTACCTTATACATAATTGTATGCGGTCGGTAAAAATATTCAATAATGTGCTAAAAACTATAGTAAAATATCTTTAAAATCTAAATAATTTTGACATTTACCTACTTATTTTGTGGTTTTGCCCTTATCACTGTTCTATTATTTATTTATTATATGTAGGTATATTTTATTTAATTTTTTTAAATATTATATTAATTTAAATTTTTGAAACCAAAGAATATTAATTCGCTGAAGAAAATATTAAATTTGTGGGAGATATTTTTAAATATTTCAATGCTTTTGTAATAAGTTATTGTTATTATTGTTGCTTTTTTTGCATATTTTAAACTTTAATTTTTATGGTTTGACATAATTTTACTAAAAATTTTTACTAATGCGTAAGACTTTTGGAATTAATAAATAAATTTATAAGAAACATAATAAAATTTTTTTAAATAGCATATCAATTTTAATATTCTCAGCGTCCCTCGATACCTTAATTGTATTATTGTATTTAATTTAAAACTATGATGATTACTTCAATTTTAAAAAGAATATTACAAATTAATGTATATATATATATATTCATTATAAAACTACAATATTTTAAGAAAAGTATAAAATTTTAACTTTTGAAATTATTTTAAAAAACATATTTATTAATTTTAATATTTCATTCATGTTTTAATAATTTTTTCTTTTTTTAAACTTTAATTTAAATATCATGATATCTTATCATGCCTGTGTTTCCAATTTTGAAGTTCTTTTATATGTCCTCAAAATGGTTACCTATGCAGTTACTGCTGCTACCACTTTATTTTTTGGTAATTAGATAGTTAGCGCTTTTCAAATATTATGTGTTTGTGATCTTGTCATATTACCAGATGACTAGACCATCTGATGGAAATATTTCTTTATAATCTTACAGACTTTTTATTAAAATGTAAACTTTTTATTTTAAATAATTTAATCGCAACTTCTGCATCTTAGTAAAGTAAAGTTGATTTCTTCTTTGAATTTTTACTTTAAGTGGAGATTTTTTACTTTAAAGTGAAGACATATTTGTAATAAAAATTAAAATGTCTTCATTTAAAGTAAAAAAAAACTTCCTATAATGTACATATATGTATATGAGATCTTTTATATACATATACATAATAAGTAAACTAAATATATGTAGGTATATATTAAATATATATTGTAGAATAGTAAACTAAACAGTCTTCATTAAAAATAAAAATATTTTCGGCCTTAAGTAAAAAATGTTCACTTAAAAAATGTTCACTTAAAGTAAAAAAGCTTTCAGCTGAAATAAAAGAAGCCTATAAAATTCCAATTTTTTTTATACCCGTACGATAGGATCGGGTATAATAAAATTACTCCTCCGTTTGTAACACCTCGAAATAAGCGAGCTAGATATACCTTCAAAAGTATGGATCGGATCAGAAAAAAATTCTAAGACTTTTGAGCCATGTTCGTCCGTCCGTCCGTCCGTCCGTCAGCACGCTAACTCAAAAACTAAGAAAGGTAGAATCTTGAAATTTACACAAAATATTCTGGGAGTAATTTGTAGGTTCCCTATTTTTTTTGGTTGAGTTTGGACCAAGCCTTAGGGTAGCTCTCGAACACCTAACTTTTAAATCCCTACATTTTTCTTGCAATAGAGCTATGAAATTTTAACTACTGATAGATCTCACAAAAATATTAATTTTATTTTTTATAACTTTTTTTTGTAGCCCCACCCGTTACGGAGCTACAGCTCCCCAAAAGTTCAAAAAAGCTCTATATTTAAATTGTTATAGCACAAGTTGTATACGGTAGATCTTCATTTTGAAAACGTCAAACGATTACTACTTTTATTAGCTTTAAAAGTATATATACAATAAATATATATTTGTGGCATACGGTGTCTTAATTTACCGTTATGCGAAACTAAAATTTTGCAAAATCCTTTAACCCTTCTATCTTCTAAACGGTTTAAGTTGGAAACTTGAAATTTTGACAAAAGTTAGATCTTTGAAAATAAGTATGAGTCATTTCAGAATTTTTTTTTGTATCACCCCCCGTTTAGGAGCTGTAAGGAGTCAAAAACTGAAAATTTCCTATTTTTAAACACCTGTAACTTGAACACCTGTTAGAATTTTTTTGAAGTAATACACAAAAATGAAAGCTTCAACATCATACTCTTATTTCTGTTAACAACTTTTTTTAATAATATAGGGTTACTTTATAATTGACGAAAGTGTTACTTGATTTTTTCAAATTTTCTAACAAATTTCTTCAACAAATTTTTTGCATTTGTTTTATTCGATAATTTGAAATTGTTGAGGATATAATGCGTAGTACATAAAAATGTAAATAAATATACAACATAACGGTTGCTTGAAGAATTTTTATTTATATGATATTGATATACATACATACTTATATAATATCATGTTTATTTACATATCGTATATGTCACTAGTGAATGAATGATAAGAGTATATATGTATATTATATAGCGCCGTATTTACATACATATATGTATTTTTTTGTACTTATAAGAAATTATTCTGTCAATGGAATATTTAAATATAATATAATATAATATTTAAAATTATATTTACTATTTTGTACTAAGTAAATTTAATATACATTTACCGCTTAGTATTAAATGGTACTATAGAATATTTGAAAAAGTTTTGGATTGATAATCGTTATGTGAAAGGTTAGAATCTGCTTTCGAAGAATGTACATTTAAACATATAGTTTGAATATATGTACAACCCATAGTTCTAGAAATTATAAAATTCACCCAAATTATTTTAAAATACTAAAACATTAAAAAAATAATATTGCAAGCAGAGTGACAGGCTGTTAACATACTAACGGTTCGTACGGGTATCTAAGAGTTGACAAAGTCAACTGTATTCTTCCTCGTTTTTTAATAAATTTATATTTTAAGTTTTAATGTAAATATTGAGTTACAAAAAATATCGATGATTGATCATCATTTTAGGCAGTCGGAATTTCATATTATCGTTTATAAATAAACTAAATTGGTATTGATTTAATTTTTAAAGTGTTAATTATTTGAATTTCCTTTGGACGTCTAAAAGTTCACATATAATTATATTCTGCTATTTTGCTATTGATTTTAATCTCGTTTCAAGGACATCCAAAAGTGTCCAAATAATCTCGATTTTGATGTATATTTTAACAGACACCTTTTGTTGAAATATGGACTTTTTAGATTATAACAAAACTAATAAAAATTATATTAGTATTATAAAACTTATATTTAATAAATTTTGCTTCAAAAATTTAATTACGATACTAATAATGTATTTAAGATAATAATCTTTTATTTAACGTTTGATCTACTGTAAAAATAACTTTTCCTAATTTTCTTTTATTTTCTTATAATGGAAAATAAAAATAAAATTTCATTTTATTGAACTCTAATAATACCTTTACTCTGTACTCTTTATGTACTCTAAACATTATATTTTAGTATTGGAGAATGTGATTAATTATTCAACCATTGAATTCTGCAATCAGAATATTATGAAGAAAAGTTATTAAAAGTTATTGTTTTATCCTTTGAAATTTTCTTTTGATTCGTATTGGTTTAGTGTTTAATATAAATTTTATCTTTTTTTTTTTTTTTGTAATTATTTCTTACTCAATTTTTCTATTGTATTTTATTAATTTATTTTTTCTATTAATTCTTTAATCATTATCTGAATATACCGTTATTTGCAAAATATTTTCCTATTTGTATTCTTTAACATTAGGTATACGTTTTTTTAAAAGATAATATTAATATGAAATCAATGAGCACTGATAAATTTTACTATTATGCTTTTTCCTCTTAATTCGCTTTTTTCGGCATTTAAATATTCTTTTGTATTATGATGATTTTTTTAAACTAATTTATGTTTCAAATTGAATACATTTATACTTACAATATTGAAAAAAAAAATTTCAGTTATTCAAACCTAATTCCAACCATCATATCCCTAATAACACCTGGTGCCAAAAGTCAATAATAATATTCTTTACTCCTAAAAATTATCTTCTTATAAGTAAAGTCAATCTATAATCATAATAAAATGGTATTAATTTGTAATATGATTTATGGATTTTTTAGCAGACGTATAGGCTTATGTTATATACATATACATATGTACATACATATACTATAATATTCATAACAATCAATTTTTATAGCTTTTTTTATACTTTTAGCCCATCAAAAATCAAAAATAGCAAGAAATAAAAATATAAAATAAAATAATAAAAACGAAAACGAAAAAATATACACACATTTTCTCACCTAGTAAAAATAAAAACAAAGAAAAACACAAATAAATGATACTTTTCTTATTTAAAATGAAAAAGAAAAATACATATCTCATAATATTTTAACATCTCTTTAAAGAAATAAACAAAGACCAAAGCAAAGTAAAGAAATTTTCTATAAAAAAGAAAACAAAATTATTATAAAAAATGTTTTTTTATTTCTCCCCAACACACAGCAAAGGAAAATAAAACACACATAAAAATAAATCATCCAAAAAAGAAAAAAAAAAAAACACAAAAAAAAAAATTGTATAAAAAATGAATCAAATAAAAAAAAAATTAAATTTATTCACCTGTTGTTGAAAAATTTAAAGCATAACAGAATCAAAAAAAAAAAAAAACAAAATAAAAACAACCAAAAAAAGCAAACCGATAAAATACAAACAAACACCAAAATAAGATATACAAAAATGATTTGTATGAAACAGTTTTTTATTTACATTGTTTATAACAACTGCAATATTATATTCATTTTATAAATACCCTGTATTATCTATTTTTCTTCTTATAACAAAAAATACAAATAAAACAATAAAAACACAACACAACTAAAATAACAATAACGATTACAATAACAATTTGTAATAAAACTCTTAAAATTGAACTCATTTACCAGTATATTGAGTTTTTTTTATTTATTTATTTTTTTTTTTTTATACTATTATATATATTATATTTTTATATTATATATAGGTATATTTTTTATATATTTATTTTTTTTTTTTTAATTTTTATATTTATTCTCTTTTTTTCATTTAATGAATTTAAATAATAAACTCACCTGATATTCTCAAAACATAAAAAAAAAAACCCTCAAAAAAATACAATAAAAAAAATATGCCGACAAAATTTTAGAAAAGCTTTCGACATGCGCTAAATAAGAAACAAATTATTATAACTCAAAAATTTTAACTCATATATATATATTACATTACAAATATAAAATATAATAATGTATCCTTTTTTAACAATTTTCTATTTCAATTTTTAAATAAGAGTAAAAATTTTAAATTGAGTGCAAAATATTTAAAAATTACCATTATATTCAACCAAAATTGTTTATGCGCCTTTTACTTTATAATGAGTTGCAGATTGTAATGTATCTTTATATTATTTATTTATTTACATATTAATTTCTTTTCAACCAAAATATCGGTCTTTCCATAATCTCTCAAAACGGCAACTGTGACACCAATCTTCAAAAGTTTAAAATCCAAATTGTGTTACAATTGGTGGGGTGTCATAGAGCCATAAGTCTATGAATACGGCTTTATGACCCATTCAAATGATTTTATCATTTTTTTTTGTATAATTGTTGTTTGATTTATGTTGAAAAATGTTTGCAAAAGTTTTGTTGCTGAAATATGTATGAAAGAAAATACATAGGAAAGGTTTTAGAGTTGGCTACAAAATCAGGAAATCCGCTTTTTCCAGAATATATATATATGTAAAGATCCTGGAAAAAGAGACAATCCTGGTTTCGTAACCAACTATAAAATTCCTCGAAAAAGATACATATTATATAGGCAAAACCCGAAACAGGGCAACCTTTATTTTGTAATTCTTTTTGTATCTCATTTTTACAGAACAAAGAATTTGAAATCATGGCTCATGGGGGTAAAAAAAAAGGTTTCAAATTTTCATATAATATTAAATTCTGACTGTGAAAAACAATAATAAATTTTGTGAAAATTTGGGCATTTTTATGAAAAACAAAAAAAAGAACTCTGAACACGACAACTGCTGCCCTCGCGCCACCGTTTGTCACGCCCGTTTAGAGGCAGCAGTTGTCGTGTTCAGAGGCAGGAAGTTGTAAAGGGAAGGACTGAGGGAGGGGTGAAGAGGGGATCGAAGAAAGAGCCGCGAAGGCCGCCAGGGGCTGATAAAAAATTGTTTGAAATCTGTCGAAAATATTGAATAATTTTTGTGATATTGAGGAGAGTTTTTATAGTTGGTTATAAAATCAGGGTATTTTCCCTTTTTCAGAATATTTATATATATATATATGCGAGATTTTGACTTAGACAGATTTTAGAGTTAGTGAAAAAAATCAAGGTATTTTCCTTTTTCCTGAATATTTACATATAGGTATTATGTATAAAAGAGATTGCGAATTAGAAGGGATTTTAGAGTTGATTACAAAATCAGGATATTTCTCCTTTTCCAGAATTCTTATATATATGTATATGCGAGATTCTGAATTAGGAAGAATTTTAGAGTCGGATTCTAGAGTTTAATAGTTTTTCTTTTAAAGTATTTTTAATCGAATGAAACATAACACCATATGACTTTATGAGCCATTAGAATGGGATATAAAACCATATTGGAAATATGGTTTTATGACTCATTTTTAAAATATGGCTTTATGACACCCCACTATTACAATTGTCGACCAATTTCAGTTTTATTTTTTATGGTTTGCAATCTTAAGTAAGGAATAATAGGTATATAATAGGTATATAGCTTTGAAAAAAGTTCAAATACAACTTCATCGTATATTAATCTAACTGAAGAGGAATAGATTCCAAAAATTCGTTACTCTTATTTGTTTCTCGATCTGCAAAAAGCTTTCGATTGTGTTTTTTTAAATTTTACTCCTAAAATTATAAAAATTAAATTACACCAATAATCAATTGTATCTTTTTCAATCTTACCATTCTAAAAGACAACAACTTGTTCGAATAAATTCTGTACTAAGTCAAACGAAAGCTAAAGATGTTAAACAACGATTTAAAATTAGGTCCCGATCTTTTTAAAATATATTTCAAAGATATCTGTCTTTTGAATTTAAAAGTAACTCTTCAATTTTACACAGACGATGTTAAATACAGTAAGCAAAATCAGGATGACATAACAAACTTCATAACACAAGATTTAGGAAAAATTAAAATTTGGCTTAGGAAAAATCGATTATTTTTGAATGCTAAGAATACTTCTATTTAATACTAAAAAAAATTTCTAACTTCACGATATTTTATAACAATACTTTGATTGAACTTGTAAAAACTTCTAATTATTTAGGGCTAATAATTGATAACAAACTAAAATGGTCTGACAACATTGAACACATTGCAAGAAAAATTAGTCCCTATATCTTCATCTTAAAATGGAAGCGAAACTATTTTGCAGAGAACACGCTTTACATACAATTTATTCACCATAAATTCTGTCACATTTAGTTAATTTAAATCTTAATGAAGTCGTCCACCAAGGTTTATGGTGAATAAATTAAATGTATTAAACAAAATGTAATTAAAACCTTTTTCTTCGTCTCAGAACCTTTGCTTTATCCAACTCATATGTTATATTCAGAAAAGTATTAAAGTCTTACGAATATAGTGTAAATCAGAAACCCCTATATTGAATTTTAAAATTATAAATGATCTATGATGAAGCAGAATTTTTTTTAAATATAAAGTAATCGATATACAGAATCATAATACCAGGAACAAATCAAACTATTATGTTTCACTTTTCAGAACAGATACCATTATATTTCAAACAAACAAAGAACTATTTATATAACAGTTTAGAGGCATTCAACGAGTTACCAAGCGAAATTAAAACAATAACAACTTTCAGTATTTTCAAAAATATCTAATCTTGACTAGTACATCAACTATCTAATCTTGACTGGTAGATCATACCAAAATCCCACCAAAATCCCACTAATTAATTTATTTGATCAGAAATTTTCTTTTTTTTAATGTATTTCTCTGCCACATAAATGTGGACAGGAAATTACAAAGCATTTCCTGTTCAGACATGGCTGTACATGTCGTAAGGTGGAATAACTCTTACGACATGTGTGGGATTCGAACCCACACTCCCTCGGTGTTTACAGCGTATTTTATACGCTCTTACCCAATAGGCCACCGAGGCCCCTTTTTTACTTTGAACTTTGAATTTTGAATTTTACAAACCCCATAACAAAACAAGAATCAAACTAACATTAAAAAAAAATTTTTTTTTTCTTTGTAAACGTTTAAATATTTAATTTGTATTAAATTTGTTCATAATTTAATTTATTTTAAATGTTTTTACTTTTTTTTTTATCTTGTTTTTTTAATTCAATTAAAAGAAAAAAAAAAAGTGTGAAAATTTAAATACGTATACTAAATTGTTTAAAAAAAATAACATTAACAACAATAATTAAAAGGACCAATCTTTTTTTTTAAAAAATAATTTAAATTTTTAAAGGCATTAAATATTAATAACTATAAGAATATATTAAAGCTTTCATTAAATATATTTAAAATATTAAAAGATATGCATATACCTACTCATTTCATTGATTAAAGACCTACCTTAACAAAACAAAACCACACCATAATTTTCTTTGTTAGTTTTTCAAAATTATTTTATACAAATCTACTTATACTTTTAAAACTGTAGGTACTCACACTTAATCAAATATTAAAAAAAAAAAAATTAAAACTAAAAGCAAAAAATATGTAAATAATATCCACTCATTTTTTGTATAATATAAGCTTTTAGCAAATATCTATTCATAATAACGGTTATTCCTTAACCGACTTTTAAAGAGATAAAAAAAAACTCAAATTTAAAATTTCTCATTTTTTTTATAATAATCACTCAATTAATTTGAGCAAAAGATTTTTTGAACAGTCATAACTCATAATATACCTAATTAATATAATATTTTGTTTAGATTTTGTTTCTAAAGTATGACAATTAATAGCAATTAATATAATCAAAAATAAACAAAATATTTTCATATACTATTGGTATTTGAAAACGTGATCAATAAACTTTAATAAAAAACAAAAAAAAAAATAAAACATTTTGTTACCATTAATTTCATTTTATTAACACTCAAGTCATCCTGATTTTGCTTTAAACACTCAAAAACTTTACATATACAAACAAATCAAAAAATTAAATTAAATAATTCGTTTTCATAACGGAAATTTCAATAAATTTTACTCATTCAATACTCATACATTATTCAAAAGGAATATATAAAATATAATGAGTGGAAATAAAACAAAAAAAAAAAGAAAAACAAACATACAATTTTAATTCTTTCTACACATTTGCATTTATGGGGAAATTTCTCAACAGTTGGTCGCCAGCTCGTATTAAAGTAAGGTCGTTAAATTAAAGGAAAAAAAAATAAAAAATAAAAACTTTAAAATTATAAAAAAAAAAACAATAATAATAAAAAATGATAAGAATTATTTTTTAATAAAAAAAAAAAAAAAACAAATTAAAAAAAGTGAATGTAATAAAATTAAAAAATAATCAAAAACTAATAACAAAATTTTAAATTAAAAAAAAAAAAAGAAGAAAAATATTAACGCGCGCGTTTTATGTTTTTTATATTTGTTTTTTTTTTTTTTTGTTTGTAATTATTATAAATTTATTTGTTACAATTTTTACTGTTATCTAGTATTATTTTTAATTTTTCTATTTCTATATACATATATATATTCAATTCTATATTTTGTCAAATGAAAGACGAAAAAATTAAAAAAAAAAAAAGTTAAATAAAAAATTCATAGAAATACAGTTACATATAATATATAAAGTACTGTAAAATATTAATACCGTTATTAAAAATTAATAAGTTATTATTGTGTATGTGTTAAATAAAATATGTATTTGTATATTTAAGTATTTATCTTTAATAAATAATAAGTATTAAGTGAAAATTTTCCAATATTTTAAATATTTGATTCCCGGTTATAATTACAATAATATATAATTTTTCTTTTCTAAAAGAAATTTATAATTTTTGTTTTTTTTTTATTAATTTCTATTTAATTTTTTATTTATAATTAGATATAAATAATTTATGAAAAAAGAAAATTTGAAAAAAAAATTTTTATTAAGAATATTAGGTATACCTATATACCGATAAAGTAATAAATAAAGAAAATATTTTAGTTTCTGTTTTTATATGTTTTTATAATATTTTTCTTTTCTACTCCCATTGTTTGTTTTTTGTTTTTTTTTTGTACATTTTATGAATTTAATAATAATAATTTTTTTTTTCGTAAAAAAGGGCTTTAAATATTTAATTAGAAATTGATTTTTTTTTTTTTGTTTTTTTTAAATTTTCTACTGTACAGTTATAAACAAAAATATAAACAAAACGGGATACATAGAATATTTCAAAAAAAAAACAAAAACAAAAAAAAAAAATAAAAAGAAAACAAAAAAAAAAACAAGAGAAGAAAACAATAATATTAATAAAGAATACAAGTGAATTTTCCTTTAAATTTTGATGTTGTTTTTTTTCTTTTTGTTTTTATTTTTTTGTTTTTTTTTTTGTTAAATTCATTTCTCTTGTTTTTGTTTTGGTATGTTTAAGAATGAAAGTAACAAAAATAACCTAAAATAACTAAGCAAGTTTTTATTTTTCTCAAAGTCAGTCAGTAAAAGAAATTTTTTTAATAAAATAAATAAAATTAAAAATAACAAAAGTAAACCATAACCAATAAATTTTAAAACAAAAAAAAAAATTGAAAATGGCTTCTTTAACAGTTATTTCAAAAAAAAAAATATGAAAATTAACATATTAAATTATAATATATAGAATTAATTAAATAATCTTCACAAAAAAAAAAAAAAATTAAAATTAAAAATTAATGTTATTCTTAAAACAAAGTAAATATAAAATAAAATTAAAATAAATATTATGTAAAATGTAAATATATATTTATAATAAAATATATAGGTACATAAATATTTTTTTTTTTTTTTAAATCTTATTAACTTATACCAAAAAAAAAAACAAAGTAATAATAAAAAGTTAAAAGTTTAAAATTAAATATAATATAATTAAAAATTTTCTCAGTATAACACAAGTTCTAAAGTTATAGACATAAATAAATTAATGTATATTATATTACAAAAAAAAAAAAAATAAAAAAGTTAAAAATTAAAAATTAAATTAAAAAATAAATTTTAAATTTTAAAAATTAAATTTTTTTTAGTATTTAATATAAAAAAATTTTTTTTTAAAACAAAATTTAAGTAAATATTCAAAAATCGTGTTTGTGTCTGAATTTTAGTATCTATATTATATATAATTCATATCAAATTAAGTTTTTTTCCAATTTAATGTGAAACAACGATATTTAAAGCAAAAAAAATTAAATAATTAAAAAAACCATATTTTAAATTATTGTGGAATTTCTTTTGGAATACGTGTAGAATATAAATAAAAAAAAAAAAATTTAATATTGAAATCAAATGACAAACAATGTGCAGTAATAAATAAAAATCCTATACAGTATATTAAAAATATACTTTTAGAAAAAAAAAATATTATATTAATTAATTTTAATATTAATTTAAAAAAAAATTAAATAAAAAATTCTGTATTCAATATTCTGGATTATTTTTGGATTTATTTTTATATAAAGTAAAAGAAAATGTAAAAATAACAACAAATTTTTAAAATTGGTAGGATTTAATTTATTATTTTATTTTTAATTGTTTGGTTTTTTTTAAATTAAATATTAAAATTTTTCAAATAAATTTTTTTTCCATTTAAAAATGTTCAAATTTTCTAATTTTAATCCACTTATAATATACGTGAAATACTTATAATATACGTTTTTACTTATATTATAATATACGTTTTTGACACTGAATTAGGGCACATTTTTTTTCCCCCTTTGGATTTAAATTTTTTTTTAGAAATTATTCTTTAATTGACATAAAAATTATTCGGATTATTTAATTAAATATTATATCGATTTTTCTTCCACTGATAAATAAATACTTCGACCTACAAACAAAACATACTTACTTAATTACCTACATACTTCGACCTTTAGAAAATTAGCCCTCAGTGATTTAATTTTGGAGAACGAGAAACCTAATCCGGAAGTATACAGAATAATAATATTATTGTTTTGAATATAAAAAAAAATATAAAATTATTAAAATTTTTATAAAAAAGATTTAGTTTGCTTTAGCAGGAGTGCATTTCGTTTTTTACTTCGAGTTTATAATAGGTGTGTTCTTTTGGTTCAGTTTAAAGTCAGGATTTTATAAAATTCAAAAGAACGTTTCGTGTTAATTATCTGGATAAATTTTTTTAGGTTGGCAAACCCTTTATTAACATATAAAAAATATCATTCTGATTTCTGACATTTCAGTTCCAATTTGAAAATAAATAATAAATATAAGGATTTTACACAAATTTGAGTTTTGTAGTTTTTAATAAAATTTTGCATAAGCAAAATTAAAATTTAAAAAAAATAAAGAAAAGTCGATTTTTTTAAATTTGTATAATTTTGAAAATGTCATTTATTCGATCTGAAAGCAATAACTAGTAACTAACTAACAATAACAATAACTAGTAACTTATCAACATTTAAAAAAAAAAAAAACTACGAAAGCGCCACTTGTAACGAATGGCATTACTAAAATTTTGAAACCTAGATAAAACTCAGATAAAACATAATTATGTTGGTTTTGAATTGTCATTTTATTTTCATAAACCTTGAACCGAAGCAAAAGAACACAGCTAATATGTTTATAGGATTAACCATCTCTCTCACATACAGAGTTAATTTTAGACTGCTATTTCGAAACGATTAGTGCTATATATGAAATTTTAAATCAAAATCAGATGTGAAAATTTACTTATTTCAAACAAAAAATGGAGTTTTCAAAAAAAAATTTAATTTTAAGAACTATTTATGTATGTATTATAAAGTTAATTAAACGTTTTTTTTTACTTATTCTTTGAATATGTAAGTTTATAATATTAAAATTGAATATATCAAAAAAAAAACAATAATGACACATAAGACTTTGACATTTATAGCATATTATTAATTCTGCTCCCGAATAGGATTAAAAAAGTTAACCTTGTCAATTAAAATGTTCATTTCGAAATGCTAATGAGTTTATGAAAATGTCATTGAGTTTATTAAAATCTTCTCCGGTAATTTCGAAACGGCTTTATCTGTCATAGAGTAACTCTAACATTCAGAGAGAAAGAAACGAAACGAACTCCAGAATGTACAATGAAGTAGATTTCAACCGTAAATATTAAGTGTATTGTTTATAACATAAATTGGATTTATATAAATTTTTAACTTCAATAAATGTTATTAATTATTTAAATTGTATGCAAATATAATATAACAACTTTATATATTTTTAATTAATATAATATTATAATTATTTCTGATTGTAATTCATATTTATGACCTGAGGTATTTACCATTAAATTCAAATTTTCTACATTTTTAAATTTATAAATTTTAAATTTAAAAATTCTATATGTTTTTTTTTTTTTCCTGCGTCCATATCCTTGTCCATATCCATAATTCTTGAATAGTTAAAATTCAATAAAGAGTTTAACTATATTATTTTTGAAATAAAGATTTATGTTCTTTCGATATAGATTATCTTAGTGAGTTTGAAGTCATTACAGTACATTTATCATGTATTCTAAATAAAATTATTTTTTCTCTATCAATATCAGCTTTCTTCTACTTTCTTTTATTGTAAAGATTTCTTTGAATTTTAGATTTGTATAGTAGTCATTTGTATATAAGTCACCCTATTTAAAATGTCTATAAAAATTTGCCATGCTTATAAGTGCATTATCGATGCGGGCTATCCACTTTTTACATCCTATATGTTTAATAATTAAATCTACTAATTTTCTCCAAGACATTTTACGTTAATGATCAAGCTTTTCACACGGTTCCTTTATTTACCAGAAAGCTCACAAAATGAAATGATGATCGTCAAAAATCAGAAAATGATATTGGAAATTAAAAACAGAATTATTTTATCTAATCCGGTCTTTGACTGCTCTAATAATGGAACATTATTAATTAATACGTTTAGTTATAGATTAGCGTATAAGAATAGAAGTGCAAATATATTTTTATTAAGAAAAATTAAGAAAAAATTTTCCACCATAAAGCTTTAACCACTTACTGTTCTCTAATCAATCTCTATTGATTAAAACTTAGAACTTAAACTAAACAAGGAAATCGTAAACACTTCCCTTAAACTTTTTTTTGCAAAAACTTTCAAGATGAAGCTACATCATATCTTTTATTTGAATGTTTCTTGCTAAGAAGTAGGGTTCTGGTATCGATTTCTTTTTGAATAGTAATCGAAATATTGAAAGTATTATAGTCCTATCTGGAAGTATCATATAGGCCTAACCTAATCTAAGTTTTTCTTAATAAACTCTTTTACCTATCTACCTATACATGTTTTTTGTAATATAAAACACATTCTGAAAATTATCCAAAGGAAGTGAAATAAATTCTGAAAATATCAAAAAGCGACGCAACACACAATTTAAAAACTTTAAATAGAAACTTTAAATGTTAACAACAAAAAGTAGTTTTTTCATACACATAAGGTAATTTTCATAGAATTTTTATGAAGTCGTAATATATAAAGGGTAAACTTTCTTGGTTTAATTTAAATTATAATATAATTTCTTGTAAGAATTTGAAAAATAGCTGAAGAAAAGTCAAGAATATAAAATTAAAACTTTATTTTAATGAACATTAACTGATTTTTTTTTTAGACTTTATGATCTTTTTGTTAAATTTGAAATTAAAAACTCTTATAAATTTTAATTTATCCGATAGGGAATTAATTTTCAAAACTAAATAAAGAAAATATTATTTTTGAGCATACATCCTTTAAATTTTTTTACTGGAATATTTCACCTCATATTTCATTTGAACATAAATGATGAAAACTGATTTTCTAAGTTTTATTTATTTCGGTGTAATAAAAATATTTTTCACATAATTTTTAAAATTGATTTCCCTAGTTAGTTTTATATCTTGTATAAGTTAAATATGTATCGCATTACTTATCGAGGGATGAAAAAAAAATTTATATACTTATTTTTTATTTTTTTTTGTTTTTAAATGCATTTCTCTGCCACATATATATGGACAGGAAATTACACAGCCTTTACTGTTCAGGCGTGGCTGTAAATGTCGTAAGGGAGAATAACTCTTACGACGTGAGTTAGATTCGAACCCACAATCCCTCGGTGTTTACAGCGTGTGGGTTCTCTTATCCACTAGGCCACCGAGGCCTCTGAAAGAAATATATTTTTAATATAATTTAACATTGTCAACCAAGTTTTAATTAAATCATACTTAACTAATATAATTAAATCTATAAATTATTACTTATGTATTACGCTAAAATATTTTCAACAATAAAAAACTTTGGTTATTTGAAAAGAAACTTTTTTCTTTTTTAAAAAAGATTTAAACTTAGGTTAAATGTTTTAAACATCCAAAGTTTGTTAAAAGTTATTTCATCCTTGTTCAGTTCTATTGGGCTCCTCAGTAGCTATATAAATCTCTTCAAATCACAAACCATTATATTTATATTAAGGTTTGTGAGATTTTATGGAAGTTTACTATGAAAAGTTCAGTTTTATGTCAGCTGAGGATTACATAATACAGCTGAACATGGACAGAATAACTTCTAATAAACTTTTGGTGTTTATAATATTATTACATTATTTGTTATAGAATTTAAAATTGTTTGAAAATATGAAAAGATAATGATAATCTAGCTGTTTGTCTGACTACCGAACTACAATATCGAGACTAATTTTTTTTTAATAATATAGAATTCAATGCAGTTTAAAAAAAATAATTATATTCACATACAGACACATAAACAAAAACCGTTACATAAATTTCATAAAACTCTATAAAATATTTTGAAAATAGGTTAAGTTATAATTATCTTTGTATTTCCCGTTATTTTAACCCTAAAAAGCACAATAGAGTCTAAAAGCACAATAGGTTTGTATCTTTATTATTTAGTTATGGATTATTTCTTCAAATTTATAGAGTTTCTCTATTTCAATTAAGTATCTCTTTCAATTATAGTAAACAAAACATTTTTTTTTTTTTTAAATTATTAAATGATAATAAATATTTGAGTTAAATACATTCTAAAAGAGACTATTAGTCACTGTTGTTCGTTAACATTAGTAAATATTTTGTGCTTTTTAGTGTTAAAAGTTTTTTTCTTCTGTAACACACAGATAACTATTCCATTCTAGACAGTAAGGTCATCTGGTGATCATTAGTTAAAATAATTTTCTATTCAAAAATAAAGAAATATTAGTTAGGGTTGAAATAGCTTCCGTTAATGTTTTAAACTTTCTTCCATTATTATATAGCATTTTATTTAAATTTCTAAAGTTTTTAAATAGTTTTTTTTTTTTTTTGTTGATTAAAATGTCATTTTTTAATTCACTTTTCACTCAGAAATTGGAATTTATTATATAAGTGTTTTTATTTCATAATTTATTGCCTCTGAGAAAATTGAATATTTTATTCAAATCAAATTTTCTATTAAAAAGAAATAAAATATTAATAAAATTGTTTTAGCAATTAATTATCCATTTTATTTTGAAAATTTATAATCTAAAATCACCACTTTTTTTATATAGAAAAGAATTCATATTCAAGATATTGATTCAATAAAACTAAAATGATTAATTTAATATACCAGAAACATTTCATATAGAGGCAAAATAGCAAACAAAAATAAAAAATAAATTGAAATTTTCCGCAGAATAAAATTTTTTCCTTGAAAATATTTTAAATTTCTATATAGAGGCAGGATATTAAAATGAAAAATAGCTATAATAACTACATTACGATCAATATTAAATATATAATTTAAAAAAATATATATATATGTATATATATATTAGCTATATAATATATATACTTTGTATATAAAATAAACTACTTAATGTTTCTAAAAATATTTAAATTAAAATTGCCTTTACAAAATTGATACTTCAACAAAAACAAAACAAAAAAAAAATATACAACGGCAACACATCAGGTACATAATTCAAATCAATCAATAGAGAGCCAATTAAATTGTTTTCCATATTTTTTTTTTAAAATTATAATAAACGATCTAACGGCATGAAATTTATTTTAAAAATATGAAATTTCAAAACAAAAAAAACAAAATTCGAAATTAGTTTAAGTAAATAATTAAACATATATACATGTAAACGTGCCTGTATATGTATTTAACACCAGCTGAAATATTATAACTTTACACATAACCTTCAGTTTAAAATGTCCATCAACGATAATGTAAACAGAAAAAAAAATTTAAAAAGTGAAAAGGAAAAAAAACCAAATGGACTTCAAAAATTGAATTTATTAATAGAAAAAAAAGGAAGGAAAAAGAAGAAAAATGAAAAGGATTACAGTAAGAAAAGATTTTTACCGTTTTCTTTTTTTTTAAAGCAATATATACGAATACACCTATCCTGTAAATCATTTCACATTTTTCTACAATAGATTAAAAATAATTAGAAAAGTTTAAATGCAAAACTAAACTATTAATAAAAGTTGTTTATAAAACGAATCATGTTTTAAAGAGAATATTTCCAAAAACGATTAAATAAATCATCTTAAGAGTGCAATTTTTTTTCTTCATAAAAATTAATTGTAAAATAGAAAAAAAGGGCAAAACATTATATAATTTAAATCTATTTGATTGATGTGAAATGAGTGCTTTGTTTTTAGCACATTTTCAAAAAAAATGTTGAAAAAATGTGCCTATTAGTTTCACTCTGTCCGTCATTCTGTTTACAAAACTTCTACACTGTTAAAGATAGAAACAAAAAATGTTAACCATGGGTAGGTCCCATAAAAAAATTAATTTTGTAGAACAACTTGTTCATATAGCGCCATGCATTACGGAGCTGCAGCCCCTCCAACATTGAAAAAGCCCTACAAGCCATTTTTTCATTCTGAAAACGCTATTCATCACGAATTTAAATCAATATCAAAATTATAGAATGTTTTTAAATTTAGTATGTATTTAAATTTACCGTTATGTGAAATTCAAATTTTATATGATTTTTCTACCTTCAAAGCTTAGGCACGGTTTTAGATACTGACTTGAAATTTTGAGGTAAGAACGAACTTTAAGAATTAGTATAAGTTTCCTCAGAAAAGTTTTTTTTTAGTTCATCCCTTGTTAATAAGCTATAATTAGGGCTCTAAAATTGAAAATTTGCTATTTTTAAACTTGTAATTTAAGCTCCTGTACACATTTTTCTTCGGTAAGATATAAAAATTAAAGCTCCAGTAATATATTTTTATGTTTGTTAACAGTTTTTTTTTGTTGTATACGATTCCAGATTAAAGTCCCTCAAAATTGAAAGAAAATCTATATTCACATTTTTTCTTATATGAAATTTTCAAATTTTGGTGCAAGCTACAGCCCACAATCCTAAACAGTTTGTATTATCTTTTGGAAATGTGTGCTTTTAAAAATCGTTGGTTTACATTTTGCCTTGCTTTTTTTAATTTGGCTATTGATATTTGGAAAATGTTTAGAGCTGATGTCAGATTTTTAGTTTTAACCGGTTTGGAGGTTTTGAAGTTTTATGAAATTCAGATATATACTGATATTTTTAAATACCAAATCGAAAAAGACAATATTCTGTTATCTATTTTCATTTATGCTTTGCTTTAAAAAATACCATAATGCTACCGTTCAAAGTTTTTAAACAAGAAAAACTGAAGTATCTAATATGGATAGTTTTAAAACAAGACAAAATAGTTAATCATATTTTTTAAATATTTACTCAACATTTTGATGGTTTTTTTCCAACATTTTTTTTTAGCAAGAATAGAAAGTTTTGGGATACACTCAAAAAACCTTTAAGATTATCTTTAAAACAAAAATAATTTAAAAAAAAAAAATTAATTAATTTAATTTAATAATAGAAAATATTAATAATCCTTTATAAATATTGAAATTACACGATTACTGCCAAAACAAAAATATAATAATTAGAACTTGTGATAAAAAATATTCTTAATTTTGGTGAAGTTTACAATCCCTTTTTTCTCTATCCTTAAATATCAATAATGAAAGGTTTTAAGATTCTAAATTTAATTTTAAAATTAGTTATATTATTAAAATATTCTAATAATTTTTAAATTTACTTCAAGTTAAAATTAAATTTAATTATTATTATATTATATTAAATTATATAATTAATTTCTTTTATCTGCTTTTATCATAAATAATTCAAATATTTTTTATCCGAGTCATAAAAGAAACAAAAAACTTAACCTTGAAATAAAATTGTGAAAATGGATTTATTACAAGTGACCATTTTTAAATGTTTATTTACCAGATAAAAAGCAAAAAAACTGCCGGTATTCATTAAAATATAAAATAAAAATAAATGTTTAGTTTTTAATAAATTTTATTACAGTTGTATTCAATAAAAAAAAAAAAAAAAACTTATAAATATTATTGTGTTCATCTCTAAAAATAGAATTTTAATTTTTATAAATTTCTTTTTTTTTTTATGAGTACTTTTTTCATTTTTAAATTTTTTGTTCTTCAAGGGCTCTTTTTATTTTTAGATATATGTATGTTTTTTAATGGGAATAGTTCATTATTAGGTTATTTATTATTCACTTTTAATGTGTTTTTCTTTTCTCTCTTATAAAGAACAATAAAAAAATTTCAGAATAATTTCCCCTCTAACTTTCTCGCAAACGTATATGATATTTGGTTTTATTAATGATAGCTTGAATAGAATAATAGAAAGTATTACACTTCTGTTTAGATAATAATTTTATTAACCACATAATCATGAAAATATATATAATACTATTGCCGCCTCTTAATGTGTAGTCAAATTCTATGTTGAATCCCAAATTCATATAATAGACAGTTGCAGTTTAGAAAAATAAAATTTATGGAAAAAGTACAATCGGTAAAAAATCAGAAAGCAAAACCAAATTCGTCAAAACACTAACTGAAATTATTTTTAAAATAACGCCAAAACATAATTAAATTATATATTTAGATTATTTGGTATTGTGAGTGAGAACTATCATATTATATAGCCTATTTTTATTTATCGAGTTCGAAATAAATGTTTTAAAGGTACGTGGGGAAAACGGAATAGGTGTCCGTAAAACATTCGTAAAATCCACAAACAAAATTTGGAGCAAAATTCAGTTAAATTTTTGTATAGGTCACGTTGTCTGTAACAATATTGCCGTTGTTCGTTTTACCTTGCCCTAATGTAAAAAATTTAAAATCTGAAAAGACCGTATATTTGGTGTACAATCTTTGATTAAGATTGTACATGGTACAGATGGCAAGAAAACCGTACAAATATTACCACAATTGTACAAATGGTAACCCTGCATAAAATTGACATATACAAAATATTTAAAAATAAAAAAAAAATTCAAATTTAATTTTGGTTGTAAGAACTGCTGTATACTAAAAAATTAAGTACTTATATGAGAAGAAATTAAATTCAAAAAAGAATACAATTACAAAAGTTTTCTATAATCGCTTCAAATAATATACAAACATTCATACATAAATGCAACAATTTAATAGAAAAGTACTAAAGCCAAACAATTATATATTTGATCTTTAAAGAGACTCTGCCAGCTGGTCATAAGTCACATAAGTACATACTTAGATACATATTGATTATTAATATCAGATCAATATCATTCATCATTATTTAAAATTTCAATGCATATTGTGATGAATGATGATTTTTATCAATTTTTAAATTTTTTTCTTTATACAAGCATAAGTTAAATTACATACATACATATTACATACATATAACAAAGTATAGTCGGGTGGGACGAAAAAAGAATACAAAATTTTAAAGAGAGTAAATGAGAATGTCTCTTTAAAATTTGGTGTTTTTTTTTTCATTCTGTTGTGTATGTTTTGTACTACTACTACCGATTAGACTAGCGAGTACCGACTACCGACCATCGTAGCGTAGTACCATATTACTATGGTAATGTAAATATGAAATGTGTTGTTTATGTTTAATATTATGTATAGGTTTTATGGTAGAAAAATAGTAAAAAATATGTAGTTACTGATGTTCAAAGCTTGAAATGGAATTCATAATACGTAGTGTGTGGCTGAAAACTACTAAATTATAATTATAGATATTATAGTACATTTTATTACTGTAATATAATATCTATGAAAATATGGTTTATATATAAATTGCATTGAAGATTTGAAATATTTTATTTATTTCATTTTTTTTTAAATACCTACTGGGTCATCCATACCTAACATCTAGTAAGTTAACACCAATAAGTTATTTTATACTAGCTTACTTAATTTGCTGTGTTTTAAAATTATACAAAGTATTAATCCTATGCCCTTATCCTTTGATTATAATATGTTATAATATAATTGGTGACTTCTTTAATGTATAAATTACTGTAGTTTTAACTTTATTTTATGCTATAAGTTCATCATTATACTAACTCAAACAGTCCCTTATGCCCCAATCTTCTAGTTAAATCATCGTTAGCTATGACTTAGAGAACTTTGAGATTGTCGTGCTGTTGCAGTCTTTGTTAATAACTTTTGGCATATTTTTTAATGACGTTATCAACCCTTTTTACATCCAAATGATTGTGTAGGTTGCGATTCTCAATGTACCAGGGACATGGACCATGCCAAATTGTACTTTATTCGGAAATTGTTCTATTTTGTTTCTCTAATTATTTTAACTAGTACGTACAACCTTAAAGTTGAATACCATTAATTCATAATGGTTTTAGGACTTGTTGATTCAACTGGAGTTTGTTGTACTTATGTCGACAGGACAGGATGTTTCCCTAATAACCCGTACTTTATTTTTAACTCTTCTTCTTTTGTCTTCGCATGAGGTTTCTACTGAGTTTTCATGCTCAAGGGTGATGTCAAAATATATTTAATTTATGAATATTATTATTAAACATTTTCAATCTAAATAATATAAAAATGAAAATATTTTCAGTAATTTAAAATTGTATCGATTAATCGGATAATATAAAAAGTTATTTTAATTGTTATTATCGAATAATAGAAATATTCAAATTTTAATCAAATCAATTAGTTTAATATAATTCCTCTAATAATTATCAAGTGACACCAGGAAAAGCATATTGAAAGTAAATATGAAAGAAATTCTCTCCGATGAAAATTAAAGAAGTATAAATAGCAGTTATGAATTATAAGTTATAAATGAAGTTATGAATTAATATAAGTTAAGAAATATATCATTTAAAAATACTTTTAAAGATTTGAATTTAGTTATCTTCAGATCTATTTAAAATAAATTTCTGATTTTACTCAATTATTTTTGTTCATATTTACTACATTAAGTTCTAAAGCTAAAGATCATATATTTAATTTTACTTTTGTAGTACCAAACAGTATGCTGTGCGTTAATTTGGATTTTATGCATTGATTTCATTGGTGCCTTTCGAAATTCCCACCTCTACCATCCTTTCAAATAATATAAAAACAGAACATTAATTTAATCAGTATTTTCCGAGATGTTTCAGAGCTTTATTATTGGTGTATTGCAATTAACTTTTTGCTATAAGTATCTTTAATTATTCAAAATTTTTGTTTTAAATTTTTATGAATTTTTAATTTTTTGTTTCAATTTTTTATGAATTTAAAAATTTTTATTTTTTAATTTTTTGTATATTTTCAAATTTTTATTATATGTATATAGAATTATTTTATTTTTTATAATATCTATAAATATTAATTTTTATTGCTGAATTTAGTATGTATATAAATCATATTCACCCCTATAAAAAATTATTATTTATATTAAAGTCTAATGTAACACTTAACACTATAACTCATGTAGTTATATTAAGTGCCTCAAACTATTCTCATAAATCTGTATTCAATTTAACATGTAGTTATTATCGGAGCAATTCGAAATCTTGATTTTCAAAATCTCGTTCTACAAAATCGTGTTTTTTCAAAATTTCGTTTTACAAAATCTCGTTTTTTTAAATCTCGGTAAATCTCGTTTTTAGTACAGCAAAAATAATACATTAAATTTTAGGTTTCATATTTTTATTATATAAAAAACTTAAAAAAATGACGAAATTGAAGAAACATTTTCTGGAAAAAGAATAAGAAATTACCCCTTCTTTAAGTCCACAATTGGACACAATAATAAAATTCATATCTTTGTTTCGTTTTTACAAAATCTCATTTTTTTTTTTTGTAAAAACGAGATTTTGTAAAACTAGATTTTGTAAAAACGAGATTTTGTAAAACGAGATTTTGTAAAACGAGATTTTGTAAAACGAGATTTTGTAAAAACAAGATTTTGAAAACTGAGATTTCGTATTAGACCCGCAGTTATTGTAAATTATATATTTATGGTTGAGTGAGAATAAAGAATAAAGAAAAAACGAGGAAGAATACAGTTGCCTTTGTCAACTCTTAGATACCCGTACGAACCGTTAGTATGTTCACAGCCTGTCACTCTGCTCACAATATTATTTTTTTAATATTTTAGTATTTTAAAATAATTTGGGTGAATTTTATAATTTCTAGAACTATGGGTTGTACATATATTCAAACTATATGTTTATATGTACATTCTTCGAAAGCAGATTCTAATCTTTCACATAACGATTATCAATCCAAAACTTTTTCAAATATTCTATAGTACCATTTAATACTAAGCAGTAAATGTATATTAAATTTACTTAGTACAAAATAGTAAATATAATTTTAAATATTATATTATATTATATTTAAATATTCCATTGACAGAATAATTTCTTATAAGTACAATAAAATACATATATGTATGTAAATACGGCGCTATATAATATGCATCTATACTCTTATCATTCATTCACTAGTGACATATACGATATCTAAATAAACATGATATTATATAAGTATGTATATATATTAATATCATATAAATAAAAATTCTTCAAGCAACCGTTATGTTGTTTATTTATTTGCATTTTTATGTACTACGCATTATATCCTCAACAATTTCAAATTATCGAGTAAAACAAAATGGAAAAAATTCGTTAAAGAAATTTGTTAGAAAATTTGAAAAAATCAAGTAACACTTTCGTGAATTAT
Source organism: Poecilobothrus nobilitatus (assembly GCA_947095535.1). Classification (NCBI taxonomy): domain Eukaryota; kingdom Metazoa; phylum Arthropoda; class Insecta; order Diptera; family Dolichopodidae; genus Poecilobothrus; species Poecilobothrus nobilitatus. The sequence continues at coordinate 73,718,328 of OX352774.1, forward strand.
AAAGTAACCCTATATTACTAAAAAAAGTTGTTAACAGAAATAAGAATATAATGTTGAAGCTTTAATTTTTATGTATTATTTTAAAAAAATTTTAACAGGTGTTCAAGTTACAGGTGTTTAAAAATAGGAAATTTTCAGTTTTTGACCCCTTACAGCTCCTAAACGGGGGGTGATACAAAAAAAGTTTCTGAAATTCATACTTATTTTCAAAGATCTAACATCTGTCAAAATTTCAAGTTTCCAACTTAAACCGTTTAGAAGATAGAAGGGTTGAAGGATTTTGCAAAATTTGAGTTTCACATAACGGTAAATTAAGACACCGTATGCCACAAATATATATTTATTGTATATATACTTTTAAAGCTAATAAAAGTAGTAATCGTTTGGCGTTTTCCAAATGAAGATATACCTTATACAACTTGTGCTATAACAATTTAAATATAGAGCTTTTTTGAACCTTTGGGGAGCTGTAGCTCCGTAACGGGTGGGGCTACAAAAAAAAGTTATTAAAAATAAAATTAATATTTTTTTGAGATCTATCAGTATTTAAAATTTCATAGCTCTATTGCAAAGAAAATGTCGGGATCTAAAAGTTAGGTGTTCGAGAGCTACCCTAAGGCTTGGTCCAAACTCAACCAAAAAAAATAGGGAACCTACAAATTACTCCCAGAATATTTTGTGTAAATTTCAAGATTCTAGCTTTCTTAGTTTTTGAGTTAGCGTGCTGACGGACGGACGGACGGACGGACATGGCTCAAAAGTCTTAGAATTTTTTTCTGATCCGATCCATACCTTTGAAGGTATATCTAGCTCGCTTATTTCGAGGTGTTACAAACGGAGGAGTAATTTTATTATACCCGATCCTATCGTACGGGTATAAAAATAGAAATTTCATTCTATTTGACCAGGTTTTAGCAGATCATCCACATACGAAATTAAATATTTCGGATAAAATATCCCCTTACTGAATAGATCAAAAATATGCAGAATAACAATAATTTATAATTCAAGGCTAAATTTTATTACGAATGCAATACTTTTCTTATGTTTTAGTTAAGAGAAAGTGAAAAATAAAAAACTAAAGTTATTCGATAAAAAAGGGGAATCAATTAAACAATTATGATTTAATTACTTTTATGTTTTTCTTTTATTTGTTATATTGTTATTGTTTTTTTTTTTCTGAATTATTATATAATTAATTTAAAAAAAAAATAAAATAAAAATAACAATCTGATAAGAATTTTGTGTTCAATATGGTGTCCATTTTTCTATAATAATGTTAAATAAAAAATAAAAAACAATTTACATATTGATTATTTATTTGCATATTTATTAATTTATGCATATATAAAACTTTCATCTGTAAGAGATTGATTCTATAGATTAATTTTGGACAAGATAATTCTGAATTAATTTTTTATTTTGATGCGATAAATACATTTTTTTTGAAATGGTTTTGTCTTTAAAAAAAATTATTTTTAGATTTCATATTTAAAATTTAAATTTAAAAAAAACGAGGAAGAATACAGTTGCCTTTGTCAACTCTTAGATACCCGTACGAACCGTTAGTATGTTCACAGCATGTCACTCTGCTTACAATATTATTTTTTTAATATTTCATAATTTTAAAATAATTTGGGTGAATTTTATAATTTCTAGAACTATGGGTTGTACATATATTCAAATTACATGTTTATATACATTCTTCAAAAGCAAATTTTAAACTTCCACATAACGATTATCAATCTAAAATTTTTCCAAATATGCTATAGAACCATTTAATACTAAGCGGCAAATGTATATTAATTAATTTATACTATACATATGTATTATATGTATTATACATTCATTTATCAATATGTAAATAAACATGATATATAAGACGATATGTAAATAAATATGATATATAAGTACGTATACCAATATCATATGAATATAAATTCTTTAAGTAACTGTTAATTTTTTATTTACTCAAATTTTTTTGTACTACGCATCATCATCCTCAACAATTTTAAATTATCGAGTAAAAAAAAAATTCAAAAAAATCGTTGAAGAAATTTGTTAGGAAAATTGAGAAAATCAAGTCACGCTTTCTTCCATTTTAAGGTAACCCTATATTATTAAGAAAATAAAAGTATAATGTTGGAACTTTAATTTTTATGTATCACTTCCAAAAAAATGTTTAACATCTTTTCAAGTAACAGGTTTTGAAAAAATAGGGAATTTTGTTCCATAAAATTAATATTTTAATAATATCTATCAGCACTTAAAATTTCATGGCTCTATTTCAAAAAAAATGTGGAGATCTAAAAGTTAGTTGTTCGAGAGCTACCCGAAGTTTTGGTCGCATCTCAACCAAAAAAAAATAGGGAACCTACAATTTCATATAAGAATATTTTGTGTTAATTTAAAGACTTTAGCTTTCTAACTTTTTGAGTTACCTTGCTGACACAGATGGACGGACGGACGGAGAACGCTTAATCGACTGAGAATTTGATTCTGATCCGATCCTTATCTTTGAGGGTATATCTAGCTACCTTATTTCGAGGTGTTACAAACGGATTTTATTCCCAGTAAAATTATAAAATAAATTTATTCTCGGATTTTAGGTTTTGCAAACAAATTTTAGGGAAATTTTTTTAACTAATTTTCTATTACACTCTATACTAGACTATTGATATAAATATAAATAACTTGTATCATAATAATTCAGATTATTGAGATTAACTAATAAAATAATTCTAGAATAATTTAATGTTAAATGCTTTTGAAACAAGGCAGAATGAAAATCAGCGGTTTTTAAAAGCGGACATTTCCAACAGATAACATAAACTGTTTGGAATTGTGACTCTGTACCAAATTTTGAAAGTTTCATGTAATAAGAAAAATGTGAAAATAGAACTTTTTTAAAATTTTGAGGGGCTGTAACTCTGGAACCCTATACAACTAAAAGAAGCCGTTAACATACATAAAAATATATTACTGGAGCTATTATTAATTTTTAGGTCTTGCTGAAGAAAAACGTGTACAGGTGCCTAAGTTACAGGTGTCTAAAAATAGTAAATTATCAATTTTAGAACCATAATAGCTCTTAAACAGGGGGTAGTACAAACAATTTTTCTGACTTATACTAATTATCAAAGTTCTTTCATCAATTCTCAAACTTCTTTCAAAATTCATGTTCCTGCCTAAAAGCGTAACGAAGTTATGAAGTCAGAAAAATCATGCAAAATTTGGTTTTTGCATAATGGTAACTTTAAATAAATAATAAAAATAGGGCTTTTTCAAAGTTTGAGAGGCTGTAGCTCCTTAATGGATGGCGCTACATGAAAAGTTACATTAATATTTTTATGAAATCTATCCATGATTAAAATTTTGTTCTCTATCTTTAACGGTGTAGAAGTTTTGTAAACAGAGGAACAGACAAACGGACAGAGTGAAGCTAATTGGCAAATGTGCTAAAAAGAAAAAATTATTTTAATAAATTATTTAATAATAGTTATTTGTATCCAGGTAATAGGTGATAGGCGATGAGATCGAGAGATAATAAATGGACATGGAGAACAACAAATTGGTTGCCACATGAAGAAGCAATCAAAAACAAGATCATGAGAGAAATACAAATCTATTTACCGGGTAGCCTAAATTTGTATCTAAATTAATCTAGAAATAAGTTTCAAAATTTAACTTTATTAATTTTATTATAAAATTGAACTTTGTACTTATTTGTATGGGAAAGAAAGCTTATAATAATAAAAACTTCTTTGCCTTTTGTTCATGCTTCAGAGAGATGAATCATTGACGTTCGATAAACTAGATTAACTTAAACTATTTGAAAGGGGTATAAATATAAATATACGGCAACCTTTAATGTAGATCTCATAAGCTCCTCTTATTATAACATGTAGTGGATTTTGTCTTCACTTATAATATTTCCGTTAGCCCTATATTGACTCTAAAAAACTAAAAATCTGTAGAGAGTTTATTGCTAGTAGTTCATCTTTGAAAAATCAGTATTCTCCTAGGTGTACATATTTTCCTCGGGGTAAAACTCCGCTGTTTTTAAGAGAATATGTCCTGGAGACTGTTCTTCTTCTTAATTGGATCTGCATGAGCCCTTATTATCTATTCCAACTTCCTTTAAGTGACCGTTTAGTCAGCAATGTAGGAAGACAGAAAAGCCTATTAAAATGCTCTGCATATTATGGATCTTATAATTTTCATATCTTTTCCGGTTATAACGTCCCAGAAGCTCCTTAAATTTCCCAAACTTTTCACTCCATTGTTTGTTCTTATAGTTTTACTCTTCCATTTTCAGTGCTTTTCTCATTTTTATCTTTGCCACAAAAACGCTCGGAACCTGTAAATGCGTAGTTGCAGCCATTTCTTTTGCAAGTTGATACACAGCCTCATTTTCGCCTATACCTATAGGAATCCAAGTACCAAATAAAAGCTTACTTCATTCTGTCTAAACAGTTTAGTTACATCATTCACTCTCAAACTAATAACAAACATAATAAAAAAAATACTTAATAAACTAATTCTCCATATTAATTTTGTGAAACATTAGACTTAAAAAAACTTAACTTAAACAATTATTAGAATAATTCAGTTATTCTTACGTTATTTAACTGTTTTCGTATTTATTTTAAATAAATTCTTTGAATTAGCACATTTAGTTCCACGTATCACCATTGAATATAAAAAAAACGCAAACGCAGCCCATTATTATTTATAGTATTATAATCAAACCTAAATTAAAGATTTTGTTCTGATAGATGTAGAGCAGTTTCACTTAAATTTTTCATGTTACAACCTAGACTAGATATCATAATTTATGGATCTTTCAACCTATTTTAAAACTAATTATCTTAAATTAATATAAAAATTATTATTTTGAGTTTTTAGTAGACTATGAGTTCTATTTGAAAATAAAATGCTAAATAAAAGTCTACAGTTTGTAAATTTTAAAGAAATATTGTTTTATTTGTTACCAATATGATTTTCTTTGTTGATGAGAATGTTGTGTCTGAATATTTGTAAATTTTTAAAGTTGTTATTTTTATTTTTTGATATGACATGAAAAAATCTTTTTAAATTTTTTAATTCATTCTCTAACATTGAAAAAACAATATTTTATATGCCATGTTAATTTATATAATATAAAAAATCTACAGGTTCGAAATAAAAAAAAATCTTTAATGTCCTTTTTCTTTTTTCCGTAATAAAAAATATAAAATTATAATAATAAAAGAACACAAAAATGGGCAATAAAAAAAATATAGTAAAAAAAAGTCGAAAATCAAAAAAAAAAATAAAATCGACAAATAAATTTTGTTTTTTAAAACAAAACCAAACTTTACTTCTAACTTTGCGTGTCTAGAATTACCATGTTTTCCGATTATTATGATCGCGTGCAATACATTTCCATTTACTCTACTATTCCATAGAAAATAAAATAAAAAAAAAAAACATCAAAATATAGATAATAATAATAAAAATATTATAAAATACAAAAAAAAGGTCGCGTAAAATAACAAAAATAAAAACATAAAAAAAAAAACGGATATGTAAGATATTAAGAACGAGAAAATGAAAATTTAATACGGCTAGACAATCTTAAGATACTCATTAATAGATTAAAATGTTTATTACATTAAATATTTGAGATCAAATAAAAAATTCTGCAGGACTTTTATATATTATATAATTTTATTTATAATAGTTTTATAGCAATAAAATTAGTCCTTTGTAAGGATGCATGCACGCAGAGAGCATAAAAAGAAATATAAAAGGTTTCTAAAAATATTTGTGTTTTGTTTCTACGATTCTTTTTTTTTTTTTTGAACTGATCACTATTACAAAACTGTAAACTATTACAAAACATATTTCTACTCCCCCTTATTGACTTATATTATTATGTATTCCTTTAAGTTATAATGGATTTAATTCTGAATTCTTTCTTCTGTTACATCTATTTTTTAATGAATCTCCTAAGATTCATTAAAATAGGTCAACGAAATTAAAAGAAATTCATTTTTCTTTGTGTCATCCTAGATGTGAATCTCAAAAAGGTATCGGTCCGAAAAACGTAGTAATTTTTTTTTTTTCGTGTTGAAGTTGTAGTTTACATACTACTCTTTCACGCCTTATGTGCAACCTGTCCTTTAAATCAAAGAATAAATTTAAACATTTCTTTTTTATTTAAATTTAACAAATTCAGAACAATTATATTTGTATACTTGTAAAAACTTGTATACATAAAAAAAAAAACAAATATATAATATATCTTGATCGAATATATCTCGGCATAGACTGCTTTTAAGTATAAAACTAATTTCAATTTTTAATTCCAAATTTGTTTTTAATTAGTGGAACAAATTAGTAACGTTAATTCAGCTAGGTTCGATAATATATTATAAACTCTCCACAATCAGATTGTATAGTATACCATAAAAGCACATTTATATATTTCTGCTCAACTTTTATTAGATTCAAAGCAAAATCTAATTTGTTTTGGTTAGGAATCGATCAGGTGAGGATTTGAAGGAGTAACATTTTATACTTCAAATGTCCTATTGTCAAAATATACTTAATGTCCGAATTATACCAATACCTTATAATTATAAACGAAAACTTTATTATACACTATATTATTCCAATTAGATATTACACAAAAAAAAAAAGAAAAAAAAACAACGCAAAAAATAACCTCCCGGAAAAAAAAACCGCAAATTTTAGTCATATCAACTCTTTCATTTTTTACGTGTTTTTTTTTATTATTATTTGTATTTTTTATTGCGATTTTTTTTTTTTTTTACTTATTTTATTATTTTTATAGATTTTTTTTATTTTTGTTATTTTTGACCAAACTTCCAAATATCAAAGATACAATATGGTGGAAAAAATGATTATTATTATCCTTGGCGTACCTTTATATAAAAAACAAACCATTAATAAGTATAGCCGAATTGAAATATGAAATACATAGTCATTGTATTTACAATTTAGAATTACCAGATAACAAAAATTTTCATTTGCTTAAAAAAAAACAGAAGCTTGAGAAGGATTATACTGTTTTATAGATACTGTCACAATGTTATACTGTCTTAATAGTTGTAAAATTTTCTTGTAATGAAAAGAGTTTTTATACTTCTATAGTGAACCAATAGAAGCGACACCTTTAACTCAAAATACTATTTTATTTATTATAAGTATAATACCACTTTCTAGACAAATTCCATGCATTTTATTGTAAGTACAAAATGTTTAGGCATCTAAAAAAGAAATAATCTTATAGTGTATAATCGGTGTTGCCAACTTCTTTATTTATATTGGGAGCGTTTCATATGCCTGAATTTCATTTGCCCATAGTATCATTTGCCTGTATTTCTTTGTCATTTAACTGTATTTCATTTGCCTGTTTTTCATTCTAAATTAAGAGAGATTTTAGACTTGCATTCAAAAGCAGGGTTTTACGCTTTTTCCACAATACAAAAACAACTGTAGTGAATTCAAAATCAAAGTTATACGAATTTTATAGAATATTTATATAATATGAAATACAAACAAATGAAATGCAGTCAAATGCAATACAGGTAAATGAAATACGGGTAAATGAAAATACTGGCAAATAAAATACAGTTAAAAGAAATATAGACTTGGAATGGTAACCCATTTATATTATATCTTGCAAATAAAGTTTTTATAATATATGTTATACTTTTTTATTAGCTTCTTTAAAAAAGGGCAGAATTAATTAAATTGGAAATAAATTTAATTTTAATTAATTTTTTACGTTTTCTTTCAAAAAAGATATACTTAATCTGACATATTGATCGAATTTTTGAATTCTAAAATTATGATATTTTCTTCTTATATCACAATTTATTAATTTCTTTTCTGAAGAGCTCCAGTAGATAAAATTTTTCTGCGTAGACACACGTATAACATACAGACAAAATATTATTGTGTTTACAATTTTTACTTGTTGGCATCCTTGTTGATCAACATATTCATTTAATTTTATACATTTTTATATACTATAAGTACATAATATTTATCAAATGTTGGTAACACTATTATCGTTCAAATTATTATCCTTTTTTCTTCAACATAACATCTTTATATATACTTTTAGTAAAATTTACTTAAAAATATATTTTGAAAACGTTAATCGCATATCTTCAAAATGTTGTTTTAACCTCTATATCGATTATGTTTCATTTTATATACATTTTTTTTTTTTTTGTGAAATACCAACTGATAAATAAAAACTTATAACTGAAACACCAACTGATAAATGAAATCTTTAATATTGTGTAGGAAATTACTTTTAATTTACAAGTTTTAATAGAAAAAATAATTAATCAACAAAATATGACTTGTCATATATGGCGTAGGAAACAAAATATTTTAACAAAAAAAAAAAATACCAGAAGCCTTAAATAACCCTACATTATACATAATATTTATAAAATTATTATAAAAAAATTTTTAAACCGCGGGAAAAAAAATCAATATAATAATAAGGACATATGAATGAAGGTTTTATATAGTTGATATAGTTTTAAATTCATGTAGAATAAAAATTTAAAAATTTTTAAGAATTTTTCAAGAATTTAAAATATAGTACAAAATATCTCATATATTTCAATAATTTCCATAATACAAGCATTTTTAAGTAGCAAAAGGAAATAATAAAAAAAAAAAAATAAAGAGGGAAAATTAATTAAAATAAAGAAACTTGAAAAGAAAACACCATTATTTTAAATAGAAAAATTCTTTTTTTGTTATTATATTATTTATTAAGTGTTTGTATTTTTCTATATTTTAGATCAAAATTTGAATAAAATAAAAATTTAATAATGAAGAATTTGAAACATCATAACCTTACCAGCTAATCGTTTTTAAAATTATCTAGTATTGCAGTCTATCTCATTGCAGTAGTGTCATATATTTATGGTTCGACAATCCAATCAATTGAGATATACTTCAGTGAGTAAATGAATGAAATCAGGATTACTTAATCATCTTAAATAAGGTTCAGTTTTGTTATCTTCAGGATTTTCATTAGACTAATCAATTATCCTTTAATTAATTTATATTTAATAGTTGCAGTCCTTGTTTGAACTAAAAAGAACTAAAAAATTAATTTCATTATAATATTCTAAAAACTGTACTCTTAAAAACTTTAAAAAATTAAAAATTAATGATATTAAAATATTTGTTTCTTCATCCCTTTCTTACGTAATTTTTGACATTCAAGTCTTTTAAAGTTCTTAAAAAAAAGAATGTTTATAGAGTTTTCATACCCCCTGTAAAAACTATACCTATTCAATTACACTATTGAATTAAAAACTTATGTTTAATAAAAATTCTCTAATGTATTAAATCCCATTTAATTATAAAAAAATCAATAAAAAAGTTTTGTCGGTTTTAAATCGCTTAAAACTAATCGAAATAAATCGGAAATCAATCGATTTGAACTAGCAAATAAAATGTTTATTTTTAGAACATTTGTGAAACTCTGCGCAACGGTCCATCTATTTAAAAACTGTTTACACTTTTCAATATAGAACAATAAAATTAACCTACCAATAAAACATAAATCACTTGAAAATTAATTTTTAGAACAATTTTTATATGTAATCTTCATCTATTACGAACCTATAGCCTTTCAAAGTTAAAAAAAAATCTATTTTCAAATGTAAACACATTAATGTTTTTGACACATTAATGTTAATTAAAATGTGACTACACCCTGAATACTGTATCGGATTGAGAAAAGAAGAAAATATTTCAGATTCTGCTTAAAATTTTTGCAATCTAGCTGTCAATTCTATAATGTTTTTATTGTCTTCTCTGTGCACATTTAAAAATCTTTAATTTTATATACCCCTTATTTTTTTGTTGTTATCATGCAACGTGATTTTGATCAAAAAATTAATCGAAAAAATAAATTATCAACTATAATTTTATTTTGAAACTGGGTGTGTACACGTTTTTTTTTTTTTGTTAAGTATAGTAAAGGCAGGTCCTCAGAAAAATATATTTAGAATAATTAGGCAATATATAAGGTGTGAAAATCATTAAAAGAAATCTTTTAAGGAAGTGCTAAAAATAATCGAATTAAATCTAAAGAAAAAACCACAATTTATATCAAATTAAGTTGGAGCTTATATATGTTACCTCGGTATAATGAAACTTGCAATAAAACACTGTAAAGTTTACATAAGTTTTATATAATATACAAGTAAAGTAAAATTTAAAAAAAAATTAATAATTTTCATTATATACTTATAATTTTATTTTTCCTTTCACTATTATAATAAAACCTAATATTAAAGATTGATTATAATAAAAGGTTTACTAAATTAATACTAAAAATAATACATTAATTTATTTTTGTACTTTATAAACATAAATAAATATATTATAAGGATATATGTATAAGTAAAGTACATATATATATATATAGTACATATATATATATATATATATATATATATATATATATATATATGCATTAATCACGGAAATTATTAATATTTACAGAAAATGAGTTACTGTAAATAAAATAGTTAAAATAAATAAAAAAAAGTACGTTACGTTAAACGAAAGATTTTAAAGACGCATTCAAGAATTGCGATTTTTTTTTTTATATACATATAAGTAGGTATCAAAATTTTGAAAAGTTTTATTGGAAAATTTTCTTTAATGTTTTTTGGAAAATAAGTTCAAAAAATTAGGAATTCAACGTTTAGCCTGTCTGCAAGCAACACATAGGAGCATATTTGAACAAAAAAGTAGTTTTATTATAAAATGTTGAAATGTAGGATTATGTTGATTACTTTCTTCTTATTTTCGCCCGCAATATTACTACGTGAGACTGGAGATAGTATCGTCTTACCGATCATTGAGACTGCTATTTTAAATCACACTCAATGTCTTTGTCCCGCTCCATTCATTGTGAATATATTCATAAGAAATACATAATATAAATAAAACCCATATCGTCTTCATTTTGTTGTTACTATGTATGTCGTCACTTTGTTGTCACTATGTCGTCAGGCACCGTTGTAGCGGGAATCGATATTTACACGAAAAAAAATACCGATATAAACTTATTTTCAAAGATCTTACTCCACTCAAAGTTTTAAACTTCTGTCAACCATTTAGCATAGCGTTAGTATCATTTGTATCAGTATGGTTTCTTCCATTTTTGAAGGGATGTAGTCCACAACGAGTAAACCTGTATGTAAAAAAACATTCTACCCAATCTGCTATTTATTTACGAGATATAACGAAAATTTGTAAAGGAACAGACAGACGAATAAAGAGAAATTAATAATAAGTGCATTTTTTCAGAATTTTCGAAAATATACTAAAAAGAAATGGGAATAAAAATGTATATATACAACTAAAATGTGAATAATAAATTCAGTATTTAATGAGTTTAATTTAATGTTTTTTTTTTTATCAAAAATAAAAAAAAAAAATCAAATGATTTGTGCTGACTACTCGTGTACGTTTTTTTTTTATCTACAAATAAAAATAAAAAAATTTATTAAACTAAAAACATATTAAAATTATTAATTTGCACATCAAGCAAAAACAAGTTATTTATTCATGAAGAATCGTTAATTAAAAAAAAAATTTAAAATAAAAATTGCTAGCAACTAAATTTACATATTGACTACAGAAAATGCTTTTTAGGTTATCACTTAAAAACCATTTTTTAAAATAATTTTGGCGAACTGATAATTTTTTTTTTTTGATGACTAGACTGTTGCAGTGTAAAAACAATTTTGCGTTCTATTAAACTAAGAAACTCGGGAACCCTGTTTTGAGATTCATTTAACGGTTTGGTCTAAGGGAGATTTTCAAAAGAAACCAAAATATTCTAATCTTTCTATAGGTAGTATGAGGTTTTAGCTCACTAGACCCATCTACCTTTATAACTAGACTATTGCAATAAACAGCCTAACTTCTTGCACAATATAATTGGCGGTGGATAAAGAAGAGAAAGCAATGGAGAGGAACATGTTTATTAATTAAGAAGTAGGATTAAGGGGCCAATTGAAAAGAAATAAGTAAATTTATTTTTTGAACTTTTGCAAATTATTATCGTAATAATTATTAACAAATATAAAAATTTCATATACCCGTACTATAAACCTATGAAGTGGAATTGAAAATCTTATGGGTAACAAAACAATGAAGGGCTAGTTATCAAATTAGAAACTTATGTCGTAGAAAACTAAAAAATTACAGAAGCAAATATGCAATAGAAAAGACTGAATAGACAGATTCTCCTTTTTCCTGCACTTTACTGAATTTTCAAAATAGAATACAGTATTAGAAGATACACTTAGATTTTATGAAGGATATTTTTAAAGAAAATATTTTTATTACCAACTTTTGCAATCACCATTACAATAATATTTTACTAACAATCAACAAATTGAAACGATGTGAGAATTTAATGCTATAATTAACAAAAACTTTTTTAGTAATAAGTATACATTTCATTAATTGCTGCCTAAAATTATTTAATGTATACAAATTAAATTGCATAAATTTGTAATAATTAGGTACAACTTTTTTATTAATAATAATTTCCATTTTTAATAATTTAAATTTGTTTTTTTAATTTTTCATCTTTAAAATTTGCATAATTATATTAATATTTTTTTTTTTATTATTATTATAACAATTTTGTACCTGTTTCTCTATTTAAAAAAAAAAAACAACAGGCCGAAGGAGATTATTATAATCAGTTAGAACCTAAAATATTTAAAATTATTAAGAAGTACATTTTTGCCGTTATAACCCTTTTGCATCCTCATTTTACTTGTTTTAAGAATATCTCGTTTTTTTTTAAATTTTGAAATACATAACGACACGAGATATTAAAAAAAAATTGATTAAGTCTAAATTAATGAAACATCTTAAACACTTTTTACAAATATTGTACATATTAAGCAATCGAAAGTTGGAGTTTTTATTCTTTTCTAATTATTTATAAAATTTTTTAATAATATAATGATTACATATTACAAAATAGAAGTTTAGAAAAAAAAACTAGCAACCAAAAAAAGCGGGAGGGATTCATCAATAAATGGAAATTTTTTGGATTTTTTTTTTTCCCTACTGAAAACTGTCCCAGTCTCTTAGGAAAAGTTCGAAAATATCTCGGTAGTTTCTTTTCCAAGTTTTAGGTGAACTTCTGATATGTATCTGAGAAGCTTTCAAAGCTTTTTCTGTCAGAATGGTATTGTGGTAGCATAAATTTAGCTGAACCAACTCTTGTCGAATAAGTTCTGCTATGTTTTGAAGGTTTAATACAAACCTAGAGTTAAGCAATTACTGAAGCGTTAGCTCAACCTTCATCAATAAAAAAAATAAAAATACATACATTAAACGTTATAAGATAGAAAACTTTCAAATAGGTTTTTCCAAAATTATTAATTTAACAAAACTAAAATCTTAAGTATATGCAATATATGAATGTTAAAAGAAAAACACCCCACTTTTTCTACTTTATATTGACTCTGTATATTATTACATCTATTCTATTATTTATTATTTGTGTAAAATTTTTCCTATTTTTAAAAGATTTTAACAAAAAACTGATGTAGACAAGTTGAAACAATAAAAGCTCTTTAATCATTAAATTAATAAAGAAATATGTATATCCTACAGTTAAAAATCTAGACTACAAAAATGTGTTTAAACTTGACAGAACAATTTAGGCATTAAGAACATGAGGATAAGACAAAAACAAAAACGTTGACGATCCATAAATATCTTTATAAGCGAACTAATGTCTCCTGTTGTCAGTTTTATTATGAAAAGTTTATTATCTAGTATATATTATCCTGGAATGTTGGCATATTAAAACTTTGCGCAGAGGTTTTATAATATATATGCTTTGCACAAAGACAATATGCAATATAAACCAATAAGGTTTTACCGAGATGCGATTATTTCTAGTTGAAAACTTCAATCAATGAAAAACTTTAACCAATATCCCAATCAAATCATCAAAACCCAAAATATCGCGAAATTAATTGTAATCACAAGGATGACATCAAAGAAAAAAAAAAAAAAATTAAAAACTTTAACCATAGGCTAGGCTAGGATATCCAAATTAACAAAATACAAAATAGAAAAACTTAATTGTGATCATAAAGATGAATCAAACAAAAAAAAAAAAAAAAAACCGAAAAAGGTATGAAATTTCTGCCATTTGGGACAATGTTTAAAGATGAAAACAGCATAGTGTTAGCATATCACAATGAAAAAATAAGAAGATTTTAAAATTCTTACTAATAACAATACTTTTTACTAACATATAACATACTAACATTTATATACTATTCTTACTAAATAGAATTAACAAAATTTACACCATATTTGTATGCAAAGAAGAATAACCACACCCAAGAGATTTTTCTCTTTGAAACTTTTTCCTTTATAAATTTATATATGGCGGCAATTAATAAAAAATAATAATATTTTTTTGTAATTAAATTTAAAAAACAAAAACAAAAAAACTTTGAAATTTTAATTTAACAATGTATTTACATATGCATATACAAATAATTATATTTAAAAAAAAAATAAAAACAAAAAAAAAATTTTCTTTTAAAAGGAAATTTTCAAATTTTCTACAACACAATTAACAAACTTTGTATAATTTAAAATGAATTCCAAATTAGAATTTCTTTTATAAAAATTTCAACTACTTCCAACTTAATTATAACTATTTACAGTTTACATTCAGCTTTGTAAAAGAATCAAAATAATATTTTTAGATACATTTGTATCTTTTTTCTTTTTAGCACATTTCTAAAAAAAAATTTGAAAAAATGTGCTTATTAGTTTCACTCTGTCCGTCCGTCCTTCCATCCGTGTGTTTACAAAACTTCTACACCGTTAAAAGATAGAGAAAAAAAATGTTAACCATATGGGTAGCTCTCATAAAAAAATTAATTTTATCGAACAACTTTTTCATGTAGCCCCATTCATGAGGGAGATACAGCCCCTCAAACTATGAAAAGTCAAGTCAAACTCAAAACTTGTCAAAAGTCAAACTCAAAATCTTATTTTCACATTTTTTCTTATTATATGAAATTTTTAAATTTTTCTGCCAGTCAGAATAATTCAAAACAGTTTGTATTGTCTTTTGGAAATCGCTTCTAAAACCCCTGGTTTAAATTCTACCTCGTTTTTTTTTTGAATTAAAACTTATTTCACTTTTTGTTAACACTATTCTAAAATTCTAACAATTCATCGTTATAAATAAGAAAATATTAAATAATAATAATTAAAAATAATAAAATGCGATGTAAGTTAAAAGTAAATATAACTACTTGTATAATATCTTTAGATACATTTTTCAGACCTGTTATGTTTACTTTTAATTTTATTCTTATTTTTTTATTAACATTTTCTTTTAGGGTAAAAAGTGAAAGTCAACATATGATAATTATAATCAGAAAAAGAAAAGAAAAAAAAAACAAAAAGCAAATAAAAGGAATAAATATTTTAATAATTTAAAAAAAAAAAAAATTATAAGGATTTAGATTCAAAAATGTAGGGCAAAATATTATTCGTTAATAAAAAAATGGTGTATTACAAATTTACACTCTTAAAAATTCTATGTATTTTTTTTTCCTTCTTGAATACGACTCTTTAAAGACAATAATTATGGCTCAGTGTCAATATATCAATTTCTTCTTCCTCTATATTGACGTAGCATAGTACGACTTGTTATCATATGATGAAATTCTTTACATTCTGCTTACATGTGGATCAATTTTGTTCTTAATGAGTCGATTATCTCGGGTTTTATCCTAGTAAAAGTTCTAGTTAATCCGACCAAAGTGTAGGAAATTAGTTGCTCGTTCGTTTTCTGTTATACTACTAGTTTCTTCATTTTACCTGAGATGGTCTGGCATAATGACAAAAATATTTGAGAAGCGATTGATTTATTTTCTTCAGAATTTTCAATTATACATTAAGTTCTTGTAAGATGAAAATATTTGTGCGGTATTGTGTCCATTGTACTCTTAACGCTTTTCACAATACTTATAGTTCAAAACTTTCTATCGTCTTTTTTTCTGCCTGCTTCATGGTCCACGTTTCAATGCAGTATATGTAACTATTAAAAATATAAGTGCATTTACAAGCCTCAATTTCATTTTTTATTAATATCTCTATCTTTTCATATTTTAAATGTAAATTTAAATTTTCATATATTTCGTTTTAATAAATATATTTTAATGTTTATTGGAGCCGTAAAATAATGCCCCCATGAGGTTATTTCTCATTGGTAATTAAGAAATAAGACTCTAGGGTGTTACCTATTTCTCTTTCAATTTAATCTTCGCCCACTACAGGATGTTATTTCACATTTAAAAATAAATTGCCCCGGAAGTTTTATTTCTCATAGTAATTGATAAAAAAAAGTGAAAAATATAAAAAGTAGTCTTATATTTATTTTATGTAGTATTTTCAGGTTTGAGTAGTACAAACTCATTATTCCCAACTCTGGAAAAGGGCAACATACATTTTTTTTTAATTAAGTCTGGTAATCCTTCTTTAGTTAAAAGTGGTTTATTACTATGAAGTTTTTATTTTTCAATTTTTTTCAGGTTTGAGTTGATTTTATTGCACAGTTAATGAGAAATAACAAACCAGGGTCATATTTGTCATATTTTGTGGTCTTATTTCTCAATTACATAATGAGAAATAAGACCCCGGGGTGTTATTTCTCATTGAATTTGAAATAACACCATGGCGGCACTATTTCGCACCGTTTAATTTGACGGCACCAGTTTATTGAAATAAGAGTTGTGTAACAACTTTCTTTAGTTCTTGAATAACCGTTATGAAAATAATATTCTGCGACAAAAAAGTAAACAACTAAAGTAGAACAGCTATAAAAATCCAAGCTTACTACTCAGCATAGATAATTTTAAATTTTCCAATTTTATGTTTATTATTTAAGATTTTTTTTAAAAATTTTTCAAAAGATTATTAAAGTATTAACAAACTGCATCCAATAAAAACGATTTAATATTTTAAATATTAAAATAATTGTAATTTAAAATCTGATTTAAATATAAAAAAAATCCTATAGTTAGCAGTTAATATAATCTAAAAAAAACATTTTAGTTATTTTATAATTAACAATAGCAATAAAAATTAAAAAAAAATGCTACTTTTTTTTTTTTGTTCTCTGAAATGTGAATTTCATTTCAATTTTCAATTCTCCAGACAATCTTTTTCGTTTTTGAAGGAACTCCATCAAAAAAATCTGCTTACGGCAAATAAATAGAAATAATAAAGCAATCAAGATAATAACTTCTCCTCCAACCAAAAAGTAATCAAGCTATATGTATATTAATAAATTACATACGTACCTATATATATATATATATATATACACCCTTATAATATTATGTGTATATTTAATAAAATGTTATTTTTCCACTTATTTACATTCTTTATGACTCCGTGATTTATGAATTTTCAAACCTTTAACCACTTAAAAAAGAAACACGTGTACAGATTAATGTTAAAAAAAATCAAAAAAAAAAGAAAATTACAAATCTTTTCAACAATCAATTTTTCATAAAAATTTTTACTATTATTTTTGCCGTGGAAATTTGAACACAACAAAAGAAAAAGAAAATCAGTTTTTCTTGTCTTCACAAAAGCTATACCACAAATAAATCGGGTAGAAAATCGAATAAAATTATCATTGTGAAAAAATTTTGCTCAAATCGCTTTTTCACATTTTTTTTTATTTATTTACTTTATTTAATATATCCTTTAAATTTTTAACAAGTTTCAAGTCAGTAGGTTTTAAACCATATGTTTGATTTAAATAATCTAATGATGAAAACATGACCGACTCATCTTAATTACTACCGGGTTGGTGGAATCATTTTCATAACATTACAACAAAATTTCAAATTTAATTTCAAATATTTTACTATATAAACCATGGGTTCTTAAAATGGGGTCCGCATATGGCTCCCTAGTGTAACAACATATATGTAAAAAAAAAATACTAAATATGTTATTAAAATTAGTTTCAATGTTAGTAATGAAAAAAAATTATTTTGTTTTTTTTTTCCTTCAAGAATTATTTTTGAAATTTTCAAAATATGAAAATATTTTTTAAAAAATCATTAAATTTGAATAAAATCTAGTAGCCCGATCATTATATAATATATAACTGACTAGGGGCTCTGTAGCCCTGTGTATTTTACCCTGTGTACGTAATTTCAAAGAGACAGTTTATAAATTTCCATCATATGTATGTGTGTATACACTTTATAAATATTTAAATTTAACAGTTTTAAAAAAAAATATTCAAAATAAAAACAATCAAACCAAATCAATCTATGAAAGTAAAATTAATTCGGTGGTCCGCAGATTTCAGATTTTTTAATCCGTGGTCCGCGAAGTATAAAGTATTTCTGCGCTGATATAAAGCATTTAAAGATCTCAAAAAAACATTGGACATGGTCATATAAGAAATAATGCTTACAAGTGGATGACAAACGATTATATTAAATTTTCGAAATTATATATTCATTATTAGGTAAATAAGTTTGTAAATAATAATATTATAGCTATACATATTTATTATTAAAATTATTATAATTAAATCCTGTATCTGGACTGACAGGTGCCTAAGGTATCTATAATTCAGTAATTTTTTTAAGTCAATTAATGATACAATAAATAAAATATTGAAATATGAATATTTATAATTTTTATCTCCAATATTATTAGGTATAGTAAAAATTGCAAATCATTAAATATGATAGAAAAAAGTATTAAATCGAAAATATATACAGGGTGTCTCTCACTCGATGGTCTTCCTTGAAATGGATGATCGGGCATGTCGAGACGAACAAAAAATTGTATTGGAGGGGAAATATATTAGAGATATAAGGGTTTAAAGATGTTTTAGCGACTTTTCTTAAAAAAGTCTATAATTTTTGAACGGCTTGCTATAAAGAGATAAAAAAATGCGTTTTATAGAGTATGTTGTCAGCTAAAACCTGTATGTTGTCAGCCAAAACTTATTTGCTACCCTATATTTAGACACTCATGTTTTTGTTTTCCAGCAGGATAATACCCCCTTTCACGTGAGTAGACAATCAAAACGATGGTTTGAAACTAATAGCATTAATGTTATGGAATGGCCAGCATATTCTCCGGATATGAATCCCATAGAAAATATTTGGGACTATCTTGTACGTAAAATTTATGAGGATAACAAACAATACAATAGTATAGTAGATCTAAAAACTGATATTGCAGCTGCTTGGATGAGTTTGGATGAAGATTTGCTTAAAAACTACGTTTTATCTATGAATAATATAATTTTCGAGTTAATTAATAACAATGGTAAAATAACTCATTACTAATTTTATTTTGTTATCAATATTTTTATTTTTCTTCTCATAAAATAAAGGTGTTAAAAATTTTAAGTGCGGTTGTTTGTTTTGAAAAAGTTTTAAAGCTATCTTTTTTACTCGTTGTTCAGTTTCTTTACTTGTTAAATAAGCTTCAGTTTGTAAAAATGCACCTGGAGATTTCTCAAACAATAAATAATTGAAAAATAAATGGTTGCCAAATATATTGGTATGCATTTATTTTTCTGACTAAAAAAACTTTTAGTTTTTTAATGCGGTTATAGTTTTGAAAAGCAGTGTATGATAATAATATTCTTGAAATATTTTTTGCATATGGAAATTAGGAGATAATAAATGGCAATATATTATTTAAGATTTATGAGGAAAACCTTTAAGGTTCGACACTTATTCTATATTGTACCAAAAAAAGAGTGCGCATCTTTAAGGGGCTCAAAACATAACTTTAGTTATGAAAATTTTATGATGTCTTTTTTTTTTCAAAGAATATTTAATAGATTCTCGATTAAAAAAGGTCCTTAACATAAAGATAAGAGTCTTTTAACAATTTCTTTTAATAATTTATTGCGCTATTTTCAAATTGAAGTGTACTAGGAGGCTTTGCAGGCAGTCATCTGCGAATATTAAAAGTTTATGGAATTGTCTTTTTCTTTTTTGAGTTTTAGGGGAAGAAAGATATTTCAATTCAAAATGATTTCCAAAAATTAAAACATGATTTGCATTTATGGAACTAACTGTATTAATTTGATTATGATCCAATATGATGAACCGTTATATAAAATTTGGTACCTAAACTGCCTGTAAATCGTTATATTGGTTTAGGAAATAATTTCTTCCGAAACTGTGATTGAGATTTAATCGAAACTATAATTGAGAAAAAAATGAGATTTAATAGAAAAATATTTTTGAAATTTTATTTTTATTATCATTTATTGCAATTTATGTATAAATATTACCACAGCTGTTTTTGTATAAATATTACCAGCTGTTTGCACAAAGTGTCCATGTGCAAATTTGTGTAAATAGAAGAATTTAAAGATTCAAAGTATAAAATCGATATTTGCATCACCATTTAAAAAAGATTTGTTATCGGCATTGAGACCATTAGTATATGTTACGTCGTAATATTTGACATAATATACAAATGATATTTGACATATGGAAATTGAGATTAGTGTGAAATTTTAACCCCTTTTTTTTGTTTAGTTTATTTCTCTGTCACATAGCCACATAAATGTAGCCACATAAAATTAACAAGCCTTAATTCTTTTTTACGTGTGGCTGTAAATATCGTAAGGGGAAATTATTCATACGACGTTTGTGGGATTCGAACCAACACTTATTCGGTGTTTACAGCGTATTCCCACTAGCCCGGCGAAGCCTCCAATAATTTTTTGTAAATACATTAATTATTTAACGTTTTCAATTGATTTGTTTTGATGTTTAAACGCAATTAAATATAGGATGAAAGAAAATCTAGTTCAGAAATTATAAAAGTGGAAATGTTCAGATTTTAATGTAATCATAATAAAATTTCAAATTTAAACCAAATTAAGTTTAAAATATTATTGCATCGATATGGTATTAAATTCTGGAATAATATTATATACAAACGGCCCTTAAGTGCTTTATGATTTCAAATTAAAAAATTAAAATAAAATGATATTCAAACAAAGTAAAATTTTAAGTACATATATGAAAATTCAAAGTTATTGTATTGTATATATGAAAGTTATTTTTGATGTTCTGTTTGGGAAAGAAATTTTGTTTTTTTTTTTTTCATATATTATATTAGTTACTATATAATAAATTTTATTTATATTAAAACTAATCAAAATTTTATTATTCATTATGATTTAAGTAAAAAAATTTATTATTCTCTTTAAATAACTTCAAAGTTAAGCATTAAAGTATGATTACATTCTCAGTACTTAGATTAGGTATTTAGGATTTTTCATTTTAATCCACATGTACATAATATTATTTATAATAATAAGTATGTAATTTTATGTACATTCCATTCATATACTTGTAATATTATAAGTATAACGAATGGTATTATGAAACCAATCATATTTTAACTCATATTAGTAACTAAAATCTCAAATGAGAAAAAGTAAATTTTTAATACATTTTTTGATATTGTTTTTTTATGTTCTTAAAAGAAGTATTTTTTTTAAATATCAGAATTTAACTTTAATTTTTCTTCAAATCTTAAAAATAAAATAAAGAAAAAAAAAAAAGAAAAATTTTATTAAATTTGATTTTTTTCATACATATTAATTTTTTTTTTTAGTAAAAAGGATTTCAAAATAAAGATGAGTTGAAGAGGTTTTACTCTGTTTTATTATTCATTAAAAAAAAAAAAAAACAGAAAAAAAACCCTATTATTCTTTTTAAAAAGGGCACCACTTTTCGTTATTCAAGTTTATAATAACAACTGGAAAAAAACAAGGTAGAATGTAAACCAACGGTTTTTAAAAGCGCACATTTCCAAACTCAATACAAACTGTTTAGAATATTTTGACTTGCACAAAAATTTGAAAATTTCATGTAATACGAAAAAACGTGAAAATAGGACATTTTTGAAATTTTGAGGGGCCGTAAGTCCGGAATTCTATATAACTAAGAAAAGCCATTAACACGCGTAAAAATATATTATTGAACCTTTAATTTTCATGCCTCGCCGAAGAAAAATTTTTACAGGTGCCTAAGTTACAGGTGTCTAAAAATAGCAAATTTTCAATTTTTGAGGCGTAATAACTCTTAAAGAGGGGGTGTTACCAAAAATTTTTTTGAGGAAACTTATACTAATTCTAAAAGTTCTTTCTTGTCTGAAAATTTCAGGTTTCTATCTAAAGGCGTGCCGGAGTTATGAAAAAAGAAATTTCATGCAAAATATGGTTTTCACATAACGGTAAATTTAAATAGTAAATTACAAAATATTGCATAATTTTGATATTGTTTTATATAGATAATAAAATTTTCGATCTTCTGGCGGTTTTAGATTGCAAAACTATTACGCAGGACCTGAGATATATACATCTGAAAATGGGACTTTTTCGCAATTTTGAGGAGCTGCAACTTTGGAACCCTTTACAACTAAAACAAACCTTTAACACACATTAAAATATATTACTGTAGCTTTAAATTTTATATCTTGCAGAAGTAAAATGTGTACAGGTGTTTAAAAATAGCAAATTTTCAATTTTTAAGGCCTCATATCTCATAAACAGGGGGTGGTCCAAAAAAATTTTCTGAGCAAACTTATACTAATTCTAAAAGTTCTTTCTTGCCTCAAAATTTCAAGTCTCTATGTAAAAGCGTGCCGGAGTTATGAAAGTAGAAAAATCATGCAAAATTTGGTTTTCACATAACGGTAAATTTAAATACTAAATTTAAAAAAATTGTATAATTTTGAAAGATAAAAGAAATACCTGTCGAATGACGTTTTCAGATTGAAAAAATGTTAAGCAGAACATAAGATATATGCATTTAAAAATAGGGCTTTTTCAAAGTTTGAGGGGGTGTAGCTCCGTAATGGGAGGGGCTACATGAAAAAGTTGTTCCATAAAATTATTTTTTTTATGAGACCTACCCATGGTTAAAATTTTTTTTCTCTATCTTTAACGGTGTAGAAGTTTTGTAAACAGACGGACGGACGGACGGACGGACAGAGTGAAACTAATAAGCACATTTTTTCAACATTTTTTTGGAAATGTGCTAAAAACTTTTATCATTTTTATTTAATTTCTTAAAAAAAAAAATTTCGGAAAATTTTCTTCTTTCCTTTTTAAAAAATTTAAAATTTAAATGAAATTAATAATAATAAAAAAATTTTTTTTTTTGTTATTTTTAATTTCTTTTTTTTTGGCTTTAAGATGCAAAAAAAAAATGTCGACAAAATAATATTTTGTGTATATCGTGTATATGAGAAATGAATATTTTAAAAAATGTATTTAGCAAAAACTGATTCCCTTTTTATCATTACAAGCACATGCTTCCTTACATTTATTTGTAAGGAATACTTTTGAAAGGATAATGACGTAAGAAACAAAAGTCTCAATTTTTAATCCGTTTTCTATTTATGGTCAAGTTAAAAAATGAGAACAATGGCAGTATGTAAAATGAAAGTCAGATATTTAAAGACGAACATTTTCAAAAAAAAAAAATTTCAACATATTATATTAGAATTGAGTACACTTAGGATTGGTTGTATTTATTTTATTATACTTATGTAGGAAAAAATTGTGAAAAATTAAAAGACACGTGTCACGTGCATTTTCTTTAAATTTAAGTAAACCTATATAATAGAAAAAAATCCATTAATACAATCATGTAAAAATATATTATTATAGAGTTTTAATTTTTATGTCCCAATTACGGCAAATTTATACAGGCCTGTAGAAGTAACGAATTTTTAGTTTTTGACTCTTAAAAATGAAGTACAAAAATTTACTTATACTAGTTCTAAGTTGTTTTTCCTCTCAAATTTTCAAATCTTTTACTAAAACCGTTCCGAAGATACATAGAACGTAAATTTTGCAAAATTTTACCTTTACATAATGGTAAATTTAAATACGAAAATAGAAAATATTACGTATTTTTTAAAATAATTTTTAAAGCTACTGTTCGTTTGATCTTTTTAGATATGAAAAAATATTAAACAGAACTTGAGATATAAACTATGGAATGAAGGACTGATTTTAACTTTGAGGGGTTGCAACTCTGCAATACAGGCGAGAGTTTTAGAGAAAAAAGTTTTTTTAATCAGATCTATATGTGGTTAGGATTTCATTGCTCCGGTATAAAAGGTTAGGATTTCATTCTTAAACGGTATAAAAGTGTTGTAGATAGAGAGACCGGCAGAATTAAACTTATAAGCAAATTTTTCAACAATTTTTTTATTTTTTGAAAAATATGCTAAACATTAAATATAATATAGTATGACGATTCTATAAATTTTGAAAAAATTAAGTTAGAACTTTTTAGAAAATTCCAATTTTAATTTACATTTGATTTTATTTAATTTTAAATTAAAATTTGTGACATGCAATACAATTTTAAAATGTCCAAAGAAACAGCGTCAATTTTTTTGATAATTTTTTTTTTTTTCGGTGGTAAAAGTCAAATATCTTCTAAACTTTCATTAACAAATATTTTTATGTTGCTTTAATATATTTTTAATTACATTATATTAGTACATACTTAAGTAGTTATTATAACGAAATATTTTAATAAGAATTTCATAATATTTGTTATCATATTGAATATTATGCATGGATACTTTAGTCAGATACTATTCATTTTTTACAAATCATTGAATTTGAATGTTTTCATGCGGGGCTCTATAGTTCATACTAAAAGAAATTGCATATTCACGGGAGTTTATTAAATTTTCCTAGTTATTTTGTAAATATTCTAAATATCATTCTGTGTCATTTAAGAATCCATAAAAAAATCAACCACTAAGGAGAGGCAAATACGCGATAGTTATATCGAATCTCATGGATCAGAAATTTGTAATTTAGAATTTATAAACTTTCATTGTTTTGGTAATTTTTTTTTTTTTGTGATGTCAATTAATGTTCTTTTTTTTACCCTCGTAACCACTAAAAAATTTTAATCATTTTAATCATAGAGCAATCTTTAAAAAAAGATATTTTTCTTTTTGTTGTTATTGTTTGTTAGGATGGATAGAGTACTCTCTTTACACGTAGTGTCGCGACCCGGATCTTTTACCAGCAAATTTTAAAATGAAGTTAACAAACATTTAAAAACATATTAATTTTAAATTATGCATAGGTACAATGTAAACTAATTTTTTGTTTTTTAAAATTCAATACATGCATTTTATTAGATAAATTATTTATACTTTAATTTTATTAAACAGAAACTAAAAGTCAACTATTTTTTTCTGAAATTCTTAATATTTGTTTTTTTTTTTGTTCATAAAAGTTAATTAGCGAATAATAATAATGCTCAATTCTATATATGCATCTAAATATGCATGCATCTACAGCATCTATATATATAAGTATTATTATACATAAGACAAAAAAAATTACAAAATCATCATATGTGGTAATTATATTACATAAAACATATATTTCAATTTAAATCAGGCATATTACAAAAGTTATTAATTATATACAGTAATTTTTATAACAAAATTTATATTTATTTCATTTAATATAACAAAAGGAATGGTTTTCGTTTATATTTTCTATTTATATTCAAGACATTATCCAGACTAATGACATATATAGTAGTTAGAAATCTCCGACCTTTTAATCAAAAGATTTCTTATACAAAAACCCCAGTGACGTTATTTCCAACATTAGTAATTTATTATTTCGTAATAATTAATATCGTAATAAAAATAAATATTTCTTGTAAAAGATAATAGATGGCGCCACAAATATATAGCTATCATAGAAGTAATCAATGGTTTAATGAAAATAATGAATAAAAAGAAAGTGAAGCTTAGTCTAATATTAATAATAAGCCCTATAATGCTCCTCTAAGGAATAGAAGAAAAAAGAAACAAGGTAGAATATAACCAAGGGCTTTTAAAAGCGCACATTTCCAAAAGATAATACAAAGTGTTTAGAATTGACTCTGTACCAAAACTTGAAAAATTCATATAATACGAAAAATATGAAAAATAGAACCTTTTTGCAATTTTGTGTGTAAGTCCAGAATCTTATATAACTAAGAAAAACCGTTAGCGTGCGTAAAAGTATATTACTGAAGCTTTCATTTTTATATCTTGTCAAAGAAATGTGTGTACAGGTAACTAAGTTACAAGTGTCTAAAAAATCATGGAAAATTTGGTTTTCACATAACGTTAAATTTAAATAGTAAATTACAAAATATTGAATAATTTTGATATAGCTTTATAAAGGTAAGAGAATGCCCGGTCTTTTAGCGTTTTTAGATTGTAAAACCTGAGATCTGTAACTCTGGAACACTATATAACTAAAAGAAACTGTTAACACACGTAAAAATATACTACTGGAGCTTTAATTTTTATGTCTTGCCGAAAAAAAATTTATACAGGTGCCTAAGTTACAGGTGTTTAAAAATAACAAATTTTCATTTTTTGAGCTCTAATAGCTTATAAACAAGTGGTGGTCCAAAAAAATTTTCTTAGGGAACTTATACTAATTCTAAAATTTAATCTATTGTCGATGTGTAAAATAGAACATCCACATTATTTACAGCTATAATTGATGATGATAAACATTCCAATACATTACTGGAAAATTGCCTCTACAAATACATTTCTATTACAATTTTTGCCACTGGTCCTTTCTTGAAATTTTTATACGTTATCTCGGCGTCATAAGATTTTATATGTATATGAACCTATTCATTCCATTGATATAGGTCTTTTACCTTTAGCAGCTATTTTTTTTTTATTGGTTACTTAAACCCTAAAAAAGGATTTCTTTATACAATGTTATTATAAATGGAGAGAATGGAGAGAAATATAATAATGAAGGAGATTCGAGCGTAAATTGGAAGCAAACCTGTTTACAGGTTCTTTTAAAAAGTTAGAATTTATATTATGTACCATGTTTATCATACGTGAATGCATTGGATGAAAGCATGTTCTACATTTAAGTGATTCTTACAATAGATGAGTTTTCGCAAACAGTTTTAAACCACCGCAATCAAATAAGCATTTGTAGCCCTTGTAGAAGTTATAGTTTAGTAGCATTTGTAGAACAAAATATCAATAACCACAAGATATCTATAAAAAAATCATATTGCTCCAATCTTTTTTCGTATATGTATATGTTAAAGGAGTAAAGATTACTTGAATAATAATATCATCAATTAGGCGAAATTAATTAACACTTAAATTAACAAATATTCTGTATTCCATGATAAATTTCTTATCTTATGTCGTAACATACCTTCAGCAACCTTTATTTGTTCCATATATAAAATATGATCATAAAAATATTACGAGTATTTTAAAATACAAATAATAAAAATTTTTAATTGAGATTTTCTTCCTAAAACTCGAATTACAAAATTTAATTGAAACTCTCTTAAACATTTCCTCATACCAAATTGCATACCTTATAGTTGCAGATTGTGAAATTAATTTTTTATATCCCTTTTTTTTTTTGTATAAGAACACAGCTCTTTAAATCATTAAAAATAATTTAATTATAGATCTAACAATAGGTATACAATTTTTCACAAATTTTGATTACCTCTTGTGAATTCAGTATTTTGTTGTTAACTACATATGTATATACATATGTAGAGTTTAATTATACAAAATACATATGCACAATACAAATAATACAATGTATATATAACTATTTCATTTTTTTTTTCTTTTTGTAGTTATGTACATAAAAAGGTCATTGTAATTTTTTTTTTTTTTTGATTAATGTCCTTTTAAAAGTTTTACATACAACCTAAATATTTAATGTAATTGTTCTTATTTCAAAATAAAAATTTTGATTTGAATAATTAATGTTAAAAAAAAATCAACAAAATGAAATACAAAAAAAAAAATACAAAAATTTTAAAAGAAGAAAAATGTTTCAATAAATATCCTTTTAATAATTGTATTTTATTTATTTAATAAAAAATCTAATTAAAAAAAAGAAATAACATATAATAATAATTATATTGTATAATAAGAATTTTAAATTTTAACATTATTATAATATATTATTTTTTCATATTGACGCTTTAGGCTTTTCTTTTCATTATTAAAATAATATATTTGGAAAATATTAAAATATCTTAGTTATAAAAACTAAAAACAATGAATTAAACATTCTGTACATTTATTTTAAAATATATCTAAGATATACTTTGTGGTAAATTTTTAATTTATTTTTAAGAACATTTTTAGTATTTTATTGTCATTTACCTTTGTCATTGTCATTCACTTTGTCATTGCCTTTAGAAAATTTAAGTTGAATCCTGGAATATAAAATGCCCATAAAGTTTTAAAAGTTTTAATTTTTTTCATCTTTCTATTCCTATGTGAAGTATAGGGTATCCACTAAGTCATTAATTATATATATTTGACTAAGATTCAGTTTCTGAAATTATTAGTTTCACTAAGATTACACTTTAGATTAGTTAGCTGTTGCTATATTTATTATAAAAGACCGCAAATATTTTTTTTTTATTGGAGCGACATCTATTATCTTATACAAGAAATATTTACATTTTTTATTTTATTAAATATTTCGATATGATATTAATTCTTATATAATTTTTAGCACATTTCCAAAAAATAATTTTTCTCATAAAAAAAATAATTTTGTGGAACAAGTTTTTCATGTAGCCTCATTCTTTATGGAGCTACAGCCCCTCAAACTTTGAAAAAGCCCTATTTTTAAATGCATATATCTCATGTTCTGCTCAACATTTTTTCAATCTGAAAACATCATTCGACAGGTATTTTTTTTGCATGATTTTTCTACTTTCATAACTCTGGCACGCTTTTAGAAAGAGGCTTGAAATGTTGAGACAAGAAAGAACTTTTAGAATTAGTAGAAGGTTGCTCAGAAAATTTTTTTGGGCCACCCCCTGTTTTTGAGCTATTAGGGCTCAAAAATTGAAAATAAAAAAAGATACAAAAATTAAAGCTACAGTAATATTTTTGAACGTGTGTTAAAGGTTTATTTTAGTTATATAGGGTTCTAGAGTTACAGCTCTTCAAAGTTGCGAAAAAGCCCCATTTTCAGATGTATATATCTCTTTCTATCAGGCTCTGCGTAATAGTTTTGCAATCTAAAACCGCCAGGAGACCGGAAATTTTATTATCTACATAAAGCAATATAAAAGTTACTATTTTAATTTACCGTTATATGAAAACTACATTTTGCATGAAATTTCTTTTTTCATAACTCCGGCACGCCTTTAGATAGCAACCTGAAATTTTGAGACAAGAAAGAACTTTTAGAATTTATAAGTTTTCTTAGAAAATTTGTTTGCACCACCCTCTGTTTGAGAGGTATTAGGGCTGAAAAATTAAAAATTTGCTATTTTTAAGCACCTGCAACTTAAGCACCCTTCAAATTTCCAGAAAAGTGTTATTTTCACATATTTTCTTATTACAAAAAATTTTAATTTTATTTTTTAAATTTTCAAATTTTTGTCCAAGTCACAATTCTAAACAGTTTGTATTGTGTTTTGGAAATGTGCGCTTTTAAAAACCGTTGGTTTACATTCTACCTTGTTTTTTTTTAAATTATATTAGGTATAAGAAAAATTGATATTATTTTTTATTATATTATTATTTATTATATCTATATGACTCAGATGAGGTTTGAATTCAATGCCTTTTGAATAAAAGATTTGCGTCTTAATCCACAAATTGGCAATATGCTATATAAAATGTTATAGTTATTGATTATTGTTTAAAAAGAAAATTTTTATCAACTTAACATCTAGATCATATAATCTGTTTATGTACATTTATTTTCAAGCTCACATTTTATTATATTATATACTATATGTTATTTAAAAAGAAATTTTTAAAACTTAAGGATACTGCGTAAATTTTATAAAATAGTATCAATTTTTCATCCACTTTTTTGTTTACTGCGTAGGTATTTCTTATTTTGTTAATTACACCTAATTTGAAATATAATAATTAGTAAAATAATTATTTAAAGAGATTAAATAAGTCAGATAAAAATATATATATATATATATAAAGTAAATAATAAAATATAGGTACATATATAATTTATATATTTTATATTTATATATTAGTATTTAAATAACTAAATGGTAAACAAAAATTAATTGACGAATTTATGTAATTCGAAAACTTAGAATAATTCAAAATAAAGGAGTTGGGGGCAACATTGACCGGACTTAGCCAAGATTGAAATATCTCTCATATTAAAATAAATATATTATAATCAAAAACTTTTTTCCCAATTCATAAATACATATGGTCAATTATATTATATTCAACAACAATATTTGAAAATTTCTCTAATTTCATGTAATTTCTATAATATGTATTTTCTATATATATATATGATATCGTTATAACTAAAAAATCAAATCCCTTAAAACACTTTCTTGCAGAAAATTCCATCAAAAATGACATCTTTAAAATTCAGGGAACTTTATGTTTTTTCATCTTATTAACTCAACAATCAACGAGGAAAAGTTAAAAGTGCGTGCCCCATCAAATTCAAAACAGAAAACGTTTACAAGCTTACCAGCGCTTATACGCACTACAGAACTACACTAATAACGCACTGCATAAAAAAGACAAATCCGGAATCCCACGAAACGATGTCATGTATGATATCAAGCAGGAAAACATAAAGAATGGGGAATTTTTTTCCAAGAATATGCAAATAAATGGGTTTTTGTATGAATAAATTAAATTGATACATGAATTTGAGCTATTTTTTTAGCCTAACTAAATGGCTATAAAGTCTTTTTCCGTTTACTTTTAATATTTAACATTAACAACTTTATAAAATAGCATAAAAGTTTAACGATACTTTCTCGTCATAGCAGATAAATAAAATATGCATGGTATGGTCAAGATATATTTTTTTTTTTTTTATTGGACTTTAAATGTTTATATAAATAAACCCATAAATATTCAAATATACATTGTAATATATAAATAAATACAAAACACAATTGGCACAATTACTATCAGCCATTTTGAAACATAATATTAGTCAAAATGTTAATGGAATGCATGAAATTTAACATAAAAAAAAAGTTTTTCCTTTAATATTGTATCGAAAATACTTTAAATATGTCTCAGCATTGAATAACATTCTATATTTGAAATTCAGACCGACTAATACAAACAAAAAGAAAATCATTTAGGTAAGCAAAAAAAAATAGGAGGCTCTAAAAATTTTTCTTTATTATATATTCAAGTTATACAAAAAAAACTATAAAATAATAAAAATCGTGTAATTATATCCAAATAATTTTCAACATTTCTATTAACATTCATTTTTTAGGTCATATGTCTGCCAAAACATAATAATTTTCGTTCTGTTTTATAATTTAGTAAAAAAACCAAGTTGCGTGAAATAATTCCACTCGCAGTAACACAGAAAAAAAAAAATTAAATTAAATAACAATCCAAAAATATCTCAAAATTACAATTAATATCTTCAACATTGGTGAGGTGTTTTATATAATCTCATATAACAAAATAACTCCTCCCCCCTCAAAATGATATAATTTTCAATTGTTATACGAAAATAATTGTCAATTTAGACATAGAGAAATACAAAAAAATTCAAATTTATTAGCATTTGTCGGGATGTTTTTCTTTTTATTTTTGTTCTGGGAGATTATTTCACGGAGCTTTTCAAAAACATAAAGTTTAAGGATAAATAATTTTTTTTTTTTTTTTTAATTTTAATTGTCTGTAGATTTTAATCGAAAATTCATTAAATGTAATGAAATGACAAAAAAAGAAAGAAAAGTTATAAATAAAATTAAATGGAAAATAAATGATTGTGAGAATGATAATATGAAGGATATATGAAAAAACAGAAAATAATTTAACTTAAAAATAATGTATAATTTTTACATTTTGATAAAATTTTATTTTCATAAATTATAAATAATTTTAATTAAAAAATGTTAGTATTTGTGCCCATTAAGATTGTAAAAAAATTTTTTGCCTAATTAATTCACTTAACCTATTTCTCTATAATAATTTGTAGTACATACATACATATTTGTATATGGTATCTAATCTTGTAGGTACTTGTTTTTAGTTAGTCTTATCTTTTCCTCAAGATAATAAATATAGAACTCTAGAGCAGCAGTAGCGGCAGCTTCCATACAACCCCTTTTTAGCACATTTCCAAAAAAATTTTGAAAAAATGTGCTTATTAGTTTCACTCTGTCCGTCCGTCTGTTTACAAAACTTCTACACCGTTAAAGATAGAGAAAAAAAATTTTAACCATAGGTAGGTCTTATAAAAAAAATAATTTTGTGGAACAACTTTTTCATGTAGCCCCCCCCATTACGGAGCTACACCCCCTCAAACTTTGAAAAAGCCCTATTTTTAAATGCATATATCTTATGTTCTGCTTAAGATTTTTTCAATCTGAAAACGTCATTCGACAGGTATTTCTTTTATCTTTGTAAATTAATATCAAAATTATACAATTTTTTTAAATTTAGTATTTAAATTTACCGTTATGTGAAAACCAAATTTTGCATGATTTTTCTACTTTCATAACTCCGGCACGCTTCTAGATACAAGCTTGACATTTTGAGGCAAGAAAGAACTTTTAGAATTAGTATAAGTTTCCTCAGAAAATTTTTTCGGACCACCCCCTGTTTATGAGCACCTGTAACTTAGGCACCTGTGAAAATTTTTCTTCGGCAAGACATGAAAATGAAAGCTACAATAATATGTTTTTACGTGTGTGAAAGGTTTATTTTAGTTGTAAAGGGTTCCAAAGCTGCAGCTCTTCAAAATTGTAAAAAAGCTCCATTTTCAGATGTATATATCTCGGGCTTTGCGTAATAGTTTTGCAATCTAAAACCGGTAGAAGATCGAAAATTTTATTATCTATATAAAACAATATCAAAATTATGTAATATTTTGTAATTTACGATTTAAATTTACCGTTATGTGAAAACCACATTTTGCATGAAATTTCTTTTTTCATAACTCCGGCACCCCTTTAGATAGGAACCTGCACACATTTTACTTCTGCAAGATGTAAAAATTAAAGCTACAATAATATATTTTTACGTGTGTGAAAGGTTTATTTTAATTGTAAAGGGTTCCAAAGTTGCAGCTCTTCAAAATTGTAAAAAAGCCCCATTTTCAGATGTATATATCTCGGGCTCTGCGTAATAGTTTTGCAATCTAAAACCGGCAGAAGATCGAAAATTTTATTATCTATATGAAACAATATCAAAATTATGTAATATTATGTAATTTACGATTTAAATTTACCGTTATGTGAAAACCACATTTTGCATGAAATTTCTTTTTTCATAACTCCGGCACCCCTTTAGATAGGAACCTGAAATTTTGAGACAAGAAAGAACTTTTAGAATTAGTATAAGTTTCCTCAGAAAATTTTTTGGTAACGCCCCCTCTTTAAGAGTTATTACGCCTCAAAAATTGAAAATTTGCTATTTTTAGACACCTGTATCTTAGGCACCTGTAAAAACTTTTCTTCGGCAAGACATAAAAATTAAAGCTTCAATAATATATTTTTACGTGTGTTAACAGCATTTCTTAGTTATATAGGATTCCGGACTTACGGCCCCTCAAAATCTCAAAAATGTCCTATTTTCAAGTTTTTTCTTATTACATGAAATTTTCAAATTTTTGTGTAAGTCACACTTCTAAACAATTTGTATTGAGTTTTGGAAATGTGCGCTTTTAAAAACCGTTGGTTTACATTCTACCTTGTTTATATGAATATAACTCAGTGGCTATATATGAACAAGATATTTAAAATGTTGTCAAACGAAGTAGATTTTTTTTAAGTTCGCGTACCTGCGTAATTTATATAGTCATATCTTGGTACTTAATGAAGCTAGACATTACGTTCTATTGCAATGACTTCTGAAAGTGTTGATTGGTGAGGGGCAACGACCACATGTAATTGTCATACAACTTCAAAAAATTTAGGTAAATATATCTGGTTATTTAATTAAGTCACAAATCTGAAATTTTGTAAAAGATTATTAAATTATATCTATGGTAACAATATAACTAATTATCTTTCTCGGGTAATTTAGAGTTGACATAGTCTTCTTTTCCTTATTTTTACACTCTTCCTCGTTATCTTCTATTACTATATATACTTTTTTTAGTATACCTACAATCTTAAAAAATCGGGTATCGGGTATAATAAAATGCTTCTCCGTTTGTGACAACTCGAAATAAGCAAGCTTGATATAGACGCAAAGGGATGAATCGGATCAGAATCGAAAAATTAGTCGGATTAGCTTTGTCCATCCGTCCGTCAGAACGATAACTCAAAAACTAAGAAAACTAGAGCCTTGTAATTAACACAAAATATTGTTCGATAAATTTCTAGGTTCCGTATTTTTTTTTGGTTGAGATCCGACTAAAATTTTGGGTAGCTCTCAAACACATAACTTTTTAATCTCCACATTTTTGATAAAGAATTTTCAAAAGTTCCACATTGTTTGAAGTAGAGCTATAAAATTTTAACTGTTGATAGATATCGTAAACGAATTAATTTTATGGAACAAGTTTTTGTTGTAGCCCAACCCGTTACCGGGCTACATCCCTCCATATTCCGAAAAAACCCTATATTTAAATTTTTCTATAAGATACATCTTTAAGTATATAATATATCTTCAACACAAGTTATATAATGTGATATATGAAGGTATATCTTCAAGTCAAGTTCTATGAGATACTTATATCTGCAATCTGAAAACGCTATACGATAACTATATACTTTTATTAGGCTTACAAATACAATAAATATGTAATTTCATATAAGTATATATTTATTATATTTCTATTATATATACATAAGTGTAACATTATATACTTTTACCGTTATGTGGTGGCGTCATCTATATTGATGATCACCCCTTTCTGTGAGATATTGCAGTTAAAAGTGGGAATTTAAAAAATCCAAACTTTCAAAAAAAAATCACTATGCATGTGAAATTTTCAAAGCCACCCTATATTAATAATTATATCGTTAGAAATGACCCTTCACACCTTTTTCAACGGTATACAAAAAGTATGATATATTGTCAAATAGCCCCACCAGACGATAAAAATGGAAACTGAAACAACAATTTTAATAAAAAAAACTTTTTCATACTTTATTTTTGATACATTTGTTTTGCCTTTATGTTTTCTTGTTGGAATATGTATGTAAAAATGTAAGTAGGATGCACTTTAAAGTTCCGCTTTGATAATTTGTTTAGGAGGAGTTTGAAGCTGGTAACACCAGCACAAACACAATTTTAAAAGTTTTGTTGTCGAAATGTATGCGCTTTTCCCAGAATATTTATATATATATGTATATACAAAAATTTGAAATAAGATGAATTTTAGAGTTGGATTCAAAATCAGGATTGCCGCTTTTTCCAGATAATTTTTATATATAGGAATACACCAGATTCTGAATCAGGAGAGATTTTGTAATTGGTTTAAAATTTGTGATAGCAAATAAGGTTGCCGATATTGTAGTAATACAGTACGAATATAAAGTATCCACAGATAAAGTTTAATGAATGTAATTGTCATTCTTAAATTTGTCCCCCAAACAAATTAAAAGAAACGCACTAAGGTTAGAAAAATTTATGAGTTCAAACTTATTGATTTATAAAATAAACTAAAAATCTTCTTTTACGTAATTTTGTTCAAAGGTATTCGATTTTAACCGCGCTCAAGTTAATCTCCAAGATTAGTAATTTGTACTATAGAAGTTAATATCGTAATATAAATTTAAAAAAAAGAAATAATACTGAAATAACTACAGTCGCAATCAATCACAGAATCAACTTCAGAAGTTCAGAATCAAGTTCAATCACAGAATCAAGTCAAAATAATGAATAAAAAAACAATCAAAGTTAAGTCTAATATGAGTACGACTTAGTGGATGTACTGTATGCTTCTTAAAGCATTGCAAAGACATAAAACATTAAAGCATGCATAATATTTCTTAAAGTATTTCTAAAGTTTGAAAGGGATTATTTTACTAATTTTTAGTAATCATTAAAAATATTTATACATATAGAATAATTAATATCTTTAATTCGAAAAATTTAATTTCTAACACAAATAATAAAAATGTAAACCTGACGAAAAGAATTTAAAGAACAAACTCTTGTTAAAAGATCTTAATTTTTAATTGATTTTATTTTCTAAAAGAAAATATAATTATTTTAATAAAACAGATCCCACTTATTTTGTAATTGAAGAAGAGTAATTATCATTCAATTTAAATTTATTAAAAAAGAAAAAAAAAAAACTTTTTAGAACAAATTCCAGAAAACCAAAAGGGACAACATAAAGTTTTATTTAAATTCAATCAATTTTTAATTACTTTTTTCTTCCTTTTTCAATAATCTGATAAGGCAATTTTTAAAAAGTTCTCATCAATTTTATTCGTTCTTTTGAAATTAGAAATAACGGTTAATCCTCATTATTTTCTCAAATTTTACCCATCTATTCTAAAATCAGTTTATCCTTACTCTAATTTATTAGTTGTTTTGATTGATTTGCTGCAGTATCCCTTTTTAATTTATTTGCTGTACTTAAACTTTAAAACCTCACGTATTTAATTCTTAATTCGCTCACCAGAGTACCTGTCAAAATATGGAACTTTTAAATTGTTATAATTTTAAAAACAGATTACCAGCCGAACGTAAGAGCAAATACAAAAACAAGAATGAGAAATAATAATTGGAAAAAAAAAAGTTTACAGGTAACTCATCACCAGTTTACAGGTAACTCATAACACTTGCGTAACCAAAATCAATTTAAAGTTTTTCATTATTCTTTCTTTTTTTTTTATGCTTTATTTTGCTTTTTGTTCAAATTTTTTTATAATCTAGCCAATTAAGAGGAAAAAAAATTGTGTTTACAACGAAAAAAAGCACTTTATGACTTTTTTTTTTCTTTTCACTTGTCTTTTTTTACGTTCTTTTTATTATATTTAATTTTTTTTTTTTCTTTACAAATTAAAAAGTTTATTTTTTAAATTATTCCCGGTAATAATAAAAAGGGGTAAAAATAATTATAATTACCCTAGGGATCTTTTCTAGGAGAGTGGATATTTAGATTTTGAAAAAATGAAAAAGATAAACAAGAAAAGAAAAATTTCTATAAAAATTTTTCAAAGTACTCCAAGAAAAAAACTCTTTCAAATAGATGAGTTGAAAAATGTTTTTATATATTTCAAAGATTTGCACTTTAAAACAAAATTTTATCATCGGAATTTAATTAATAATTCATAACGATAATAATTTAAAACAGATTAAAAATGGCTCAGTATCAACAAATCAATATCGTGTTTCAGTAACAACAATCAACTTTTCAATTATGTGATTTTATTCACTGCTTTCAGCTTTTTGAAAAATTATTTTTTGTAAACAATTAATATATAATGAAAATTATCCAAAAACATTCAAAGATGACACCTTAAATACAATACAAAATATACAGCATAAAATAAGGAATTTTTAATGATAAAATGTAATATCTACTATCGCAATAGATGTTCGTGAGGCGTCGGTGGCCTAGTGGGTAAGAGCGTATAAAATACGCTGTAAACACCGAAGGAGTGTGGGTTCGAATCCCACACACGTCGTAAGAGTTAGGTAGGTAATTTTCGGTTAGGTAGATTGAATTCAGACAAAAATTCGACTATACATTGGGTATATTAAAAACTAAAACAAATTTCTTTCCTTCGTATTTCTGAACATCAATTATAAAGTAATTATTATCAATCTTATAATTATATTTAATATGTATGCAATACATATTAAATGTTAATGATAGGTATTATTAAAAGACGGTTTTTCTTCATGACTACCTCCAATTTTTAAATGTTACTGTTATGTTAACTACATCGGTTAAAGTTAGTTAAGCTGCTCCAAAAAAATATGTATTTTTTCATATAATATATTTGTGCAACAACAATTTTTCTTTTAATTTTAAACTGAGCTTTTTCAATGTTTAACCAATGACGATTTCTCTCAGGACTACGACGTTATACTGAAGAAATAATGTTGATTGGCTAAGATCTTGAGTTTTTTTTTCAAATCTTTATGTCCCGAAATTTTGTATGAAAAAATCTACAATAATTCTTTCAAGGTTTTTTTTGCGAAATTAGGATTTCAATATTTTATCGGTGCAATTTTGGGGGCAATAGTAATCATTATTTTAAACGCTTTTATTTTAAAATTAGGAGATAGTAGAGTTGACTACAAAATCAGGGTCAAACGCTTTTCCCAGAATAAGAATACATGTATATGCGAGATCCTGAATTAAAAGCGGTTGTGGAGTTGTTTAAATAATCCGACTTCCAACAAATTCTTTAGTAAAAGTTTGGAGGCTGTAGCTCCTACTATTTTAAATACATACATACTCTTTTTTTCAAATATTCATTAAAAAAAATAATTAGGAGAAATTTTAAAGTAGAATATAAAATTAGGGTTAAATGCTTTTGCCACAATATAAATATATATATATATATGCGAGATCCTGAATTAAGAGCGGTTTTAGATGGGTTTATATAATCAAAGTTTCAAAATATTGTTTAGCAAAGGTTTGGAGGCGGCAGCCCCCACTATTTTAAATACTTTTGTTCTAAAACATACATTAAAAAATAATAATTAGGGAAGATTTTAGAATTGATTACAAAATCAGGGCTACATATATAATACTAACATATGTATATGCGAGGTTCTGAAATAGAAAAAAAATTTATAGTTAGATACGAAATTAGGGTTATACTCTTTTCCCACAACATAATATGAATAACCAGTTTTTAAAATTCAATATTGGTCGGCAAGAAAATAAATGTTTTTTTTCAATATTTTATCTCAAAAGATTTTCGCTTTTAAAACTTTTTTGGATTTTTTTTTTAAAGGTATCGGGGTTTCAAGGTAATTTTTTTCTATCGCTATGACACCTGTTGAAATGTTTTAAAACTTAAAGTAAAAAACAAAAACAAAACGAAAAAACAAATAAAATCAATGTTGAAAAATACAAAGAAATGTTAAATTGAATTCAATGAATCAGAAAGCCTATTCATGTTTAATAAATAAATGAAGTGTAAAAATAAATTAACAAAATAAATAATTAAATAATTATCAATATTATTATTATTACGATTATCTTTTTATTATCTACCATTTTTTTTTTTTTACCGTTTTGTATTTTTTGTTAATTTTTGGTATGTTTAAAAAAAACGCAAAGAACTGATTAGAATTCGGTTTAAAATTTTCCTTGACAAAATATTCATTTTTAGGCATAAATATTACATGGATTAGTTTCCACTTGATTTAAAACTTAAGAAAAAAGGAAGCCAAAATTATTCAAAAATTATGATTGGATAAATTTTAATAGAAGGAAAAAATTTAATTATGGAAATTTCAAATATATTTCTTATTTAGCAATAATTTAGAGAAAAGTGGGTTTTAAACTCCAATTGCATTACAATATTATTGTTAATATAAATGATGAAGAATGTAATTTAGTTCATATCAACAATAATAT
This sequence comes from Poecilobothrus nobilitatus, assembly GCA_947095535.1. Taxonomy (NCBI): domain Eukaryota; kingdom Metazoa; phylum Arthropoda; class Insecta; order Diptera; family Dolichopodidae; genus Poecilobothrus; species Poecilobothrus nobilitatus. Next base: position 73,758,037 of record OX352774.1, read on the forward strand.
TTTAATATAAAACTCAAACAATCTTAATTTTTAAAATCAATTTAATCTCATTTAAAACTTGAAATAGCAATGGCAAACTTATTCTTCTTTGTATACCGAGTCACGTAGCAGTTTCCGGTAACACATTCGCAAATAAAAAAGGTAAAATAGGCATCCGGGGTCCAATACCATGAAATTGAAATCAACCAACTATAGTTACAGAATGATTAGCGGGAAAATTAGCAATTAAAGAGAGCGCATATACAACAGTACTAGCACCTTTAGGACTTAGTCACAATCCTAATGTCAACATCATAAATCAGCAACAGGGAATATGCAATCCAAATAACAACTGTTCCCTGCACTCTAATAATATAACAAACTTCTTTTCGACAACAGTCCAAAATCTATCACTATGTTGCTTTTATAACAATTCACTAACCATAAAACACATACATATATACTTGGAATATCCTGAAAACTAGAAAATACTGCCAGTATAATATAACACGTGTTGAAGCATTGTCCAGCTACAAAATGCACTGTACAACGAAAACATGAACAATGTTTACAAGTTACAACTTTTTAGAATATGGCACAGGTCAAAATGTCAAATTAATTTTAAAAAAGAAAAATGTATCTGTAAGTATGTAATAAAATTTAAAAAAAAAATATCTGCGAAAAGGAACTAATTTAAGTTTTTCTAACAATAAGTTGAAGATACATTTATGGTATCTAGTTAAAACAAAAAATGTATGAATAAAAAAAAAAAAATTTAATTAAAATTTGTAAATTTAGTTTAACAAAACAAAAATATAATTTAAAGAAGAAATGTAGCTGATCCATATGTCTTATAGGCAAAGAATCCCTAAAATTACCGGCTACTATTTGTGCCAGATTGATACGAAATAAATAATAGCGAATAATAAACTTTGAACGAAAATCATATAAAATTTTAACATTAGAAGAAGTTTAGTTCTTAATTTAGAGTTTTTCATTTTTTATGACTAAACCAGACCATAGTTTTTTAATCTGAACTATTTCTATGTTTCCTACAATTATTTAATATATATGTTAAAAATTAAATACATACATAGATTCTCATAGATTATATTTTATTACATTTAGGAAAAACAAAACTTATCGAATATTACAAATCAAAACAAATGCTTTTGTCAGGAAATTGTCTTTGAATTTTTTGTTTTTCAAGAACTTTTTTTATAACTGCGCCAGTTTGTCCATGAATTCATAATTTTATGAAAAAAATCAGATAAGTATTGGATTTGTTAAAACATTTTGTCTACAGGAAGGTGCGGTTTAATTACGTCCACATTTTAGTTTCTAATAAAATTTAAATTAATATTAAATAAATTTAAAAAAAAAAAAAACTAATGAAATAATAATAATTTCTTAATTTATTCTCAATGTAAGCAAATTAAGGTCAAAAAATAATGGCAAAAATTTTTTATAAAAGTAGAAAAATTTCTTTTTGTAAAACAAAAAACAAAAAAGTAATCTTAATTTTTAGAATATACAAAACTCTTAAAAAAAAATAATCCACTTTTGAAAAATAATAATGAAACTGCCTCAATCTATGCAATAATAACAGTTAGTAATAATTTCATAAACTTTTTTTATTATTTAAATTAGAGAAAGAAAACCCTAAAAACCAAATAAAAAGTAATAAAAAAAAAAATAATTTCCTTATTTTTTAATTAATTTTTATTTATTTTTTTTTTTTTTTTTGCCTTCTATTCGTTTTTTTTTTTTATTTTGTTATTTACAAAAACAGAACCTTGACATTTGACTAAGAACTTTAACCCTTCTATATTTTTCTATTTTAACAGCAACAAGCAAAAAATAAACATACTTTAATTTCAGTAATGATTCACTTAAGTCCTACTAAATACGTTTTTCATTTTTTTTTTTGTTTTGTTATTTTAACAAGAACAATGGTTAGAAAACAAACCCAGAGATACACATTAAAAATATCTGCCATGAAAAAAAAACTGAAACCTATGGGTAAAAAAAAAAACTGTTAAAAAAACCTATTCTACACGTAGAATAAAAAAACAAAAATGCAGAATATAACCTATTGTTAATTTTTTTCATTCTTTTTGTTCCTTTTTCTCTTTCATCAAATCTTTGTATCTATTTTTGTATGTAAGTATTATACCTGTTAAACTTTTTGTTATAAACTTTTCTATTATTCCTTAAAGCGATTTCCTTTTCTTGTTTCTTTTTATTGTTTTTTTTTTTTTTGCCTCTTTTTTATCTCTATGCTTATTATTTTCCTTCTCTTTCTATCCATTTAATTTTTCTGTTACATGATAACTAAGTTTCGTTACTTATACAAATATAAAGTAGAGAACAAAAAAAAAAAAAAAAATACGGATGGTTAACGGCTATTGAATAACGAGGATTTAATATAAGAATTTTGAATTTAAATAAATAAAAAAAAAAAAAATTTCCCGTTTTTTTTATAAACATTTCATATTTTCTTTTTATCTCTTCCTTCTCTCTCATTTTATTAATTTAGTGAAAGAAATGTTTAGAAAAATGTTAAATTAAAACAAAGAATCAGATACTGACTATAGCTTATATTATTAATGAAACGCACAAAATATGATGAAAAGTAAAAGTGAAATATAAAAAAAATGATATAATATAAAAAAAAATAGGGTAACTTAGACTGTGATTGACACTTGTTTTTAAAAATTAGCACTATATAAATAAAAGTATGTTTTAATAATTAAAATTAACCATACCTAGTTATAAAACTGTAATATTACAGTGTTTTTATTAAGATAGTTAGTAAGTGGTAGCTCATGTACATCAGTATGACAATAACTATATTTAAATTCCAAAAGTATTGATAAAACCAAAAAGAAAAATGGATTTTCCACATTCATATTTTTATTATGTTTTAGTTTTAGATTAACTGTTTAGATTTTGAATGTTGGAAAAGGTTTTCATATAACAATATATTCCAGATAAAATTTAAATGATATATAACATTCCTACTCATCATTTATTTATGGTTGTAATTATTTTGTATTCTGTATTTAAATCTCCCTACATTTGAGATTTTTACCTTTTTCTCATCTTTAAATTTTGTTCTTAACAAAAAATCTGATTATTAAATCCTTACACATAAGAATAGTAAAACCAATTTTTCCCATATTTTAGTGATTTACATAAATTTGATTGATCATTAAATAAAATAATATTTTTTTTCCCTTACCATTTCTATGAGAAGTATATAGGGCATCCACTAAGTCATTTATTATTCATATTTGACTAAGCTTCAGTTTCGTGAATCATTAATTCCATTAAACCGTTGATTACTAGCTATTGTACAAGAAAGACGTTTGCTTTTTATTTCTACGCCATCTATTATCTTATATAAGAATTATGGTTTATTATTATTTTATTATATAGTTAATTACAATATGATATTAATTATAATTTATAGGACATATATACTTATTTTTAATTTAATTATATTCTATTAATTATATATTATAAGAAAAATCTATATTATTTTTTATAAATCTATATCACACAGCCGGGGTTTGAATCCGTGACTTTTCTTACGAAAGGCCGGTGTTTTAACCACTATACCACATTGGCTGGATAAAATAATTAAGTATTCTATGTTATTCTATAATTATTTTTGTATTTATGTATTTTACTTGACAGATCTTATTATAAACTGAATGAATTTTGTTAGTTCCCGCATATTTATTTTAAATAATTAGACTAAAAATATTCATATCACCAACTGAATGCCAACTATTGGATATTTTACCTTAACTTTATAAAGAATATTTTTAGATGATAATGAAATATGCACTTATCAAAGTATGATTCTTTTAGGTTGTTTATGTTGTTATTCAGTAAATATGGATTAAACCGAGTGAAAATTATAATTTTTTTTTATTCTTCAATCTTCACTATATATATATGTATATATATTGTAAACGTCATTTTAATTTGTATAATATAATAACTGTAAGATTTGATAAGTATATACAAAATACTTGTATAGAATTATTATATTTTTATGTCAGACTCATTTGCAATTATTATGCAGTTGAAACGTGAAATCGTATATGTAGTATATTTGTAAAGTTTGTATAGTATAACATAATTGGGTTGTACATTTGAATTAAACATTTTTAAAAATTATATACTAGGGAACTCGGTGGTCGATTGGTTAAGCATATGGCACGTTAATGAAGAGAGTGCGGGTTAAAATTCGGCACAACGTAGAAAGTTGTCTTTAATTCAAAAGGAAATCATTGTAAAAATACGTATAACAAACAAAATAAATAACATTGCTGTATATAAATTAATAATAGTATTCAACCTATTTTGGTTTTAGTAGCTGATGGTTTTTATAATATTGCATTATCTTATATATGATTTATACTATTAATATAAATAAATAAATAAAAATTATACCCTACGAGATAATTGTACACACTCCCACAGGTCGCAAGCATTTTTACTGAAAAGTATAATTATACCCGTATGAACTATGTTCAAGGATATAATAAATTTGCCATTACGTTTGTGACACCTTAAAGGAGTCGAGCTAGATATAGTGTCAAAGATATGGATCAGCTCAGAATCGAATTCTGAGTCGATTAAGCCATGTACGTCCGTCCGTCCGTCCGTCCGTCCGCACGATAACTCAAAAAATAAAGGAGCTAGGGGGCTGAAATTTTTTTTACGTCACTTTTGCAAAATTGTTGTGTTGTTGTTTTGTAAAATTTGGTTGTGTTGTTGCGGCGGGTTCGGGTAGCTGCCATACAACTTCTCCGTTTAAATGAGAATAACTCTGTGTTTATTGAAGCTAGGAATCTGAAATTTAGTAAAGAGGTGTCGAGTTACATGCCAACAACTTTTGCAAAATTTGGTTGATCTAGAGTAGCCGGTTCAGGCTTCTTGCACCTCTTGGAACCTAATGAAGCTAGGCGTCTGAAATCTTGCAAATGATGATCAAGTTTTATGGCAACAACTTCTGCAAAATTTGGTTGTGGTGGTGCGACGGGTTCGGATAGCTGCCATACAACTTCTCTTTTTAAATGAAAATAACTCAGTGTCCGTCCGCACGATAACTCAAAAAATAAAGGAGCTAGGAGGCTGAAATTTTTTTTACGTCACTTTTACAAAATTGTTAGTTTTGCTATTTAACTTCAGCATTTTCGGCCGCCGGGTTCGAGTAGCTGCCATACATGCAAAATTTGGTTGTGGTGGTACGACGGGTTCGGATAGCTACCATACAACTTCTCTTTTTAAATGAAAATAACTCAGTGTCTATTGAAGCTAGCTATCTGAAATTTAGTGAAAAAGTGTCGAGTTGCATGCCAAAAACTTTTATAAAATTGGATTGGTCTAAAGCAGTCGGTTCAGGCTTTTTGCATTTCTTGGAACTTAATGAAGCTAGGCGCAATAGATTCGGTTAGCTATCATACAACTCCACAATTTACATAAATATACCTCTGTAGTTCGATACTAAACATCTGAATGTTTTTAAAAGATGATCAAGTTTTATAGAAACAGGATATATTACGTTCATACGGGTATCCCAGAGTTGACATAGTCTACTCTACTGCACTCTTCCTCGTTTTTCTTAAGAAATTTCTTCTACAATTAAATATTTTATAATATTACATAATATAAACAAAATCAATATGATTATTATTACTATAAAAAATAATCGTAGTATTTAAACTATAATTGTTTTAATAGCCGATTATTCAGTAATATTGTATTAACCAATGTGATTTCTAATATGTACACGCATACTAATAACATAAATAAAAATAAATTTTATGAGTTACTACCACAAGACTGTATTTCATTTGATTGTTAGTCACTTGCCTCTATTTTCATTTGCCGCCAACCTGCATTTCATTTGATTGTATTTAACTCGACTGTATTTCATTTGTAAACAACTCTAAAATCCCCCATGTCTATATGCTTTACATGCAGTCAAAGAAAATACAGTGAAATCAAAAACAGTCAAATGAAATACCGTCAAATAAAATATAGTCAATGGATAATAACGGCAACTTGCAAAAAATAACATTAAATAACACTACAGGTAAATGAAATATAAGCATAATGTAATGACATGCTTCCACAATTTATTATACCCATATGAAATATGTTCAAGGGTAAAATAAATTTGCCATTACGTTTGTGACACCTTAAAGGAGTCGAGCTCGATATAGTGTCAAAGGTATGGATCGGCTCAGAATGGAATTGAATTATTACAAAATCGTATCCAGTTACAGGCCAACAACATCTGTAAAATTTAGCTGGTGCGAGAGGTTCGGGTAGCTGCCATACATCTTCTCTGTTTAAATAAAAATAACTCAGTGTCCATATTGAAACTAGGGATCTGAAGTTTAGTGAAGAGGTGTCGAGTTACATGCCAAAAACGTTTGTAAAATTTGGTTGGTCTAGAGCAGCCGGTTCAGGCTTCTTACACCTCAATTGGGACTTAATGGAGCTAGGCGTCTTCAATCTTACAAATAAAGATCAAGTTTTATAGCAACAACTTCTGTAAAATTTGGTTGTGCTGGTGCAATAGATTTGGGTAGCTGTCATACAACTACACAATTTACATAAATATATCTCGGCAGTTATAATGTCGGTACTAAAACATCTTAAATTATTTAAAAGATGATCAAGTTATATAGAAAATGGATATATTCGGTTCATACGAGCATCCTAGAATTGACACAGTCTACTCTACTACACTCTTTCTCGTTTTTAATGTTTTCCGTTAGTTTAAGATCATTGAATGAACTGTTGTTAAAAATTTTACGTTTGTAAAACAAAGGATTTTAAGTATTGGAATATTGGTTGTCTAATTTGTAATTTCTTATAATCTTAGAATTGGGAAACATTTAACAGAAATAATACTACATTAAAATAAATATTAATTACATATGTATCGAAACATAATTAAAAATGTTCATTTACTTAGTAGCCTATTAATAGCCAATTTGAATTGAAAATAAAATATAGATGGTAGCTTTTGTGGAATACACATAAAATACTTATTGGCTACTACTTACAACAAATATGTATTTAAGTAATCTTGAAATTATCATTTATTTTTTTAACTTTTAAAGTACATACTTATACATATAACTGCAAACTAAAATTAACCTTAAGTTGCACAATAATAAAATATTATTTAATGTTCCTGTTTCCTATTAAAAATAATTTCATTTATACAACTTTCTGTAATAATTCTGTTCCTTTGATTGACAATTTACGTACATTATGTACAACAATTCTAATAAAATTTTTAAATCCAATAAAAACTAATATTAGGTTTTTTTTTTAAATAACCGTTAGGTATATCATAATTTTTTATGAGTCAATAAAAAAAAAGAATATTAAAAGCAATTTGCACTTAAAATAAAATGAAAATTCTTTTAATCATTCGGTAATTCTGCATCAATTTATCATTGATTGGTTCATTTTGTTTCTTTCTTTTTTTTTCTTATCAGTTTAATTTTTTTAAAACAAAAAAGAAATGTATATTACAGAATAACACTTACAGGGTGTGTCAAAAAAAAAACATATGAAGAATAATTATATATATCATGAACTTTTTTCTTTTTTATATTTGTATAAAATTTAACTTAAGGTTATAAACAGATAGGTAGTACTTTGCAGATAAACCAACTTTTTCATATTTTCGTTGAATATACGAGAATAAAGCGCATTAACAGTTAACCATTATTGACGAATTTCAGTAAGTATATACATATTTAAGTATATTAGCGATGTATCAAAATTTGATAAAGATGCAATAAATGTACCTTTTAAAATAAAAAAAATTAAATAAAATTTATATCCAATCTGTCATTCAGAGCGCTCATGTTCTTATCCCAGTAAAAGTGGTTTTGTTTTTATTTGTCGTTTGACTTAATTGTGAGCGGAAGCGTTAAAAGGTATTTATTTTTTTTTACAGTTAAGTTGCGAATATTTTCGTACAAGACTCGCAACTAGCTGTTGTATATTCGAACGATGACGTAAAGAAATTTATTTGAAGTATGTGATATAACAAAGGAAATTATTAGGATTCCGTTATTTCATCATCATATAAAAACATTTTTTCTAGAATCTTCTGTTTTTTTTTTGTCACTCTTCAGCTATTGTTCAATTTTTCATTGACTACACCCATCACAACCAATCATTTTTTGTTTTTTATTCAAAATTTTGATGATGAAATGCAAAATCATTCCTGTTAGACATATTTTGATTGTAGAAATGATTTCATTACGTAGCTCGCCAAAAAGTACTTTAAAATATTTCATATTAATAAGTCACGTTAACCATAAATACCTTTTCAAAAAGTTCTCAAACACTTTTTTTTCTTAAGGGAGGTGGGAATCTTGCCAAGACAACAAGAATCATTGTGATTAACCCTCTTTTTGGTGTCAGTTTCTTACTGACTAAAGAAGCGTCCCCTTTAGCCAAAATAATGAGATGAAACCCCTAACTAAAATTCATGTCATTCTCCTGATGATTACAAATTTATTATTTTAAGCATTTAAACTGTTTAGTAAAATATAATGTAGTTTTTTGACATCAAATAGAAAAATACTACATCTAATACGTTGTTCAGTGTTTATTATTGAGAATATAAAAATTAATAAACAACTTTAAAAGTAATGAAAATCGTGATCATACCTTTTATATTTTTGTCATTTACCAATATACTTACTATAATAACTACTGTGTTTCATAATATGATCAAATTTAGATATTTCATATTCAGTATTTATCAAATGATCAAAGTAAATATTGTATAGATATTCTTAATAACGGGCCTCCGCTGCCTAGTGGGTAACAGCGTATAAAATATGCACTAAAACACTGAGGGAGTGTGTCGAATCCCACACATGTTGTTATAATAATTCCCCGTTACGACATTTACAGCCACGCCTGAAAAAGGAAATGCACTAAAAAAAAAAATATCCTTTTAATACTCCTATCCGTAATCCATAATTTCCTTTATAAGTTTTTGTACAATTTCAATATTTTTAAAAATATTTTTCAAAATAATTTCCAAAAATTCATTTTTTTTGTGGTCAAGTACATTTCAACTTAAAATAAATTTAAAAGAATATTTTATAGATCCAATTTAAAAATAAATATAACCGTTGAATGCTTATGCATGTTCTCATGCCTTTAAGGAAAATTTTAAATATTGATTAAATATTGAGGTCTTTTAATAATATTCTTATAATCTAAAAAAAAAAAAAAGAAATATCAATATTTAAAAATATCGATTTCATAAAAAATTAATTCAAGGTAAAAATCGCCATATATTTGGCCGTTATGTATAATATTATATATTATTATAAATAACAATTCACTGAAGGACATTTTAAAAAAAAAAAAATTATTTTTTTTGTCCTTTTAATATTTTTTTTTTTTTTAATATTTTCAAAAAATTGAAATTATTTACCGTTCTGAGTAGAAAACCTATATTATATTAGTGGTTTTTAAATATTTTATAGTTCATGATATTTTATTTGTGTTTCATTTCCATTTATTTCATTTATTCTTAGTTTTACTTTTTTGTGTTTTTTTTTTTTTTTTTTTTTTTTTTGTTTAAAAATTGAAAACCAACAAGTGTTACCTTCAGGCGACAAATAAATGTAAGGCAAGACCGAACAAAAAACAAAAAAAAAAAATAGAATCGAAAAAGTATTTTGTATGGTAAGGACATAAAAAAAACATTTTTTTTTTCTTATTGTTATTTTGTTATTTTTTTTTTTACGATTAAGTAAAATGTATTTCTTACCAACCATTTACCATATTTTGTATAGGATTATAATTATTATTAAGTATTTGTAATATTCTTTTACTTTCAAGTACATGTCCTTCGGGTAAAACAAAAATTTAATTGTAACTGTTGTTGTGTTCATTTTTGTTGTCTTTAATGCTATAAGCTGTTTTTGTGTTCTTGTCTCATTTTTTTTCGCCAAAGTAATAAAATATAATAATAATAAAAAAAAATAAAAATTTACCATTTTAAAAAATTGCTTGGCAATGAAAGTCATAATGATGGACAATATAAGAATTTATTAGTACATATTTTTTTAGTTTTTTTATTGTGATCAGTTTAATCAAAATTTTATTAATATTTTGTGTTAAATTATTGTACAGGGTGCCATTATTATAATATTATTCGATATAATTTGAAGAATTTTATACGTAATAAGTGAAAAGCAGAAATTGTCAGAAACTGCTCGCATGTATAATATTTTGATTAAATTTAACTTACAAAAGTAACAATCAGATATAAAAATAAAATGGTGAATTTGTCTCATGTGTATGAGTTGTTCCTAATTTTAACGAACACGTAAACACACAGATTGAAATTATCTTTTCATTTGCATTGTGAATGCACAAGTTATAATAAACTTAAATATGTAGAATAAAAATTTGGACATTAAAACAGTTCGTCAAAATTTTCGGAGTGTTTCGTTCTATAACATTACTTGGTCTCTTCAGTAAGCTTCGTAATGTTGCATTAGACAATTCCTGGTTTAAAATTTTCGATTAGTCTTATACTTATATCAAATTTTGTCAAAATCATCTGTGAAGTATAAGATTAAAATACTTTATTATAGACAAGTTACACAACTCATTGTTGTTTATAGGTAAATAATAATCTATTTTCAAAGGCTAGAGGCTATAATACCTATACATTTGTATATCAGCAATCCTTTTTTGGTTTTGTATGAGATTTTATGTTGTTTTAATAAGAAGGTAAAATATACAGTAAAATTAAATATTTGGTCAATTTGACGTTAACTATAGTAAAAATTTAATTTGAACAACTAAGTTAACATTAACGTAATTTGATCAATCTTGATGCCGTCAATGTTTAATACACGCCTGTATGTTGTTCAGAGCAAGGTTTGAAATGAGTAGTGCGTTTATTATAGGTTAATAGAGGCAAAAATAGATTTACTTAATAAGTTAATATCCAGATAAAAAATTCGCATAAAAAGTGAATATTCACGTTTAAAATGAAGCACAGTGTCACAATAAAACATATAAATGGAAAATTGCAATTTATAAAAGTCAATTAAATATTAACAAAAAAAAAACAGTACTAAGTACGGATATCCTTTCTTTAAAAGGGCAATAATCGTAATTGGTCTTTGCGACAAAAAAAAAAATGAAGAAATAAAAAATAAAAAAAAAATAAAATAACTTAAATTGAAGGTCCATTTAAAATACATTTTTTGTTGTTATAATTTGTGCAAATTTATGAACCAATAAAAAAATAATACAATTTCTAATGAAATTTTTCAAAAAAAAAAAAAATTAAATAAAATAAACTGAAAAGGAGAAAGAGAAGGAGTTAACAAGTCACTATGCTTAAGCTTTTTCTATATTTATTTTATGATTATGAAACTATATAAAGTTTAGTTGCTTAGTTATGATAATAGTTATTTAAAAATTAGGTTAATCAATAAAATTATTAAAAATAAGTTTTAAATAATAATAATATTATGATTACTTTTTTGTTTTTAAATTAAAAATTCAAAAATTTGGGATATAAAAAAATTTGAACACTCTATAATTAAAATTTATACAATATCTCCAAATATCGTATATAAGATACCAATAACTGAGAGTGACTGAGACGAAAGAAGATTATAGATGTTAAAAAAATCCCTTTTTTAAATATTTCATCATTTTTTATCTTTAATTCAAGATTTGTTGCTAGTTTATATTTTCAATAAATTTTTCGTTTTAATATAAACAAATATAAACATATAAACATTCTTATATTAAATACCAATTCTTATTCCAGTGTACAGACATTATCCACTTACATACAAGTGTACAGGATTAAAAAAATAAATATATTTTTTGTTTCCTAACAAACAATAAGAAAAGGTCTGAAAGTGAAAATAGGATCTCTAAAATTTATAGTAGACTTAAAATTTTAAAACTTCACATGAAAAATATGCTAGGCCTCATATAAATATTAAAATAACACAAAAACTATTGCTTTTCTTTTTAATTTTGTCCAAAAGGGTCAAAAGGGACGAAAAAAAGGAGAATGTAAACCAACAATTTTTAAAGGCACACATTTTCTGTGTATGGTGCAAATATAACATTTGTAATTTTTTTTAGAATTTTATATAAAAGAAAAAAATTGTTTAAAATCACGTGACACTTTCTTCTCTAATGGAACCCTACATTAAGAACAGCTGGTAATACATGTAAAATCATAATCTCGGAGTATTTCAAGCCTCTATCTAAAAACGTTACGGACATATGAAGGAAACAAAAAAAATCCTCTCGTTTCGCGTTGTTAAAACGAAAATATATAAAGCAGAATTTGAGATATGCACATTTAAAAATAAAGTTTATGTGGATTTAGCTCCGTAACCGGTCAGGCTATATAAAAAAAATTCTACTACATTAATTTTTTTAAAAAATCTATACGTAGTTAAAATTTTACATTTCTATTTTAAACTTTGTAGAAGTTTTATAAAAGAAGACGTACGGTTGAATGAAGAGCCATTTTTTTTTGTATTTTTTTTATTGCATTAATTTTATATCCGTTTTTTAAGGCATGCATCATGACATGTAATCGTAAGATTTTACACAGTAAGATTTTGAACACAAAAAAACCAAGTTTTAGTTACCGAGTTTATTTTTTTAAATTTAGAAAAAGATTTTATTGCTATATGACACTTGCGGGTTTTAATTGTGTACAGGTTTTAAAAATATTTCTTTTATTTTTAGAATTTTCTACACTGCAGGTGATTAAGCAATAATTAGTTACTTAATTACGCTTCAGATTTTTTTTTTTTCAAATTCCGAAATACTCAATTTATTTAAGAAATTGAATAGTTAAAAATTTATGATAGCTAATGAAAAATTTAATTAACATAAAAATAAATTTGCATCAATAATTTTCAAAGACAACAACCCACTTTTTATTATAATCAAAAATAAAATGCAAAGGCGTTTTGCATTACAGTATTTATATTTAATTTAATAAAAAGTAACACCTTTGCATTTAAACAACAAAAAAAAAAAAAAACAATTCATTGAATTTCATTTTTTATTATTTTTAATTTATTTTTAAAAGAAACACATTTCTTTCGCTTGTCCATTTCTAATTTTATTAATCAAATTAAAAAAGAAAAGTTAGTTCTTGTTTTTATTAAAGTTTTTATTGCAAAAAAAAAAAACAAAAAGAAGAAAAAGGACATATTATATCAATTTCATAATTGAATAAATTTTTCAATTAAAGGGTATACACAATATTATTAAATGTCATTTTAGTCACCCACTCACCTCATCTAAAATATAATAATTTTCTTGTTTTCCTCTTATTTTCTATTTAATTCCCTATTAAAGAAAAACAAAAAAAAATAAAAAATTTAATGAAAATTTCATTATCTTTTTAGAAAAAGTAACAAAACAACATAAGAAAAAAATGAATAAAAAATAGAATGAAAGAAGTGTAAAAGTCGATTAAAATTTAATTTTTGTGAAGTTTTCAGTTTTTTATGTTAAATATGAAAAATTTAAATTAAAAATATTTTAATTAAAAGTTTTTCATATTGTAAAATAATAAAGAAAATTGAAATAATGTCTCTTTTCTTTTTTGTACATAAGTCAAATTAAAGAAAAACAGAAACTAATGGAAATCGTCAATACGTTCGTCAACGTATATCATCTAAACTTATAAACTTTAAAATAATATGTACAATTTTCTTACATGTATGTATATACACATTTCAAAATTTTAAATAATTTAAGTAAATAACAAAAATATTAAACTATTTTTATATTATATTATTTGACATGTAATTATGGATAAAAAAAAAATATAAATTTATAATTAAAATCAATCAGATTGTTAAGGAGCTCAACAATTCTTTAATTAAATTTAATACAAAACTTAAAAAATAGAAGAAAAAAAAAATAAAAGTCCTTACTAAATTCGGAAACGTTTCTTCTGCCTATCGCCAAATGTTCCTCTTTCTATAACCAAACGTTCTCTTTCCTATAGCCAAATCTTATCGCCAAAAGTACTATTTCCTATCTCCAAACGTTCTCCTTCAACCAATTGGGGAATCAGTAATCCTATCTTTTAGCTTAAAAAAATTAATGTGTATTATGTATACCTATACAAAAATTAATATTTTACATCAAAATAAAATTGAGCCTGCCGTAGATCCAACAAAACCGTAAAAATTATATTGTAATCTCTACACTAAATTTAAAATTTATTATGACAAATTATAAATATGACAAAATAACAGTATGTGTTGTGACATTTTTTTATATTTCACAATATTACCGTAATTTAATTTTCAGAACAGTTATTAAACATTTTAAAGTAAGTTAATTTTCAAAAAAGAAAGAAAAAAAATAAACAAATGGTATTTTTGTAACGATTTCTTATTTTTTTTTTTTTTTTTTAACATAAAATTGATGAAAATTCAATTATTGAAATTAATCTGTATCACCTGTCAACAACAAATGCTATTTATTTCCACCTAATTTATTTATTTCTTTATTTATAATTCGTTTATATAATGTATACATATATATATATATACAAATAAAAGTTTGCATTAATGTCATTTTATATTTATATTTCAAAAATGTATACTTATTTCTTCCTTTTTAAACAAAAATACAAAATAATATAACAGAAGTTTTTTAACTGTATATTTTACAATTCAAAAATTAATTCTAAATAATGAATTCAAATGAAATAACAAATATTTACAAACTATTTAATCTTTGGACAAGTTGGGTTCCAATATACGAAATCATATTTGAGTAAATTGAATTGAGGTGTAACAAAAAAAAAAAAACAAATCTGTTTGAAACTAAAGCAAAATCAATCGGTAAAAAGAGAGATATTTGTGATAATGTCAACATAATCATAAAAATATGCACATATACTTACATCATGCATGTATTATATGTATGTATATAAAAACTGTATACGATTTTAATTTTTTGATTTTAATTTTTTTTGTATTTTTATTAGCATTGTATTTGTATTTGTATTTTAATAGTATTTGAGTATTTTTATAAATTTTTTTAGTACATTTTCTAAAAATTTGCTTATTAGTTTCACTCTATTTCGTTTACTATTCTGTTTACAAAATTTCTACACCGTTTAAGATCGAACAATGAAATTTTAACCATGGATAGGATATCTTGTAATTAATGTGGTGAAAACTCATGTAGCCTCCCTCTTCGAGGAATCACAACCGTTGAAGAAAAAGCCCTATTTTCAATTGTTAATATCTCAAATGATGCTTAATATTTCTCGTTATCCAAAATTATAATTTTACAAAATTTAAGTTCGTCCATATCTCCGAAACACTTTGAAAGACGCTTGAAATCTTGTCAAAAACTTAAAATCTTGTCAGGGACTTGAAATCTTAACAGAACCTTAAAGTTTTAAGAGGATGAAGCTCTTTGAGAATTAGAAATTACGTCAGAAAGAACATTTATAGGTGGTTAAAATCTATTAGAAATCAAAAATTCAAAATTTTGAAACAAATAACAATTTTTAATTCAAAAGTAATATTTTTACCTTTAAAAATATTTGGTTTTACATACTACCTTGCTTTTATATTGATTTCTTTGATATTTTATATTGAAAGGTTATTATTTTCATTATCATCAATCGGTATGAAATAAAATCTGAAAATAAATTGTCGATTGGTAAAAAAATTGTTTCGTTTGGAACAATCATACTTAAGATAAAGTATCCTATTTAGGAGAGCATATGATCACAAAATTTCAATAATTTAACTTGAAAGATTTTGATTATAAGATCATATCATGTAATTTTATAATGAATATTTTGTACTAAGACAACTTATTTATATTTTATACAAGTAATGTAAAAATAACTAGCAGGGTTTCTCGGTTTTACAGCGACAAATTGTAAATTTTAATAACAACGGTAATAGTGATAATTTTTTTTGTAGTGTAGCTTTATGCACTAACCTAAAAATATATAAAAGAATCTAAACTTTTCAAAATCAGAAATATACAACGACAACAAATTGAAAAAAAAACATAAACTTTTTGAAAACTTTTCCAATCTTATTTATCATTTCTTAGGATATTACCAAACTACACATAAAGCACACCAAAACCAAGATTTAAAAGAAGTTATGAGTGTTGACATAAAAATACTTGCCAACAATATAAAAAATGTCATTCACAAACTCGAATGAAATTAAACTTGACAAGTTATTTAATAAAAGTGAGGTTACTAGTATTTTACGATCTATTTTCTCATATTTATACTTACCGATTCGTAAGGTGAGAATAGTTTACGTATACCATGACCAAACCGACTCAAATATCCTTTTTTATCTTTTGTACCTATTTTTAGCGCATTTTCAAAAAAGTTTTGAAAAAATGTTTCTGTCTGTCCACCCGTCCGTCCGTCTGTCCGTCTGTTTACAAAACTTCTACACCGTTAAAGATAGAGAAAAAAAATTTTAACCATGGACAGGTCTCATAAAAAAATTAATTTTGTTGAACAACTTTTTCATGTAGCCCCATCCATCAGGAAACTACAGCCCCTCAAACTTTGAAAAAACCCTATTTTTAAACGCTTATATTTCAAGTTTGTCTTAACATTTTTTCAATCTGAAAACGCCATTCGACAGCATATTTTTTATCTTTACAAATCAATATCAAAATAATACATATTTTTTAAATTTACTATATAAATTTACCGTTATGTAAAAACCAAATTTTGCATGATATTTCTTTTTCATAACTCCGGCACACTTTGATATAGGAAGTTGAGACAAGAGTTTTGAGACAAGAAAAAACTTTTAAAATTAGTATAAGTCTCCTTACAAAATTTTTTTATACCAGCCCTTATTTAAGAGCTATTAGGGCTCAAAAATTGAAAATTTGCTATTTTTAGGCACCCGTACCAATTTTTTTTCGGCAAGACATAAAAATTAAAGCTTCAGTAATATTTTTTACGCGTGGTAAAGGGTTTTATTAGTTATATATGGTTCCGGATTTCCAGCCTTTCAAAATTTCAGAAAAGTCCTATTTTCATGTTTTTTTTTTAATTACATGAAATTTTCAAATTTTTGTGCAAGTCGCAATTCTAAACAGTATTGTATTTTGGAAATGTTCGCTTTTAAAAACCGTTGTTTTACATTCTACCTTGTTTTTTTTTTAGTTGTTATTTCATTACAGTTTTACTTGGTATTTTATTTTTAATGTTTTGGTTTTTGTCTTTTTTTTTGTACACTTCTCTTTTCCTTTATTCACTTATGATATAGTCTTTCTTTTTCTTTTTAATTTTTTGTTTATTTTGGTTTGATTTGATATCGCCTGTCAAGTTCAGTGAACGTCCTCGCCTTTTATTATGCCATAACATAATATAATTTTTATCTCATATACAATTTATTACATAAATGTGTATTATAATAAAATGTATATGTATGTGTTTGTATATTACAATATTTACAAAAAAATACTTTTAATTTTTATTTTCTCAAAGGTTATGACAGGTTCTGTGTAACTTAAATAGTGTGCACACAATTTTATGAACCCTTAGGGCATTTATTTTATTTTTTTATGTGTAAATGTAATTAACATGAACATGTATATTTATATATATATTTATATCATTATTTTATCTCTATATAATTTTATCATGTTAATTTAAGTGATCATTTCAATTCATTTCAATTTGTTCTTTATCTCATTCTATTTTAGTCATTTTTATTTTTTTGTTTTTCTTTGATTAACGTTGAAATGTTCGTTTTTTTTCTCATATATTTTCTAATGGCATTCTCATTCTGTCATTTTAAAATTAATTTTTTTTCTCTTTCTTTATTGCAACTTTTTTTTTTTTGTTTTCTTATATGTTTATCGTTTTCCTTTTAGCTATTAGAAAAGGAGCAAAGGTTAACAGGTATAAAATATTTTATTGGAGAATTGGAAAAAATTAACTGTTCATTTTTAATGTTTTTGCACTCTATGCAATGAATTCAATGAACGAATGGAAAAAAAAGGACAGTAAAAGAAAAATAAAGATAGAAAAATGAGAAAGAACAACAAAAAAAAAACAAAAAGCAAACTGTTCTATGACATTGTAAATTGGCAATTTAGTAATAAAAATATAAACTTTTTTTTTTTGTGGAAATGGAAAGTTGCCAGATAATAATTTCAATTGAATTTTTGCTTTTATCTTTTTTGGTTTGGTTTTACCTTTTTTTTTTCAATATTTATTAGAATTTTTTTTCATTTTAAATATAAGTTTTATCTGGAAATAAAAAATAACTGAATATTTAATTTCTATTTAAAAGATAATTTAATACCTACTTTAAAGTTTTCTTTTAATTTTATTTTTATTTTTTACAGTTTTGATAAAATTAAACTATACCTATATAAAAAATAAAATGAATATTTTATTTAATTAATAAACTATTTAATAAAGTGAGATATAACTATGATAACTTATTATGCTTATTATACTTGTTTTTATGCTTGTGATTTAATATTTTCTGTAATGCAACCAAGCCCCAAGGGCAGCTTTTATTATGAACGTCTTCGGGTAGGTGATACACTTGACAAATTTAGTTTTTTCTTCCGAAATCCGGAGGTAGTCTTGGTCTAGAAAGACTCTGAAATTTAACCTAATCAGTTTAAGAAAAAATGTGAATGGAAAAGGGATAAGATGGGAATGCGAAAAGGAATTTAAATGCAATGAAATAGAAAAGAGTATTATAAAACTATAGAACTCAAATAAAAAAAAAAACTATAGCAGCATATAAAAACAGAAAATTAGTGAAAATGAGGACAAACAAAATAAAAAATATAATTGAAAAGTTTTCATCATCAACCCATTTATGTTATATCCTATTCTTGCCGGTCAAATCCATACGCAATGATTTTAATATGCAATACTCCATCCTGGCTTATTCGCCACATCATATTATAAAAGAAAAAATTACCCAAAAACATTGTTATTAAAGTAATTAGATTAGTTATCTGGCCACTGGCACAGAATGTAAATCGTCACTTTTCCGAGCTTAAAGTCTTAGGCTTAAAGTTCACCCCGGGTTATATCAAATATGATATACAATATAGTCCTAAAATCTATCCTCTAAAATAATATTATATTAATAAAACAGAACAGTTTAATATAGCAATAGAATTCGACTTCTTTATTTTCCCGTGTTCTTTTTGTTCTCTATATTTTGTTCTTTCTTACCTCAACATAGCACTATTTGTAAGGAGTTGGACAGTAGTTACTTTTCATTCCAAGTAATATATATTACGTTATTCTCTCATTTTAGAATGATGTGTTTTGAGATTGAAATGTTTAATTAAAATATATTTAGTAAACGTAACAGAGTTTTAGAATATTGAATTATTATTTTTGATCTTTAAAATAATATGCGGAAGGTAACAAAAGCTAAAACAATGACAATTAGCCATTTTTAAGAATTTGTAAACCTCTACATATCCACATACTTAAATTTTATTTCCGTCAGAAAGCAATAATTAAAAGCCTACTTCTTATAGTACCAAAAAAGAAATTATTAAAAAAAAAATTTAATCAACGATAATTCTTCAAGTTTTATTATTTTAGTACTTTTTTACCTCATCATAATATTATACATATGTATTTGCATTTTTTATCATTTTTGGTAAAAGAAAAAAGGAAATATTAGTTTCCTTTTATAAAAGCTTTCTGCACTTCCGGGAAATTTGATAACACAAATATTTTTTTTTTTTTTAATGTCAAATGTAATTTATATCTAAGATTGTACATATCCTGATCCTGATCCTGATCCGGTATGTTTAATGATTTTCAATTGAAAAAATTGAGTTGAGTCGAAAAAAGTATTGACAAGTAGTAATGTATAGTAAGTAATACATTAAAAAAACAAAAAAATATTCTCTGTATATTTTGGTCTATATTATGAAAACATAAAAAATATAAACAAAAAATGATTCACAAATACTAAAGTCATTAATATTCAAAAGGAAGAATATATATATATGTATTAATAAATACTGATACAAACATGATAATGGTATGAGTGGCAGCACTATCCTTGTTACCATATTAATCTGTAATCAAAATATATAACTTGGAGGGAGACATATAAAACACAAATTTATACAGACACATATATTAAGACGTATATGTACTATATATATATATTTATGTATTATTTTTACATGAATTTCTAAAAATGTATTCAAGCTTATATATATATATATATAGATACAATGTGTATAGTTAATATATCACTACAAATTATATCATTGTCCTTTTTATGGAGAAATATTTCAAGATATTTTACCAAAATAAAATATTATTATATAAAGACAAAAAACATTGAATTCAATTTTTTTGTTATTTTTTTGTTTATTTTTCTATTTTTAGTAAAACGAAGCAAAAAAAAAAAAAAAAAAAGTGCTGTACATTTTCTATCACTTTAAAATATGGAAAATTTCTAATGATTCCCAAAGTGATAATAAATTTCCGAACAAACCAACCATCCAGCCAACATACAAATCAACTAACCTGTAATATGTTTGTCCCATACTAAAGATTATCGTCTTGAAATTGTAATTTATGTTCCACTTTGACTGGAACCTTATTTTTTTTTTTTATTTGTTCTTATTTCGTTTTATAATCCAAAAATGAATCCTTTCTCCTAAAAGGATTATGAAACAAAAACATATACACATACTTGTTGTATATTATTGTTATTTTTTATTTATCTTTATTTTCATGATATTTTCATTATCAGAACATCATGATAAATTGAGTTACTGAAGGACTTTAAAAAAAAAAAGACAATTATATAAATTTATTATTTTGTTTTTTTTTTGTTTTTTTTCTAAATTTGATTTAAATTGAGGTTAAATTATATGAGTATTCTACGAAAATTTCAAAAGTTTTTAAATTGAATTAAATATCAAAAATGGTCTCTCAAATAAATTGTAATTGGAAATTAAAATAATGGAATGGGCGATTTTAATATCAAAAAAAAAAAAAGATAGACCATAAATTTTAATTCTTTGTACCTAGTCTATATGTTTAAAATTAACTCAGATTCTTAATTTAAATCCCATTTGGGTGACTAGACTTTTTGACTTCTTAATCCTTAAAAAATTCAAAAATGTTTATGTTTCTTTTTCAATACTATACTTTTTATTGAAATTTAAATTTTTTATTATTCTATAAAGTCTGTATTTTACAAAATTTTGAACATTTTCGCTATAACTATAAATCTTTGTTAGCATAAGGTGCATTAATTGAAAATTTAAATATCTTGTCAAAAGAGTGATTTATGGCATAAAGTTATTGGTCATATATTATTTACGAATACATTTTTGACCAATTGGAAAATTTTACAAATATGTATGTCTTTCTGACCTATTCAGATAAATCATAAAGCCATATTCGTAAAATTTTTCAGTACTCCTTTTCTATTTTATTATTAGTATCTTTTAACAATAAGAATTTTTTGGATATAGTTAATGACAACATCAGGAAATAATTTCACGCGTCAGAATAACATAATTTCATAATGGTATCGTAACTCAAGATTGATTAAATATATGTATATACATAAAGAGTCTATAATATGAGTATATAAAAAGATTCTACAATAAGTTTTAGAAGCTCTTTAAAGAGAAAATCCAAACTTAACAATAGTTCTTTCGTACAAAACTAAGCATTTTATACAAAAATTCTAAATTTTTTGTAAAGTTTTGGGTAAAAGAGTATATTTTTGTGTAATCTAAATTTATAGTTTTTGCAAATTATCGTGAAGAGTATGGCATATGTTTGATGTATGCATTTTCGTTAACTGAAGATATTTCAAATTTATGTCTGAAACAGATCAAATTATTTTGATTAAATACAATAACTCTGGTATAAAATTAAAAAAATTTAAAAACAATAAAAAAAAAAGGCAAAAAAATTTACCATAAATACAAAATCTTATACATTGTTTTCATTTCAGTTTAATATCTTATAATCTTACGATAATAATTAAAACAAATCACGTTTTTAAGAAACGAATCTTCTTAGTGATATTTTACAGTTTGTATTAAAATTTTATTATTATTTTCCTATAAGGTGCCCTCGGTAGCCCAGTAGGTAAAAACGTATAAATTAAATATCGCTATCAACACAGAGGGAGTGTGGGAATAGAAAAGGTTGTGCAGTTTCCAGGGCAGGAAAATAAACTAAAAAAAAACAGAGAAAAATTCCCCTAAGAAAATTGAATGAAATTTGATCTTCAATTGAGTATCACACTTAAATTTTGTAATAGGAAATTCTTAAAAATGAAGTAAAAACCAAAAAAAAAGAATCTTAAACAAACATAAAATTTTATAATTTTTATATGTGTATAAATTACTTTTATATATATACATAAATAATATCTCTAAATATAAATATAATATCTAAAAATATTTTATTTTTTTTTCAAAATTAACTCTTCAAGTGCACGTGTAAGGACACAATGTATAAAGCCTACTTGATATAAATATAAAAATATATCATCCAACGATTATATAAAAAGACTTATGAAATGTCCTTATTAAAGAAAGTGGAATTTTTTTTTTTTGGAAAGAGATAAATATCTTTTAAAATGAATTGTAGTATAGTCAACCACTCGACAATGTGATATTTTCATAAAAAGAAATTATTTAAAAGAAAAACAACAGTTTCAGTATGAGAAATTTTATATAGTATGGTACAAAAAATTTATGACCTTTAAAAAATTTTATTTGATAATTATCAAAATTTAATAAAAAATTTAATATTCTACTTTCTACCTTTAAATTATACATTTTTTTAGAATATCATAAAATATTGTAATTTGTTTCTTAAGGGATTATAATAACATTATTAGTGTTACATTATTTTTACCTTGTAATTTTCAATTTTTTTTTTACTATTAACTTTACGATTTAAGGATTATTTTAGCAATCATATAAATTTTTAATTTACACTTATTATAAAATTTGAAAATTCAGTGAATTAATAAGCTTTCTATTAACCTATAGACTTCTATTTATAAATTTTCCCTATTCTAATAAATATAAATTAATCCTATTAATAATAAATATTTATATTTAAGTATATCTAATCTATAAGTTTATTAGTAATTCAGAATTTTAAACCAAAGGAATACTTTATTAAAAAGGTTAAATATTAAGTATTGATTAGTAATAAAAAAAAATTGTAAATTTAAATAAAAAAAGTTTGTAAATAATGTTGATATCTAAAAAGTCTAAAAATAAATAGCTAAAAATATGAATAGTTAGAAAATTGTAAGTCATAAATACATTAATTTTGGATACAATGTGCCATTTAGTTTTATTTATCCTTCCAGGTATCAATGGAAGGAAACGGGTATCATTTTTGATGAGAATATAAAAGTGTGAATGACTAGAAGGTTGTATGTCATAAATGCATTTATATATTTAGAATACAAGGCGCCATCTAGTTTTATTAATCCTTTTATTCATAGATCATTATCCTTTTTTTTTTTATTATCCTAGGTATTCATAGAAAGAAAGGGGGTCATCTATAATAAAAGTCTAAAATTATAAACGGCTAGAAGGTTATATAGCATAAATACGATAGCTTGGGATATAATTTGTCATCTAGTTTTATTTAGCTTGTTTGTGTAATTGTGACAGAATATTATCTTTTGTTTTGCCCAGAGTGGTTATTTTAATGGAAAAACTTGTTTCAAACTTTTCCACACTTTGTGGGATTGCTCGTGAGAAATATGTTCTATAAGTTCTTATAATAAAATATTATACACGAAACATCTCCTGATCCACCACAAATGCAAAAAAATTAAATCTGTTCTTGTCTTTATTTAATTACTTTAATTATTTGTAAACTATTGAGCGTATCCTTATGCTGACTTTTTTAAAATTATTACTTTTTTTAAATTATCCATTAGAAAATAAAATTTTTCAATTCTTTGTAACTAAAAGCAGTAAGTTGGTACTTTAAATGAAATTTTGAAACTAGTATACATTTAAATATGATTTATCACACTATTTCGCGATCCATTTCAAACAAAAAAAAATGCAACCTTTACAAAAGTATTTAAAAATATTTATTTATATTTTATTCAAAATTAAAACTTCAAAATTCAGATCTGATCTAGTTTTTAAAACCAAACTTTTAATTAATTTGAAATCTGATGGTAGTTACTATAATATTCACACCCGTATTAATTACAAAAAAAAAATATAGAATTAAATTTCACAAAAATTCTAAGAAAGCAAAAAAATCGTAATATTATTATGGTAAATTCAAAATAAGGCAAGGTTCTAAGTAGACCTACCCCTATCCATTACAAAAAAAAAATTTTTCTACATAAATTAAATTAGAAAAATAAAAGATAATGAATCATCATATTATCATTATTATATTTCAGTATCATTCAACAAAAATTAATTAAAAAAAAAAAAGGAAACTATTATTTTCATAATAATTTTTCAAGGATCAAAATAGAATGTCTTTCTATATTTAAAAAAAATATATATTATATATTATATAATAATATACTTGTTTATATTTAGAATTTGGAAATTAAAATTATATAAATATAAAATTCATTAAATATGTATTATTTAATTAAGATTTATTTTTAATTTTGAAAATTACTATCTCTTAAGTCAATTTCCCATATAATTTATATAATATCGATTATAATCCAGACCAAATCGTATTAAAAGATTAAATCGTAACGAATATATCATTTAGCGTTCGCTGTTTAATTATTCTAACAAATAAATTTAGTTTTAAATTTTAACATTTTTATTTCAATCTTTAATAAAAAATAAAATAATCATAAAATAATACGGATTGATATTAATTTCACCTAAGTGATAATAATTGGAAAAGAAACAAAATTTGTCGAAAGAAAAAATTTCCTACCATATGTTCAATCTGCCAGAGAAAAAAACTTAATTTGAGGAGCACTAAATAAGAAATATGTGAATCACTTTGTGACTTCAATTTCTTAAACATAAAGAAATAATTTTAAATGACGATTTTTTAAACATTATAAATTCTTATTATTTTTTTTTTTTTTAATGCATTTCTATGCCACATAAATGTGACCAGGAAATTACACAGTCTTTCCTGTTCAGGCGTGACTGTAAATGTCGTAAGGGGGAATAACTCTTACGATGTGTGTGGGATTCGAACCCACACTCTTTCTGTATTTACAGCGTATTTTATACGCTGTTACCCACTAGGCCACCAAGGCCCTAATTCTTATTATTTCTAATTGGGTTTGCCTAAAAGTATGCAAAATATTTAAGTTTAAACATTTTATTTAAATAAAAAGCTTTAACCTAATTTAACCTGTTCTTGCTTCGGCAGAACATATACTAAAATTGGAACGATACAGAGAAGATTAGCATGGCCCTGCGCAAGGATGACACGCAAAATCGTGAAGCGTTCCACATTTTTACACAAAATTTAGAACTGGGCACACTATACTCACCCACCAACATCTTTTCAACAAAGAACCAGCTCCAACTTGCACATTTTGTAATAATCAAGTCATTACAACTGAGCACATAATTATCGAATGTACAGAAATTGATGCCATAAAAATTCAGCAAAACATAAAACCGCTACACTTACTTTTGTCGGAAACCACAGCGCAAAATGTCACAACATTCGCAAACTTCCTAAAAAGATTAAATATTTACAATAAAAACATTTACAAAAAAGTAAAATATAAAAAAAAAAGGTAGGGTACTGTTCCATATAAAAAATAAAAAAAAAAATAGTTTTATCAAAAAAGAAAGTACACAACAAAAGAAAATAATTATAAAAAAAAAAAGATAACATGTAACTTAGGTTCAACAATTATAATTTTTGTTCAATTTTTTGTTCCCTAATAATGTACTTTATTAAAAAAAAAAAAAAATAGCCGAAGGCCTCAGTTGCTAGTGCTAGAATTATTATGTATAATAAGTAATTAATTTTAGTTATTGTATAAGTTGAATAAATAAATAATTTAACCTATCTTTAACATTAACTAATTAATTATCTGGGTAGGATTCATCAAAATGTTTAAATTTTACTTTGATTTTTATTTGATTTTTACAATACAATAAAAAAGAAAAAAGATATTACAATTTTTTTTTTTTAGTGCATTTCTCTGCCACATAAATGTGAACAGGAAATTACACAACTTTTCTTTTTCAGGCGTGATTGTAAATCTCGTAAGGGGTAATAATTCTTACGACGTGTGTGAGATTCGAACCCACACTTCCTCTGTGTTTACAGCGTGTGTTTATACGCTCTTAGCCACTAGGCCACCGAGGCCCCTATATTACAATTGTAATAATAATAAATATGAATTCAAAAAAAAATATAGATGAAAACAAAAATTTAACTTACAAAAATCTTAATGTGTTTTATATGTTAGATGTTTATATGTTTTTTTTTTGTAGGTTAAGATAGAATAAGACTGTACATAAACAATAACATAAAAAGTTAACAACATATTCCTCTTACTACCAAATATAGTATTTAAATATAAAAAAATAAATAATATTACTGTAGAAATCATAATATTTAATCTGTAAATGACAGACATTTCAAACCATCTTACTCAATGATTTACCAACCAACTTTCATTTTTTTCTTTTTAAATGATAAATATTCAGTATAGCCATCATTTTTCGAAAATTTTCTGATTTTCATTAATAATTTTCCATTTTTATAAAAAACCCATGTAAAGTATACACATATGTATCATATAGTATGTATAATCTATACCTATATTATACATTTTCAAAAAAGACGCTGTTTGATTCCGTTAAATTTTTGTTTTATTTTTCTTTTCGATTAAAAATTTTAAAATATTGGTTGTATGGTAGGAGTAGGAATTTCACAATATAACTGAATATAAAGATTAAAATTTCAGTTTAGTGTTTAGTGCAGCGGTAGAGTGTGGGGTTATTTAATAGTTGCTTTTTGATTTTGAAAGTTCGATTCAGTTCTGTTTTTTTTTTTTTGTTTTTTTTTTTATATTTTAAACGAAATAAATTCTCACATATCATAATAATATATATATCATCATAATATTTAATCTGTATTAATAGATATTTAAAACTCTTTTACTCAATGATTTACCATCTTAGGCTTCTTATAATGTATACATATATAATAGGTATATATTGAGTTTCCAATACTCAATAAATCAAGGGCAACTTCTAAAAGATAATAATAATCGTGTTTTTACAAAAAATATCATTTACAAAGAAATTTTAAATTCATAAAGGCTTTAATTATTGAAAATTGTATTTTTACATTTTAAATAAAATCATAAAGAAACTATACTGTATATATTGTATTGTAATTGCTAATTAAAACACCTCGAATTTCGAGGGGCGGGCGAATACTAGTTTATTATTAATTGCTTTAATAGTCGGTGGTTTATTAATATTTCATTAACATATTTTATTTGCAATATATAATTAATATAAATAAATAAATATTGGAGAACATAATTTCACTTTTTATTTACAGAAAAATTTAGATAAAATTAATATTCAAAATAATTCTTTTTATGTATTTTTAATGTGCTTCATTAGATAAAATTTTACTAAAATGTTATAAATTCGAAAAACAAAAAAAAAAAAAAAACACAGAAAAATTTTAAATCAATAAATAAATAAATAAATAAATAATAAATTGATAATATTTAAAATAATTTCCAGCCAAAAATATATTAAATTTACGTATTGTCAATAATTGTATATTTTTGGAAAAGGATAAAAACTTATTTGTTCTAGAAATCAATATTCAATTTTAATTTCCTGACTATTTATTTAAATATTGATAAAAGAACAAAACGTAAGTTTCAATTACTCGGAAGTTACCATTTTTCTTTTAAAGTTATTTTCAAATATAGAAATTTTAGCAAAGATTGTTTTCCATGGTACCTCCTATTTAAATTTTAAAAAAAATATTATTATCTTTTTTCAACTTTACATCCTTTGAATTGAGTTACTGTAACCAGTTTCTTTAATTTTTTTTGTATTTCAGATGTAGTTTTTTCAGTTTGTTGAATCACTTATTCAGATCTCATATGAATGAGATCATATGTTACAGTTTGTTGTGTTAGAATTTAATTATATACTTTTTTTTCGCATTTTTCATTTTAATCACAACCATAGTATCTATTTTTGTTCATAGGTGTTATGAGTCACAGTTAATTATTTTAATCTTGGTCACTCTTTTAATTCGGAAAATAATTGTTAATTAATAAAATATTTTATTTACCTGAATAATGGAAAACTTATTTGTTTTTCTTTTGTGTCAACAGGTACTGCAGAATATAAATCCTGAATTTATCCGAATTTCATAATTGTCAGATTTCAGATTTTAAATTTTAAATCAACTTCTATTTTTAAATGAAAATTTCATATTAAACTTAAACAAAAGTGTATTTTAAAAAAAATTAGTGAAAAAATAAAGAAAATATTAAATTCAATTATTCTTAAATTAAATGCAACATGTGTAACAAAATATGTAAAATACATAACATGACATAAAAATGATTGAAAAACATGAATTTTAAATTTGAATATTTTTATTTCTAGTTGGTTGTCAGATAAAGAAAGAAAAAAACAAATTAAATTACCATGTCATAAATATATATATATATATTTCTTTCTTTATCTGCTTTCTTTTTTCTAACCTCCTCCAACATAACAATAGATACTTTCAGCATCCTATTAAAAGTTTTATATAAAAAAAAGTTTACACCCTTATGATTATTTTTTATATTTTTTTTATAATATATGAAAAAACAAACTCTTCATATATTGGCCTCTTTGATTTAAAATATCTAATATTTATATATATAATATATATTTTCTCGCGTTCTTTTTAAACTTAATATAGAATTCAATATAGTATGTACATACACTATTGTCCACAATAGAATTTAGATAATAAAATTTTTCAAAAAATCCACTTAAGGACTATTAACTAGAAGGACTTTGAAAATTTTTATTGTAGAATAAATTTTTCTTATTGCTGGAACTTGTTTTTTTTTTTTTGTAATTCCTTTTAGGATGTGTCTATATTCAGATATTTATTATACAACTGAAGTAATAAAATTGTATAATTAGTAATGCAAATCTGAGATAATGTTATGAATCCTTAACGACTTTATGAATAAGCGAGACAAACTTAAGACAAAAATTTAAAGTCAATATCAAAATCAATATCACTAATATCAAAAGTGTTACAACTTGACGAACTATCCTGTATTATCCTTAAGCATTAAACTGTTAAAGATAGATCTCATTTTGTCATTGAACTTTTTACTTATTTTTATCTCGTTTTATTTTATCTCTACTAAAATTGTACGGAACTCACAATTGTACGGCCCACCACGAAAAATAAAGGAATTTTTTTTTTTTAATTAACAAAAGCATACAATTTTATACTTATTAAAAAAGCTTGAATATTATTTCAGTCTTTAAAATTTTGTTAGATAACCATAATTAGCCAAAACAGTATTCAATTTGCGTGGTAAACATTCATTCTAAAGCTCTATATAGGTTTGGAAAAAGAAATGCATAATCCCTTTTTATGGCGAGCCATAATTCTGTTTTGGGTTTCTCTTTTCTTCCACATAGTTTTTGTCATCATTCGCAAAATTTTTAATTGATTTCAAATCAGGAGTTTGTGCAGGCTACTCCAAAACCTGAATTTTTCCTTCATTATCATACATAAATATTCAACTTAAGGACATGTTGCCATCACCAAAAATTTCCATATGAGTTTCTAATTTCATATGAGACGTGGGATCAGTATCGTACCAGAAAAACGGACACATCACAACATTACCTCTTCCAGCCCTCCTTCAACTTTCAAAGGTTTTATAATATACTTTGCGTTTAAGTTTTCGTTTTGAGATCGCCAAACATGTTTTTTGTTATGTGTCAGATCCTAAACGATTAAGCTTCGATTCATCCGACCAAAAACGAAATTTTTTTTTTAAATTTACCAATTTATTGCGATGATTCTTGGTAAATAAAATCCTATAGCTTTCAGCTTTTTCTTTCTAACAAATAGCTTAGGCTGTGAATTAGATCCGCGTAATTGCACTACATTTAAACGTCGTTGAGATGTAGAGCGGCTAATTGAAATGCTATAATCTTCTTATATTTGTTGTTTGGCTTTTTAATTCTAATTCAAAAATTAACAAACATGGCCAAATAACTAATACAAAATTGTATGATTTTGAAGATATTACAATGTTAACCTTAAAAACCAACAATTCGACAATTTACATTTTTAACAAAATGATATAACAAAAATTATTAAATGTATATTATTATCATTTTGCCGAAAACTGTATATTATAAGTTATAACTAATGGAAGAATAGATTTAAAAATTTTACGATTTTTTAAATTCTTGTCATAAAAACATATTTGTTTTAAAATTTGTAGTTTAGTTTCGTCCTTTTTTTGTCCATTCAGATAAGGCTAGTTAAATACGTCAAAAAAAAATTTTTTCTTTTATTTAAATTAATTTACCTTAAAAAATTTTAAAAATAATAATGGAAAACAAAATATTCCTAAATTTAGGAATTTCATAAATGACAAACTTTTCAGAAAATCCATTACAGGTTCCTGTAGGCTGTAATATTCTCATATCTATTTTTTATTTTTTTGTTTTTCCTTTTTTTAAATTTTTTTCATTTTTGATTTCATTTTTGTTTCTTTTTGTTTTGAAAAAGGATATTCACATATTTATCAAAATATGTTTTTATTTGTATTTGTAAATAAAATGATTTAAAAAAAAAATTCTTTAAAACAAGGACTCATACAAAGCGCAGACAAGTAAATATATTATATTATATATCTAAAGATATTAAACAAAAAAATAAATAAAAGAATAAAAAAAAGTTGAAAGGATTTGTATTTTTCATATTCTAAATGAGTAATTTAATTCTATATGTGCTAATATCATATAATATTTGTTTAAAATATCCATATGTATTACAAAATGTTTTATAATATCTACGTAAATAAATATGACAAATATATTTTGGTACATAATAATCGTTTTACTTTAAATGAGGATTTATGCAATCGAGATTTAAAAAAAAAAAAAAAAAATCAAATTTTAAATTAAATAATGGTTGAACTGACTGTATAGTATTATATTTAGATTAAAGTAGTATAATTAGAACAAAATAAAGTCCTTTAAAATAAAAAAGGAAAGTTAAATTTTGTAAATTTTTTTTTTTTTAAATATAAAACATAATATTATTTTTTTCTTTACTGGATTGATTTTTTTTTGTAACCTGTTACAAATTGACAAAAGAAATACTCTGCCGCAAAACAAAATATTGTCATTGTGTCCTAATATGCTAATTTATACCATGCAATGTCTGTCACAATTGGCAAAATATTTATATGTATTAGAGAAAAATCATTGGGAGGTAATTGTAAGCCAAGTTAAAGATAATACTCCTAATTTCGATAGAATTTGCTTATTTCCATCTCCTTTAGTACATAATGTGATGATTTATTCTACCGTTTATGTGCCACAATGTATACTTTTATAATATGAGCACGATCAAATAGGTATGAATACAAACAAACGCATAAGTGTTTTAGAATAAAACTAAAAGTGTCTTATACATTTATATTGTTTGTTTAAGAAGGTTTGTATATATTTGCATATCCTTTTCTTTAGCAATTCTACTAATTCTAGAATTTGACAGAACCCCTAAGAAAGAGAGCTGGGAATCTTCCAGAAGCACCAGTAATACTTCCTTGGTACACAATTGTCGGATTCTTACTGACTAAACTCACATTCCTATTTAGCCAATACAATGAGATACAACTCCTAAATGCTAATGCCGTATATTGGCTACAGAGTAGGGATGTGAAATGATAGAATAGGGATAACGAAACTTTGAATTGAGGAGTGGAACTGTAAGGAAACAATCGTGTTATCCTGTTTGCCTTTTATTATTACTATTTTGTTACCAATGACGAAGCTATCAATAGTCATAACATGTAGTAGTATTTAGCATCTTCCTGCATGAAGTAACCAAAGGCAGCGTTACTCTCTTTATTATTATTAATATTATTATTATTATTACTATTATTATATAACATACATTATTACGATATATAATTACTGCTTCTTTTTTTATATGATTTGAACCGAGGCTTGCACCCTAACCCCTACAATTGAAAGGCAAGCAATTTAACCACTACGCCATAAGCCAGATAATAGTTTAACACCGTCATCTCAATAATTAGTTATATTATTATGTATATTTGTATATTTGGTACATAAATACATACATACTATCAACACAGTGTTATAAGAATAACAGTGTTTAATTA
Source organism: Poecilobothrus nobilitatus (assembly GCA_947095535.1). Classification (NCBI taxonomy): domain Eukaryota; kingdom Metazoa; phylum Arthropoda; class Insecta; order Diptera; family Dolichopodidae; genus Poecilobothrus; species Poecilobothrus nobilitatus. Next base: position 73,790,529 of record OX352774.1, read on the forward strand.
AAGAGTTACCATAAAATATATTATTTACTTTTTTGTTAAATATTAAACACTTATTTATGGTTTTTTTTTTCTTACAGGAAAATAGTACAGAAGGTAATAGTTCTAAATTCATGAGAATAATAATAAAAATCCTGTACAGGAATTCTTCAAATATTTATTTTACTTTTCCCCTTTTCACTCTCTTAAAATTTATATTACACAATAAATCCTTGATCTTCCATTATATAACTCATCAAAATTATACAATATATTTTTAACGAAATCATCTTAAATTTGAACAAACAAACAAACAAACAAACAAACTTAGTAAAAAAAATCGTTAAATTAAAATTTAGTTCATCTTAAAATATTTTAAAACCTTGAAAAATTTTTCAGTTTAATTTATTAATAAACTGTTTTAAAAAATGTGGACGACCTAATTATCTAAAATATAAATTTAATATAAAAAAAAACATTTGATTGATTGATTGATTGTAAAACTTATAATACTTGATTTTTTCTTAATTTCTCCGATTCTCTCGATACTTATTTATCAAAAATAAAAGAAGCACATTATATTTTTACTGCCCCAAAATTTAATTTTTCTCCATGACAAAACCATGACAAAAAAATTTTTTCTGAAAACTTCCAAAAAAATTCAGTTAAAAATTTAAAAATAAAAATTCCCTAAAACAAAAACAAAAGAAGAAAATGAAATAAAGGAATATAAAGAAATTTTGATTAGTCATCATATCAAGGACTTTCACCTTAAGGAAAAAGAAACAAAAATAAAACATTAAAATAAACTTTATTGTAATATAAGAATTTTTCTATTGCCGGAGGTAAGGATAGAAAAGAAACCAAAGTGAGTAGAGATATATATTTTAAAGATATTTTTACTGTGTTTCTTATTGTTATACTCTTATAGGAATACTTTTGTAAGAGGATATTATAAATTTGCCATAACATTTGTGACACTATGTAATAAAAACAAGATAAATATGGAAAAGTATATTGTTATATTTTTGATTAGAATTAAATTTTGAGTCGATTTAGTTATACGCATCCTTGAGTCAGTTTATCCGGGCAATAGCTCTGCTATTGAAAATAAATAAGTTTGACTGGCAGATTTGAGTAGCTAATTCTCTGCCATTCAATTTCTTTTTAATATCAGCATAACAATATGTTTAACTAAGTGAGATTTTCCGCAATTTTGTCCAATCTTTGCAATCGCAACAGATTTGAGTAATACAACAAGAAAATTTATATCCTCATATTTATGTACTCATATTAATTCAACTAAACATCTAAAATTTTGTAAGATATGTCAAATTTGAGATTAAGAGATAACAACATTAACTGTAAAATTTGGTTGGTTTTACACAATGATTTCTAGGAGGTAAGTACTTAATTAAATCAAATATTTGAAATTGTGTAAAATATGATTAAATTTTATCGTATCACTATATTATATTATGAATAACCTGGAGTTTAAACAGTCAACTATATAATATATTCTTTCTCGGTTTTTTATATTTTATTTAATTTTGATTTTTGATAAAAAATCTTTTGCAAAAATCGAAAATATGAAAATATAAGGCATTAACCACCTTAAGCTTTTTCTTACTATGTTTTTTTTTTTTTTGTAAGAATATTGATGAATATTTTTGTTGCTTGGTACAAACATACAAATATTAGCCCACGACAATTTGTTAATGTTATGTAACCAAATAGTTCTTTAGTGGTTTTTTTATAATAATTTTCTTATTATTTTACTTTCAATTTCCTTATCATTTTATTGAATAACTATAAATTTTGTAATGGTTAGCTTAATATAGGAATTACCATAGGATTTATCAGAAGAGATGTGAAAAACTTTATTCTAATACAAGACTAGGCCATTTACGGTATTCATGTAATCATTATTGACTATATATTATATCAACAGTTTTTAAACAAATTATTTTCAACGACTTATATCCTTAAATCAAGTTTTTTTAAAGTACATTTTGTCAGAACAGTTAACCTCGATAAGAAAATCACTTTCGAAATATAGAAGACTCTTGCATTTTCACAAAGTAATTTATTGAATTTTCTTTTGAATTTCTTTCCACTTATACTCTATCACAATATATACTTTTTAAATCAATTTCGTTTCTTAAATACCCCAAAGTAAACATACAATGAATATTGGAAACAAACAGAGAAAATATAAAAATCAATAATTTTGAAAACATTTGGATTTAAATGATAATGATATTATTGATGACAAAGTATAAAACAATATTGTATTATAAAATATTAGGAATTACTTTAATGGACGATTGATTTCATTTCTTCTAAATAAGTTCGACATTGTACAGAAACTTTGATAATGATTTCCTTTAATGACAAGCTAATTTTATTGTTTTACTTGTCTTCATCTTGTTATACTTTTCTATCATTTCCATTATAAACTTATTGAAAATGATGCTGTAAGAATATAAAAAGGACGATTTTACAAAATTACAAGTCAAAAATTTATGTACCATATGTTTCAAACAATGAAAATAAAGAACGAAAAATGAAAATGAAAATTAATTTCAAGGTTTAGTTTACTTTCTTTTAATTAGATGTCACCAATTAAAGGAAAAATGTAAAGGTTGTTTTTTTTTTTTTTTTTGTAAATATTGATTAAATCTTTAGTCCTTTTCAATAAACAAAAAAAAAAAAAAAATAAACAAACAAGTTTAGGACTTCATAAAATATTTAATTGCCCGTTTAAATTTCTATTTCAATAACCAAAAGTTTTAAATTTAAAATAAGTCCAGTAGATAATTTAAAGTATCTATATGAAAAGAAGTTATTTGGTAAGAAAAAGTAAATTTCCAAGATTTGGATTAAAAATTTTTAATGCGAAAATACTTATATTTTTATGTTTTATGTATTTTTCAAATTTAATGAAAAAAACAAAAAACAATTTTTAGGGTTTTCTAATTTGAAAGGACGAAGATAAATTTATAATTAATTTTCCCTTTTTTTTTTTTATAAAACTCTGTAATATATAATAGCTGAATTACACTCGGTATTAAGCATACAGATTCTGCTATAATTCGTCATTGGGCTAAAATTACAAATATCAAATGTAAATAAATAATTTGAACTTATAAACTTATAATTAACAATATGAAATTATACACTATAACTCAACGTAATGATAAGTTCTAGTACTAGTCATGCATAGTAATTGAGTGCGAAATTATTAAGAATAATCCTCTTTTAAGTACTTTTATCGCAACATTGTATTCCATCTATTGCATTCAGATTTCTTTTATTTTATGTTTCCTTTTGTTTAAACAGAGTAATCAGTCTAACTTAACTTAGCAAAGAAACGCATTATTTAAAAACACCACATGTTACATGTAAACAACCATTTAATTTTATTTTAAAATGCAACTCACTATATATATATATATATATATAAGTATATATCATAGTTAATATAATAAAACTAAACCTGGTTATGAGTTGTAAGGTATACTTTTTCAAAGGCATGTTGACCAAAAATAAGAAAAAAATTAGTATGTTGTTGTTGTGCACTGCAAATTCAATGAGACACTCGTTTGTCACAGCCAATACCTCTAAAGAAAACGACGATAGTATGTTAGTCAAGCGCTCTTACTTTTGAGAAATCTTCCCAGTAGCCTTCTTCTCAGGTTTTTCTCTTTTGGGGTTCCAGTGTAATGCCGTCTCTGCTTCCGTCCACAAATTTTATACATACCTGTGTCGGCTCTGTCTATTCTTATAATGTATATTAGCATCAGATGATCTGCACTGATACTCTATACCAATATCTATCTTGTTTAGCTAAAAAGCTTCTTCGTCCTTTTTCCATCCGGTATCCAATGGTATGGACAGAATTTCCATGACCGTTGGATATTCATTTCTGATCGTAGGATGTTGATTCGTCACACCAGCTTCTTGTCATATATAGCCACATATGATATCTAAAATATCGATAGGTCACGTTTTTAATTTTCGTCGCTTAAAAATTTATGATATACATTATATCTACTAATACAATACTTGTATATCTACTGCATTTTAAACAATTTTTAAAAGTAATGTTATCTTAATCTACATATAGTTTAGTTTCTAGAAATAGGATTTATGTTAAAATTCAATTTAAATATTTTATTAAATTCGTCATTGAATTATAACCGTAGGACGAGCGGTTTTAAAATTTACACAATCTTTTTTTAATTTTTTTTACAAAACATAAAAATTTTAATACCCAATAGGTTAAAAATTTCTTATAGAAAATATTGAATTCATCTAGAAATTATTTTTATTAAAATTTATTAAACTTTTAAAATTCGACTAACTCATCCTTGCTATTACTCCTTAAGCTCTTCCATGCTATTCATATTTTTAAAAACCTATCAAATTTTTACTTTTAATCAAATATTTAGAGTAAAAATTACAAGTAACTAAATAAAAAAAAACAAAAAAAATATCTTAAATAAATGAAAAATACCTTGAAAAGTTTTTAAATAAACTATAAGATTTTTAATTTTAAAGAGAAAGTGTAAATTATAAAAGGGAGCCAAATTTTTAAAATCACCTTTCATAATATCATTACCGAATTTTAACAAAATTTTATTTTAAATACTTTTTATTTATCTTTATTTTAACTTTAAATTTTAATAAGCACGAATGAACCTATCAGAAGCAATTTAAAACTTATTTTATTTTTTAAAACGAAAAACATTTTTCTTTCAAATATTAAAAAAATTCTGTATATCTTAACAAAATTCTTCAGAAAATCTGTCCTTACCCTTTCTTTTGGTTAAGGAAAAATGAAACCTTATCGCAGTTAAAGGAACAAAAAAAAAAAAATTACAAAAAAAATCGGGTCTAAATTATTTGATACCGCACTCAAAACATCATTTACAGTTAAAATGTTAAATAACTTACACCGTTATAAAAATGTATCTATAAATAAAAAAATGTATCACAGAAATAAAAAAAATATATCTATAGATGCTATTTACAATATGGTTTTTATGTTTAAGCACTTTGACGTTCTATGCAAAAAAAAAAAAAAAACAAAACAAAAAAACGAACGATTGTATATAAAACATTATAATATTTTTTAACGAAAAAGAAAAAAATATTTTAAACAAAATAATTCTTAAAATAGAGTACGGTTATTTTAACGATATAAAAAATAAAATAAAAAAGAAAAAAAAAACAGTGAACAAACTTAACTACTTTGATACCGCATAATAATGACACCAGCATAATAGCAATAATTTTTCTCTTGTGTCTTATTTTAACATATGTACCAAATATTTTACCCCTTTTAACCTCGTGCATATTTTTAGGCATTCTACTAAACTGTTTTAGTTCTAAATCATTTTATTTTTTTATAGTTATTTTTTTTTTAATGAGAAAACACTTCTAAATGATTTTCTAAATCGTTTCAAACTAACAAAAAATAAAGGTTTTTTATAGAAAATGTTAATGTTAACAGAAAATGTCAAGGAAACAGTTCTTTTTTGAAATCTTTATTTTATGTTAATGAAACAGAATAATATTCAAAAAATGATGTTGAATAATACAGAGTTGCGTCAGATTGTCAGTTAACACTTATATTGCAATTTAGTCAATTTTAATATACTACCAGAATAATTTTATTGTACTAACTATTACAATCTGAGATATTTTCATTCAATAGTCATATGACGCTAATTTCATTATAACTCGAGTTGGTAAATTTTAAGCTGAAGTAAAGGTCAGTCCAGCTCATCAGCCCATTTATCCAGATTAGAAATAAGCTAAATGATTAATTTTTATTTCTCAGATTAACTTTGAAGCTGACATTTGATCAAAACATTAACTGAAATGAACTATAAAGGTTGAAGGTTTAGGTAAGTAGACTCAAAATCTCTCTTCTTCATTTTTCTGCAGGATCTAAATATTTTTGGAACTAATTTTCTTAGAACCAGACTATAGATCAATCCACTTGGCACAAGTTGGATTAAAATATGTTTAATAAGTGGTTTCCGCGTGTTTTAATCGGTATGACAAATAAAATGAAGCGCTATGATAATTGAAAGTGCGAAAATATTTTAAACGAGACTCTATTTATTCAGTATGTAAAAAAATGCGATCAAAATTTTATAGAAAATTTTTATATATTAGAATAACATTAAAAGAGATAAATCTCAACACTAAATTAGTTGAAATAAAATGAAAAACCACAACCAAAACATATTTTATTAGAAAACCCTTACATATTTTCTTAGTTCAATCTGTATTACAACTTTATATACGTCGATTTCGATTTGTAAAAGTCATTTATCTAAAGTTTTTTTAAAAACTTTTCGCTGTATGTCAGACTACCCAAAGAACAGAATTAAAAAGATAAATGATTTTCAAAAAGAAAACAAAATTTTTTTTTTTTAAATCGATATTGTTTTTGTAAATTAATTGCTTATGAGGTGATTTAAGGTTAAAAATTTCCCCAAAAAAAAAAAAAAAAGGGTTATAATAAATATCGTTGTCAGATCTTTTACGTGATTTTAACATTTATCGACCGTCAAAGTTAAATTTTATTTTAATGTGAAGTAATGATTAAGGAAAGATTTCAATCGATTGATTAAAAATCATTTAAATTAAAAATTTATAATTTTATTTTTGCAAAAAATTTGCTTAGAAAAATAAGAAAAATTTTTGAAAAGTAAAAAAACTTAGGATAAGATATTAACAACTTTTTTCAGTCAATCAGCAATGGTAGGTTTAATATTTTTTGAAATTTTCTTCCGTATAAGTAAGTACCAATTTAATAGAAACAATAAAAAAATTGTTTTGAAATTTTGAAGCAACGTTTTACATTTCAACGAGAGCTGTTCATATATACTATATAATGTCAATCCATTGAAATATTAACAATACTTTCACCGCGTTTTTCCAATTAGTTATTGGTCATTTTTTAGTTTTCTGACTTCTATTACTACCTCAGCAAAGATTTTCGTTATTATAGGTGCTATTAATTATTATACCGATAATATCGATATAGAGCAACTTCATAGTCAGTTTCAACGCATTCCACATATGTCAGCCTTTTAAAAATGTTTACATTCAAGTACTAATGGGAATACTAACTAAAACTTTACAGAGCACTTTTGTACAGTAAGAATGATTCTGATATATTTTTGTTGCTCTATTATGCTGACCATACACATCGGACTTGGTTTACAACAGGTTCGTATCGCAGACAGGTTCTACAACCATACTACAAACTTATCTAATCATCATTTAAATTTTTAATTTTGTTTTTAAAAATTGGACGTCGAAGGTAGAAAAAGAGTAGTTGCTCTGTCAGTTTGAAAATGAGTAAAACTAATTTTGAAATTTTTTTAAAACAATATTATTATAAAAAATATATTTTTTTAAATTTTCAAAACAATACAAATTATATATAACTAGATGTACAAATTACCCATATTCGATTAGATAATTCCCCACATTTTTTTTTTCTCGAGATTTGGAAATCCCGTTTTTGCACCATTTTGTTTTCTCAAGATTCGGAATTCTCGTAAAAAATGGAGAAAAACTCCGAAAATGTTCCGAGAATTTGTTCAAAAATTCATATATTATAATTATTTTCAATAAAAATAAAAAGATTAATTACTTATATATTTGAAGATATTTATTTAAAAATTAAAGTTGAATAATTCATTGCACAAAAAATAAAGCAACTAATAATATAATGAAATAATAATGTAACATGCGACCCTAAAATTACGGAGTTCTATCTGCAGGGAAATTTGTCAGATGGAACCTGCAATTCCAAGGCCATTTTATTTGTCTTTTATTTAAAAGTTTTCTGTATTCTACCGCATTTTTAGTCGTCAACAGTAATGAAGAATAAAATAAAATAAAAATTTAATTTCGAACAAAACTAAACAATCATTACTCCTAAAATTAAAAAATATTAATTAAGGAAAAAACAATTAAAATTTTTTGCGAGAATTGTCAATATTTTCTGGACAAACGAGAATCCCGAACAACAAAATAAAGCTAATTCTCTAAAACGATATTCTCAAAATATACAAAATTTTCGCTAATTCCCGAGATGGAATTTCTCGAGAGAAGAAACTGTGTATACACGATACAATACAAACTACAAACCAAAGACTTCGCCCAGAAAAATAGAGATTTTTTGATATTGTTCCAATCAACTTTTCAACCATCAAAATGGTTGTACAACTTGTCGTCTCAAGTTCGCGGGCACAACCTGGTCCAGCTTTAGATATTTCGTTTTGTGTTGTTAATAAAAAAGAAAGTAAAAAGCATAAAAAAAGCTTAAATAAGTTTTAATATTCTGTTCAATTATCTGTACACATTTCGATAATCCGTTCTGAAACCGAAGCCAGTCTCTTAAAATTTTATTTGTCCTTCTTGAACACTTATGAGTACAACTAAGTCCAGTATTATGTATAACCAAATAGCTGCAAAAGGGGACGGTTTTTTTTTTTTACTAAAGCATGAAAAAAATCTCACTAGAGAGTTTATAGCTAAAAAATGGCATAGTTAAAGAAGTTGCATGACAATTAACAGCTATGCAAACTGTCAAACACTTAAAATTCAATTTTGAGGAAGAGTATATATATAAGTATTTTTCCCATATGTATGTATAGTTCCACATATTTAATGGCAAATTTATTACATATATACCCTTAAAACTATATTCGTACGGATATTTGGAGAAAAAAAAGAGGAAAAATAAAAAACGCATATAAAATTATAAATTATCATTACTTTCTTGAAATTATTATTTCATTCACCACCGCTCGTTACAATAACATTACATTACAACATAAGATTATATACATATGTACATACTGCATTATCTACTTCTACAATTTACAAACAAAATAAAAAAAAAATACTTATGTCAACTCATAACATAGAAATCAATATGTGTGTTCTTTTGAAGGTACATTTCACAATTTATAAATATTATCACACTAAAGCAAAAAAAAATATATATATATATTTTTATGTCAATATACACTTTAATAATATGTACTTAATTCTAAAACATTAGAAAGAGACGATGAATATTTTTTTTTTCACTTTATTTTTCTTTCTTTTCTATATGAAATCCATAAAATTAAAATTTATCGAAACAACTGCAATTCACATGATATAAAAAAAAAAAAAAAAAACAAAATCACTATTATATTTTAAATGATGATGAGAAAATAACAATCGATATAACAGAATGGAAATGGAAAGTCCATCTAAAATATTAAAAACCACAATTACAAAATATAATCATAGTGTTTGTATTAATTCTTTTCTCCCCTCATCCATTTATGGAACCTAATAATAGAAATAAAATAAAAAAAAAAAAAAAAAAGGTAACGAACATTAAAACAACCTCTAAATAAAATGTCAATAAAACTGCGGTTGTTGTGGTTGAATATAAAAACCACAAGAAAAATAAATCATTATAACGGTTTTTAAATCGTAATTTTTTTTTTTTTTGTGTTTTTGTTTATGTTCAATGTTTCATTTGTATAAGTGAGTACTACAATACGTGGAAGTATGGAAAACGATGGAAAACGTAGATACATATTTATTATTAATATGCACACATCCAATTTGTAGAGGAAACAAAAAAAAATTATTTTATTTATTTTTTTTTTTTTTTAATTAGTTCCGGTTCTATGAGTATCTATGTATTTTCTATTTGTATAAATGGAAATTTTTATTTCGTTTTTACTTTTAAATAATCGGATTAATTATTGATTTTATTTTTGTATACAATTTAAGTTTCGTAAAATCGAAAATTTTACCGAAAAAGTGAATGAAAATTTATTGTTTTATAGTAATTTGTATGTGGATTTGTTATTCTTACAAAGACATTATTTATTTTTTTTTTTTCACATTTATATTTATTTTTCTTTTCTTTTTTAATATTTATGTACCTACTAATTTTTTGTTTTTTATTTATATTGTAATTTTCTACTTAGTGATTTATTAAAGTCATTATTATTTCATATTTTAATAATATACAATAAGAAAAAGTTTTTGCGCCAAATATAAGACAAGATATTCTTAATGTTATTTAAAAAATTAAAAAAAAAAAAAAAAATTATATTGGTTTGTTTTATATCAGTCTTTTTGTATTTTTGATCTCAAAAGTTTTAAAAATTTTTACTTTTTTAAAATGTACAACCATAACTGTTGGATTTCTTAATTAAGTGGTATCTGTTAATACTATGAATGTCAGAATATAGCTTGCATACCTCTTTAAAAATGTGAATTATTTAAAATGAACTAAAACATTAACTAAATACTTTTACTAAATTGATCTAACAATTTATTTAATACTACATTTCTACAAATTTTAAAATTAATCGGTGAAACTACATGGAAAGGGCAATGTAAAAACGAATAACGTTCAATAGACTCTTGTGTCGAAACGTGTTAACGAACCGAAACGGAAGTAAGGCACAGCACCTTCCGAGTTCAGAGAAACATTCTATAAAATTTGAATACATCGTGTATAAAAATGTATAAATAACAAACAAACTGTAACAAATATACTTTCTGCTTGTCATTTTGATTGTCATGTGATTGATTTTTGATTGTCATGAGTGATTGTCATTTTACCTACTTTCTTAAGTGTTCTATTCACATATAGTTATCTTTAATTAAATGGAACAAAATATTTTACACATTGTTCTTCTCTATTACTTTAAGTTTAATTTAGAATTATGAATGATTTTAAGGAATTTTTTAGTGTCAATGCATCGTTGATCATGACGTAAAAATTCGGTGAATAGTCAAAATATTTCACACCTCTCTTTACATTGTGGCCGTAAATGAAGAAAATATTAAAGGTTCATTGACGTTATATTGTACTTTGGAGAAACTCTTTTTGTGTTTATGATTCTGTTAAAATTTATAAATTTAATTATATTAGTAAAGTTCTTCTAATTCTCAGAAATAGATTTATACAAAGAAAAGTTATAACATTTTGTAACAGAATTGATATTACTTATTACAATTCGATTTTCAGATCCATAATCACAAAACCTCATAAGCCATATCAAGTCTATTAAATTAAACCTAATTTTGTATGTTTTATGGATTATTCTAGTAAATTTAGTTATGATGTTCATGTCACTATTAAGAGTACTCGACCAGTCACATCTTAACTATAATTGCGGAGTATATTCATTCTTCTTTTATTTCGGATATTGTTGTAAAATAAGTACTAAATTGACATTAAGTTATCACTTAATTGACACTGGCTCAAAAATTACATCAGTGTACGTTCCGATGTTTACTTTTAACCGATAGGGTGGTATTTCCGCAATATAATTGATTACAGTATGTTTGTTCAAGTTTATTTTAGAAATACAAAGTTTTTTACGAATGATTGGGAATAAATATTCTCCAAAAAATACTTAATATTTAATAATAAAATTTTAATTTAAGTTGTTCCACATATCATATCCTTTTTAGCACACTTTACAAAATTTTTTGAAAAATGTATTTATTAGTTTCATTCTGTCCGTTCATTCGTCCGTTTATTTGCAAAACTTCTACGTCGTTTGAGAAATAATGAAATTTTAACCATTGATAAATCTCTTAAAAAAATTAGTGTTGTGGAACAATTTTTATACCATTGCGAAGCTACCGTCCCTCGAAGTTTGAAAAAACCCTATTTTCCAAATTGTACATCTCGACTTCTGCTTAATATTTTTCAATATAAAAACACTAAACGATAGGGAATTTTTGAAATTAATAACAGCTTTATAAGTAAATATAAAAATTTCATTGTACAAATTGCTAATATTTACCGTTATGTGAAAACAAAATTTTGTAAGATTTTCTTCCTTTATAACTCCATTATCATTTCAGTTAATGAAGCATGAAAAATAAGCATAGATTATTTGGAAAATATTCTCCTCCGGCTTAAGAGCTATTAGGAGTCAAAAAAGTTGAAAGCAAGATATTTTTTTTTTTTAATGCATTTCTCTGCCACATAAAATGGACAACAAATTACACATAAAATGGACAGGAAATGGACATAAATTACATGTGGACAGGAAATTACACAACCTTTCTCGTTCAGGCGTGGCTATAAATGTCGTAAGGGGGAATAACTATTACGACGAGTGCGGGATTCGAACCCTCACTCCCTCGATGTTTACAGCGTATTTTATACGCTCTTACCCACTAGGCCACCGAGGCCCCAGTAAGATATTTTTAGACAACTGTAACTTAGGCACATGTATACATTTTTTCAAAGTAAAAAACAATATTTAAAACTGCAACATTTTTCACTTGTAATAACAGATTTTCTTAATTATATAGGGTTTCTTTAAAATTATAAAAAAAGTGTCTCTTGATCTTTCATAATTTTTTCTTATATATATAATTCTAAGAAAAATACAAAATTTTGGTGCAAGTCACTAATCTAAACTGTTTTTATTGTCTTTTCGAAATTGTTCATCTTTCAAAACCTTTGGTTTTACATTCTGCCTTGATTACTTTTCAATCTTTATATCAAAATAACAAAATGCAAACTTTATTTTTTATGAAACCCACATTCAAGAATTTTTATATTTACGTAATAACTATTCTAAATGTTTATGGCTAATTCAGAACATTAAATATAAATTTTAATTTAAAAATGAATTATAACTTTTGTAATGTACTATTGACCTCCTGTTGAAATTGATAACTATAAATTCTAACCCAATAATCCAATTCAATTTTCTAAATAATCGTATAACATTGATTAAATGTTCAAAAAATTTTATTTATAAATTGTTTATGCACCTGACAGCAAATTATTCCTTTGTTAAATTACTTTTTAATGAAAATTTCATAAAAATAATTTACGTGTAGTGGTAAGAAAAACAATAGTATAGTTAACAATGACGTTTTCTCTTCAATTTCCATGAAATTATTTACGTAATATTTGTAAATGTATTTGATTTCTTAATTATTATTCTAGTTTCGTCATTTTTTTAATATCTGACAGATCACGCAATAAATTCATTCAAAAACAATTTTTTTTTTTTCAATTTTTATTAACTTTATTTCCTACTATCAAAAATTATGTAGTAAGTATTTAAAAAAGAAAAAAGCAAAATTAACAAAATAAAAATTGTTTTATACAGAAAAGAAAAAATAACGGCAACTCTTTTTAAGAATTATGAATTTTCACTGTATTATTTTTTTCTTTTACGAGTAAGTCGGAATTACCACATTCCTTTTTGACCAGACAATAAGTTAGGGGATCTTTAGTATTATTGTACTGTTTGGGGAAGGACAGATTCTGGTATGGAATAAAAATAGGTTTAAGGTCTGCAGAAATGTGATGAACGAATGTATTGTCGTTGTTCACAATTTTTTGTAAATTGCAAATGTAATCGTTCCCAATTTTAGGGTACTCATGGTTAGAGAAGATGACCCCACTTTTGTGATATTAGAGTCACCAGCGAATTGCCATATGCTAAATTTTGCGTACTAGGAATTTGAATTACGTAGAAGCGAGCATTCTCTTTAGTTCTTTTTGGAAAATTTTGAGCCGAGGCATCAGACTTTTTATTTCGTCAGAACAAGTTTTCACTTCTACCAGATATCTCTAAAACAGAAAGCGTCGAGGTGGCATTGAAATCATTTAAAAACGAATTTGTGTATTTTGAAAAAACACCGCATTCGGCTTCTTCACTAAGAAGAGAAACTAAGCTTTCATTTCAATATCTTAAGTTTAAATAAGCCGCCTATAACTGCATATATTTCTCAAAAACTTTAAGAAAAATAATTTAACTCTCCAAATATTAAATATACGAGTACATTAACTCTTCAAATATTAAATACTAGTAAAAAAGCCCGTCATACGACGGGTATAAGTAGAAAAATATAGCTTTTGTGAAAGTTTCCACAGTTTTATGAACAATTTAATTTTAGTAAATTTATTCAAATACTTATATGTATTATATTTAGATATTGATAAATGTAAAATTTATTGCTAAAGTGTTTTAAATAATGAAAAACCTCAATGATGCTGTGAAGTAGTTTCTTTCAAAAATGTAATAAAAATGATTATTTAATAAATCTCATCTCTTGTAAATTACTTTGTCAAGCTTTGGATTAAAAAACCAAAGGTTGGATTAAAAACCAATGGTAAATAAATTTTTGCCAATAGTAACAAAAATTTTCGCTTCGAAAAAAATACAGTATCAAACTTTATAATTTTGAAACTAAACTACACTGATCTGATGCATTTACCTAATTATAATATATAGTACACTTTTTATATTTTTCTATGGTTGCCATAGCAAATGTTCAAAACTTTCTTTGTTATATTTTTCAAACAAATTTTTACTCTATCCGTAATAATATTCTGTCTCTTTATCTATCGCTTTCTCTACAAAATCTTCACACCGTAAGTTTTACGCACCTTTTATGTAAAACAATAAAAATTGACTGTGCATATAATGTTGAAGTTTTAGAAAATAAAAATCATAAAAGAAGCATAAAATTAAGAAAATGTTACACATTCAAAATTTAATTGAAAATTGTGATTTTATAATTTAAATTGCGCTCCTTTAAAAGCTTTGGTTTTACGCACCGCTTTATTTTTTTATAATTTCTACTTAAAAATGCAACTCTTTAAAAACTTTGATTTAAGCACTGCCTTGTTTTTTCATTCTTTTTATAGCATAACATTTTAATTCTTTTTTTCTATCTGTTATGTATTAGTATGTATGTATGTATCGCAGTATTACATTTTACTTTTTTTTTTTGTTTTCTGTTATTTTTTTTAAATATTAAAATTATACATCAGTCTATTTAAAAAATATAAATTATAACCTATAGAACATTCTGAATTTTTTTTTTGTTCGTTTATGTTTACCGTCCATTCATTCATATAAATAACTGTTGCCTATATAAAAAATAATAAATCTATAATAAATCTAATATATGTATACCCATATTTTTATTCATATATCTATATTATGGGCTAAACTTCTGATTCTAAAATTGTACTATATTATGGCAAAATTTTTAAAAAATTAAGAAAATGTTACTTAGCAAAATTTAAATAAAAATATTATTGCAATTTTATAATGTTCTACTTAAAAATACGACCCTCTAAAAACTTTGATTTATACACTGCCTTGTTTTTTCTTTCATTTCGTAGCATAACATTATAATATTTATTGTTTTCTATCTGTTATATGGGTAAATATCAGATGTACGTTTCTTTCTTTTCATAGTGTATAACATTTGTTAAATTAACATTTAACATAACAGTAGGGCACGCTACTCAGCAGCAGCAACTTGTCTTTTATTATATTTAGATACGAGCACACGAGTACATCTATAATAAAAAATCAATAATTTGTTGAGGCCCATTTATATTTCAATTCTTGTAACTCTGATATCTTCCAAAAAAGAAAAAATTCCAAAAGAGAAAAAACTGACCGTCATAAGATATAAATTCTTCTCTAGATAACAATTTAATAAATTATTGTGTTATATAAATAATAAATGCGTCAGGAACTCGTAACTTAACACTATACCTCATATTATACATTAAATTAATTCAGTACAATCCTTTTATCATCATAGAACAAAATATGGTAGCTTTCCAAGAAAATGATTTCAATTTAATTTCTAGTTTTTATACATCCCTTATAAACACTTCTCTATTGTAAAATCTTAATTCTCTTTAAAAAAAAAAAAAAAAATTACTCCAAGAAAACCAAGTAGGTAACCTAAAAAAAAAATATTTGATTTTCAGATGACGTCATTGCTACTCAATTAGACCAACACAAACAACAATAATAACAAAAAAAATGCAATAGAAATTTAAAATAAAACATAAAAACGTCATTCGGACGAAAAAAAAAGAGAATTTTTCGAACACTTCTTGAATATCTCAATTTTCCAAAGAATAGACAAAAAATGAAAATGATAAAGTAATGAGTAAAAACGTAGAAAAATAATAAAAAACAAAAACGCCATAGAAAAATGAAAGACTTTTTATTTCTTTTAGACGAAGAATAAAAATGTTATAAAAATAATAAAAACAAAAAAAGGTTAAGATATTAATAGAGTTACAAAATAAAAAAGAAGGTCAGGTTCGGAAAACAAAAAAAAAAAAAAAAAAAAAAGTGAAAAAAAAACTATTGAAAGTCATGTCATAATGACACTTTGCAGGATTCTGTTTTTAATTCCTTTCAAAAATTTCTGTATACGTCGATTTATTTTTGCTTTTATATTTTTCTTGTTTTAACTTTTATAGAAAATTTGCTATAAGACTATTTTAAAATGTTAGAGTTGTTGTGGTTTATATGTATTACGGCTTTTTGTTTTTTAATTTTCATGAAGAATAAAAAAAAACTTTATAAAAAGGAATAACTAACTTCTGAATAACATTGTGCATTAATAAAAAGCTATTGATCCGAGTATATGAAAAAATTCTCTCCTTTCCTACATATATATCAACTCGCTAGCGAATATACAGTGTTAATAGATAGAGGTTCATGTCATTATATTGGCTGAAAATGATGGTGGATTTTGTCAGTAAGAGACTGACACTAACAAGCAGGTATTTTTGATGTCCTTTCTAGTGGGGATCTTTCCTCGAAAAAAATAATCGCATTTAAAATCCATTTAAATCAACTATTCTATTTTTTTTTTCAGAACAAAATTGTATAAAATTTTTATTATTTTGAAAAATTTTACCATTGATACTTTAATCCTTGTTTAGTTAGATTATAGATCTAGTTAACAATTTGACATCCCTTTTGTAATATTGGAGGTTTATTAGAATTTTGCTTTCCTTAAGTTTAACCCATAATCTGAATCTTCTATTCATTACACAACATCTTCTAATCAATAAAAACGATTGACTACCAATTTTATCTAACATCAAGGAGAACTGGAAACTATCAAATAAATCACGGGAAAACAGATTTCATTTAAACTATTTTGGTAACTATATGATCAGATGATAAGTTGGGAAACAACTTCTTATGTATATAACAAAGAAGGATAGGTCGTTATAAACAATTTAGAATTTTTTTTATAAATAAAAAGAAGTAGGTATTATTTATTTATTTATTAGAGTCTTTATTAAACAGTTTTTAACAAAAAGAAAAAAAAATTAATAATATGTATAGGTACCTACTTTCCATACATACATACATATGTATAAAACGTAACATAACACAAAATTATTAAGAATATGTACATATGTGTTTATTGTTTTATTTACCAGAACGAGACTCTGATCGCCAAACAATAAAAACCTTTTCTCCAAAGCTAACTACTCTACGTTTTTTTATTCTTACTAAAAGTTTCATTCATATCTGTACTTTCTTGTATAATTTTCTACTTGTCCTGTTTTTTAAAACAACAAACCTAATGTAACATACATACATACATAAATAAAAATATTAGAAATATCAAACTCACACAAGAGCCAGGCGACAATTTGATGACAATAACTAACGGGTCAATCTGATGCTTTTTTTCTTAGTTATTATAATCTATGTATGCATTTTTCTTTATTTTGTTTTAATTTTTTCGGCGTTATAACCGATAGTTTTTTTCTTTTTTAAGTAAAAATAAATCGTTATAAACAATATGTCGTTATAAGCGATGTCATTATAACCGGTTTTAACGTAGGCAGGGATTTATTTTGAAAAATTTTATTTTAATTAAAATTATATTGATTTTGCATGTCTGCTAACAGTTTATTTCATTTAATTTACAACAAAAACAAGATTCACTAAATAAATTTTTAATTTTAATTCAATAAGTTTGTCCTCATTAATTATTGGAAACCACAAAGTAATGTCTCGATTTTAAATCAGTTTTTCCAAAAAACAAAAATAAAATAACTGAAATTTTTTAAACCCACATAAAACAATTCAATATTTATTTAGATTAAAATTTAAATTGTTTCGCAATAAAATGAAAATTGTTTTGTCTGCTGTCATTAACATATTTTTCATTATTTAATTTTAAAAAACAGTTGGTGAATTTTTGTGGAAAATAAATATTTTTCTCATTGATTCAAAGTATACAATAACAACATGAAATTTTATTTCAAATAAAATATTATAAAAGTTAATTGCCTAATTTTAGGAGCTAATTAAAATTCTAAAAAATTGTTATTTTTTTTATTTAAACTATTAAAAAAAATCTTAATTAGAATAAAAATATTTCAGAATTAAATATGATAGAGGAAACAAAAACAATATTGTAAATACAATTTTCCTCCAAGGAAAAGAAGGATTTCTTTTCAAAAATCTTATTTAAAAATTAATAATCTTCTTCTTTTTCTTTTGTAAGCTAGTGAGAACCGTAAAAGGATAACAAAAATACACATGGTAAAGTAAAATTAACTAAACATGGTAAATAAAACTTAACTCACCTTCCGTTGTAGCCGATGTAATGGCGTGAAACTAACTGCTTTGATAGTATTCTAGAGTGTACGAATAAGATAGATCAGGATAGTGATGGGGTAATGAATTTTTAAATTATTCAGGGGAACTATATAGGTATAGCAATAGAAAAAATCTTATCAATTTCCATGAATTTTTTCGGGTCCGATAAATCAAGGAACATAAATAACTTAAGTGTGTTCTATTATTTACAATTCTTAAGTTATCGTTTAAGATTTAATAATTTTAAAATATCAATAGATTTCAATATAATTATACATTATCTAATGTAAAATAAATATTTATACAATTCAGAACATTCCTTTCATAAGTAAAATTTTTTTCAAAATTAAAATTACATGAATTAAAATATTAAGAATCCAAAAGTAATTAGAATACGTTTTATTTTTTGACTCAAATAATTAACTATTCTTCTTTTCTTGTGTAAAATTACTACAAAGATAATTCTGCACTTAACTTCAAAAACTAAAAATAAAATCAAAAAATTGTTTTACACTGAACTTAATTCTTATAACGAAGAAATGAACATAAAATATTCTTTATTATTAATCAAAGTAGGAAAATTTCAATTTTGGAAAATTTCCAATTTTTCAAAACTTACAACAAATCAATCTTTACTTTTAAAATATTCAACCTGATATAATATGCATTCATACATAAATGTATTCATATATAAATATGTGAAGATATATGTGCATTCTTTTTTATTTCGTCTTAAAGAATTCATTAATACATGATGTTGCACGAAAAGTTTTACTTATAGTAGGGCGTGATGGGAGACGTTAAAACAAGCAAATAAATCAGTCTGAAGGGAAAGCGGATCTTTGATTTTTTTTAAGTTGTACACGAAAAAAGATACGATTTTATTTTTTAATAAAAGATATAGGAAAAACTTTGAACACCGATATCTATCTTTAATACCATTCAATATAGAACATCCCTCCCATGACGTTTCTTTATTTTGTTTCAACATACCCTATCACTTCCTACTCTATGAGAATTTTATCGTTGAACACACTGTATACAGTTTATATACCATTATGATATCAGAAGTATACATTTTATATACCATTATGATAGCATAAGTATATGTACCTACATTTCTCTAATCAATTTTCTTAATTTTATTTTAATTCTTTTATTGCATTCTGTTTGAACCAAAAATACCAATTCAAAAAGTACAGTATATAAGCAATTGGTAATTTATTCAACTTTTAAAAATTGTTAGAAACATTTGGAATATCTACAGTTATATTGTTTGGAAATCAATAGAAAAATATTTTTAGTGCTATGATTTCAAAATTATGGAAAATATTTCCTTTGAAACAAAAATTTATTATATATTCTGTACCACATATGGTAACTTTTTCAAAAATTTAAATGAATCATTAGTGTTTACCGCACAGTAAATAGTACGTAACTATCATTTTGAAATTCAATTTTATCTTTGTAAAGATTAAAATCGGATTTAACTGTTTTCAAAAAATTGATATGAGGAAATTTTACAATAGATTTTTTGCCATTTTCCTAAGGCATAAAGGTATAGGTATAAAGAAAATTAAAAAGGATATAAGTACATACAATGTCCACTTGATAAGAGATAATTATAGAGATTAAAATTTTAACATACATTCATTTCATTCTTTTCGTCTGTGCTTCCGACTGTCTATATGTCTCTCTGTTTACAAAACTTTTACATTGTTGAAGATAGAGCAATGAATTTTTAAACATAGATCCCTCTCATATATAATTTAATTTTGTGAAACAACTTTTTATATAGCCTCCCTCATTACGAAATTACAGCCTCTTACCTTCGAAAACTTACCCCTAAAGATCTGCCGAGTATTTTTTTTCAATCTTAAGACGCCAACGACAGAACATTTTTAAATCGCTAGAAATGAATATAAAATTATATAATATTTTGCAATTGAAACAATCATATTAGTTCTTTTGCATCTTGGTCACTTCTGGTACACTTTTGGTATAATTTTGAATATTGGTCAGAATAGCTATATTTTGGGAGGAGGAGAAAGAGGAAAATCTTTGGAAATTACCAGTAAAAATATGCCACTACCCCCTGTTTAAAAGCCTGTCTTCCCCTGCTGTTTAGATTCAAAAATTTAAATTATGAAAATTTATTCTTCAATTTATTTTTAAATTTTCTAACAATTTATTCTTCGTAATAAAATTCAAAAAATTACAAAATTTTGATCCAAAAACAGTCACAATTCTAAAATACTTTTTATTTGTTGTCTTTTTGAAAATGTGCTGCTTAACAAATTTAAAAATCCTTGATTGCCTTAAATGGTATCTACATAGGAGATTAAGTACGATTTAACTCGTATTTCGTACCGCTTAAATTTCTGAAACTACGAAATAATCTGTAGTACATCAATATAAATTTTATATTCCTGATATCTGAAAAAAGAAAAATAAAAAGGTCTGGTAACCTGGGTTAAGACACAAAGACTATAATTATTGTAAAAATAAAAAACACAAAATTTCGCATTAAACTATGTTGCTTCCCGGATAACATTTCC
The DNA here is from genome assembly GCA_947095535.1 of Poecilobothrus nobilitatus. NCBI lineage: Eukaryota > Metazoa > Arthropoda > Insecta > Diptera > Dolichopodidae > Poecilobothrus > Poecilobothrus nobilitatus. The sequence goes on from OX352774.1 coordinate 73,811,551, forward strand.
CGGATATCAGCCAAACTTATACTCCTATATGTATAAATATTACCTTAAGGCATGAACTACTTTAAGTTGCAAAATATTATAAATACCAAAATATTATAATTTATATTCAATTAGCTGCTGGACAATAAAAATTTTAAAATAATTTTAAATAAATTATATTTTTTTAGACTTTTATTTTATTATATTATGTTCCATTCAAATTATACAATCATTGTTTTCATTCTTTTCCTTCAATATTATTATAACGTGCTTATAAACCAAATATATCTAAAGTAATCTTTAAGCATTAATTTTCTACTTATATTTTCATAAATAAACTCAATAAAATGGAAATAATATTTACGTTAATCAAATTCAAACAACATTTTTTTATTAAATTTAACACATTCAATATACCAAAAGTAAATATTTTGAGAAAAAATTATTAAAAGATAACATACATGCATATGCTTTCTCAAGGCTATTAGATCTTCCTGTTTCTCATTCTCTTTTTTTTTTCTTTTTTTTTGAATCTTTAATCTCTTTTTCTTTTAAATTTCTTTTATTTTGTTTTTGGCTTTCTGAGCATCATCAAAAAAATATGACTAAAAATACAAACAATTTTATGATAAATTTTTTAGCTTCTATTTAAAAAAAACAAAAAAAAAAGTAAAAAATTCATTACCTACAATAATTCATCATTCAATTATGGTTGTACCAAAAACAAAAAATAAAACATTACATAACATGACATTAAAATCCTTCTCATATCACCAAATATAATTTTATATGATGACATTCAATCATAGAAAAACATTTCAAATATAAATAAATAAAAATATAATTACACCCGGTAACTGAAGGATATTTTTATAAAGAAAAAAAAAAAAAAAAAGAACTACTGGTCAAAATTTGATGCCTATATCTTTTAATGGTAATGTTCTAAAGTAATTTAACCTTTATTTAAATTAAACTTTATTTGAATGTCTGATACAATTATTTAATAATAAATTGCATCAAGAGGCAAAAATATATTAAGATTTAATAGAAAATCAAACACATGTTTTACAACGGTTCAATCATTCTTCAAATAGAGAAAAACAACCTCAAAGAAGGATAAAGATTTTAGTAGTATCATTAATATTTTTTCCGGACATTTAAAAATTATTAAACAAAATTTTTATATTTAAAATGAGTATCATATTATTTACGAAATTTATTTTAAATAATCTTCGCTTTGAGTTAATTTGAAGGATTAATGAAACCTAAGAAAATAGAAATGTAAGTTTTTGATATAATTTTAACAGTCTGCTATTTCCAAGTTTAGTAACCTGGCCAAATCTGGCCAAATCATGTCTTATCGTAAGATAATTAAAGTAAATCAAAGATAATTTCTAACCAAACATAGAGATTCATCTTTTTTTTTATCAAATATAACAAAAAAAATGTATGCAAACTTATTTTCGCGTTTCTGCATTTTAACGAAACTCAAATTTAGATTACGGTTTTCACAAAAAAGTTATGCTACTGAAATAACAATCCTATAATTTTAGTTATATTTTGTTTTATCAGTGCGATTATATTTTTAAATTGGTTTTGAAATTCACATAAGAATACTAAATAGTTCGTATAACATTTAAAAAAAAAAGAAAATAACATTACATCATTTCTATCTATTTCAAATTTCCTTTCTTTTCTCTATTTTCTTTTTACTTTTATTAATGGGAAAAAATTCTTCTTACTTAAAACCTCTAAAGAAATAGAAATTATAATCCTGTTTCGGTGAAATTCTAAAGAAAACCAACTAGTTCCGTGCAAAAAAAAAAAAAAAAAAAAAGAATGAATATAAAATTGTTTACATTCAAAACAAATATTTGTTCTTATCTTTTTCACTCTTTCTTCATTTTTACTATAATAATGTATATACATAAGTTCATATACATATCTCTGATATGAACATCATGAATGATGGGAAACTATTAAAAATATATGAAATAAAAAGAATAAGAAATAAATTTTTCATTTAAGTTTACTTTATGACTAACTAACAATAAACATAACATAAAATGAATAGATTGAATCGCAGTAGGAAAGAGATTAGGTTATATGATATGTGATGTTATTTAATATTTAGAAACTACATTATAATGGACAAACAAATTCATTGTGAAAATGAATGGAAATTTAGAAAAAACGTATAACTATAAAAATTATTTTAAAAACAATGGACAACCATGAAAAATAAATTTAATTTTTACTATATAATTATAGATATTATGAAATATTACCAGTAGCATTAAATGAAAAGAAAACAACTATAATGAAAAATCTTAAATTTTCTTTATTCTAAACTTTATAAAATAAATTACTTTCAAATGAGAATTCTTCACTTTAATCCTCGTAGATTGATTTCTTTATATAAAAAATTTTAACTAGATCCTTATTTAAAAGAAAATAATTTAGGTCTCAAGTAATCTCTATTAGTATCTTTCTTTAAAAGTATACATTTATTATATAGCATATCATTTATTAAAAACTTTAACTTGTTCTAGATTAATTCAATTTAATTTTAAATATAATAAAATGATTTTAATTATAGTTTCAGATAATATAAGTGACTTTTAAAAGGGCTTTAAAAAAACACACAATATTAAAATTTGTTTAGATATCTTTAGGTTTTATCCATGTAATGGAGTAGTTATTAAGATTAACCGGCCTTTCATTTGATCTCAAAACCTTCCGGACCTTTCATAATATCTTGAGGTATCGGGCTTTCATAAGGACTCGAGTTTAAACCCTGACTTCAAGAGGGTCAAATAGATTAATAAAAAATAATTTTATATTATATCATATTGTGATATCTAATAAAATAAAAATAAAATAATTCTTGTTTTGAATAATAGATGGCGCAGAAATAAAAATATTTGTGTTACAGTCTTATTGTAAAAGAGTGCTACAGCTGAGTAATAAACGGCTTAATGAAATTAATGGTTGCCATATATGCTCTTTATAGCACTGGAAAGGAGAAAAAAAAATCTGTATATTTTATATTCTAATCTAAATATACTGATATTAAAACTAATGTTAAAACTATTGGCAACTGTTTGTATAAATAATAAATTATTAAAAATTATTTTATATTTTAATGCTATTGTACTGTCATTTAAATTCCTTTATGCAATTATATTTACATCAAAACACATTTTATTTTATTTTATACATACATCCTATATATGTACATCAGTTTACATATAATATATTCAATTACAGAACTGTTAATCCTATTTAAATTTAATTTACTTATAACACATCATATTATATTACTTGGTTGCATCATATAAAAAGAAATATTCATCTAACAAATTAAAATCTAGTTGTAAATTTTCACTGAACTTAAGTGAATAAATTCTCTAAATACTTTATTACAAAGTATGTTGAATAAGTAATGATGCATACATTCAAGGTAAGATTATGAGAAAGAAAAAAATAATAATTTCTATTGGATTCAATCTAACAATAAAGAACAATGTGGTACCTATAAAATAACCTTAAAACTTTGTTTCTTTTATTTAATTCAACAAATTCAATTCTATCCAACAGAATCCAACGAAGCAAATGAACATAAACAGTTTTAAAAAATAAAAACTTGACAAAAGGTGAAATATTAAGGAAAATTTTATAGCATCTTTTATTGCAACTAGGAATTTCAAAGGCATCTAAAAACTATTACAGCATACTATAGAAAAATAAAAAGTAAAAGAAATCTATCTAAAAGATTGAACTTATGATAGGAAAAACAACAACAGGATTTGTTTTTCTTTTTTTTTTTTTTGAAAAATTTTTTTAATTTTCTACTAGGTTTATTAACTTTGCACAAACATTTAAATATATATATATATATATACATAATGTGTTATAACATTATATATATATATATATATATATATTTATATATATATATAAATGACATTCTAAAAATAGTTTTATGATAAAAAAGAAATAATGATGGTTCTTTAGAAATTTTTTTTTTTTTCCTTTTGTGTACGGACAATCTTTTTTATAGTACACTTTTAACAAACTTTATTTATAAAATTTTAATGGATTTGAAGAGAATAAGAAGTAAGTTAGTAAAAAACAGGACACCAATGTAAAGTATTTTAATTGAAATTCAAACCAGACTTTTTTAGATATAATCATCGTAGGCATGTTAGATTCTTAAGTATCAGAAATTTTGCTTAGTATACAAGCATTATTTAAAATGAAGACTCATCATAGAGAATTAACTGATTTAGTCATCATTTATTTATGTGTTAGTCTGGTAGTAAATAAAGACTAAACTATACTTATTAAATTGTTTAATTTCCGTTAGGATGTCAAATGAGAGATAAAAAATAAAAATTGAATAGAGTTACAACAATCGCCTGTACATTAAGTAATGTGAATCTAAACGATTAAAGTTTGGCCTTTAGTGGCAGTTTTTTAGCTTTGGTAATAAAAAGTTGAGACATTAAGTTCATTTCTCTCAATGTACGCGAAATATATATATATATTAAGGCTCAAATTTGCCGAAGTATGTTGAGTGTTATGCCATATGAAAAAGTGTGACCGTTCTCAAATTGTTCTGATCTTTCCTAGACTTCATTCGATTGCAAACAACATATTATATATATCACCCATAAATGGTGTGACTAGAGGGAATTCAAGTTAATCAAAGAAAGCTTAAGCTCGTAAGGAAGAAGAATATGCATCTTATAAGGCTAAAAAAAAATTGGGTAAAACGAAACGAAGAAAACCAAAAACATAATGTTTGGACTGTTTCTAAATAAATAGCTCACATTCCGAATAATCATCATAATGATGAGTCATATTCAGTTTGAGGATTTCACCTTAACTAATGGCATTCTTTCAAAATATTTACTATAAACTTTTTAAAATTGAACTTCTCGAAAGTGGATAACTATTAAATATATTATTAAAATCATTGGTACTATATAAGGGTCAGTTTATATTCTCTTTTAACTTATCACTCTAAGCTATGATTGAAGAAGTGTTTCATTTATAATATGATCTGTATTAAAAACATTATAAAAATTTTAATTTTAATTTGTGTTTTCCTGTTTTACTTATCTTTAATGAAATTAAAACTGAAAAGTTGAAAAACTTTAATTTAAAACATATAAAATTGTAATGGTTAAATTAAACTTTTTAATATAAAGACTTTATAGTTTTAATTACTTTAAAAACTATAAATATATTCTTTAAAACTATTTGCAGTTTAAATTCTAACTAAACTAAAAACAATAAAACAATTTGTAATTAATTCTGATAATTCTGGTGTTTTTATATTACATATAAATGCTCTATTAACTTCTTTCAAAGAATTAAATAACCAATTAAATGCATCGAAGAACATGAAAAAAAAAAGATAAATTTTAAACTTTAAATTAAAAAAAATTATGATTGTGTTTGTGGAACTTTCATTTAACATTTTGTGATATAGAAAACTCTAGATTTTTTTTTTTTGCGATGGTAGTGGAAATGGGACTTTAATCCACTAAACATCACCTCCCTTTTTTGACCAAACAATAAGTTATACGATCTTTAGTACTAATGTACTGCCCAGTCAGAGGAAGTTGGGCTAGGGAATGAAAATAGATTTCAAATTGGCAGGCATATTGTGAACAAAGTTGTTAATATTCACCTTGAATCTTTGCACTTTGTAAATGTAACCATCACCAATTCTGGCAAACACATGAGATGGAAGATGGTTCCACATTCACGATGTTCGTACTACAAACGAATTTCCATAAGCCGAATTATGCCATCTGGGAATTTCAACTACATAGGGGCAGAAGCTCTTCTTGTTTCTCTTTGGAATGCTTTGAGAGGAGGCATCAAACTTTTAATCTCGTAAGAACAAGAACCCAACCCTATAAGGTATCTATAAAACAGGATAGGTGTTCCTGTTAGGCGACGGAGACCGAGTGGAGAGAGCGTAGAGGTGACATAAAGATCGCTTATTAGAAGAATTGCTCTATTTTGCACTTTATTGAAAAATCCAAATGCCGTTTTGGAGGTTCCCGCCCAAATACGTGCGGGATGGAAATCTTATTTAAACACACTCTAAGTTTTAGTAGAGAGTAAATTTACAATTAAAATTTAATATTCATTAGCATTTATTTGGTTTACTAATTGATTCAAATTCAAATAATCCAAATATATCATTAAAAGATCTTTGAAATACTATAAATTTTAATAAATAATAATTTTTTATACTTGTATTATGAATTGTTTATTTTATTTTTAACTGAGTATGTATTTAAATTGCATCATACTATTTTTTTCTTATATAATATGCCTATTTTAGATATTTTTTGAATATTTTGTTATGTTAATTTTAAATAATTCTGATTTTATTCGCCTCACATTCAATTCTTACCAAACAAAGAACTCAATTTATTATCAATCTAAAGATATTTTTAAGAATATCGTGCTCAAAGATTTATTTTGATATTTTTGATCCATTTGTTACCTTCAAAATTATATTCTGGCATTTTTCTCAACATTCAAAGTTTAGTTTAAGTTATCTTAATATATAAAAACTTTGGTTTGAATGTATATAACGTTATCATACCTAAATCACTTGACGTAGTGAAGCCATATGCACAACATATATTCATTTGATGCTTGGATAAGTTTAACTTTACGTGGTGGCGCTGGGGTCAAAATATTTTGAACTGTTTAATAAATATTGAAAAAAAAAATAAAATTTATAATAAGAATTTAATTTTTAATATTAGTTTTCTTAACTCACAGAATATTTTCTTAAAATTTTATATATCTATTAAAGGGTTTCCAGATCTTTTTCGCGATGAGGTTATGTTTTATATACATAATATTTTTAATAGGTGTTGTTAGATGGTTACATAACTACTTTTATATTTATAGATATTTGATTATTAGTCATTCCATTTCGTACATGCAAAGTTTTGTTATATAAGTTTTGTTGTATTCCATATATTGAATTGTATTTAATTTAAAACCGGTTAATTAAGTAATTAGTGATTATGTTCTGTTGAATAAATTCAAAATAAATTGTAATGTAACTTAAATACTAATTTGTATGCGGGGTACGTGTTTTCAACATAAACTACAATACAGTTTAATTTTATTTTTTTAATACAGTGAAATAATACAAAAATGCCTGCACGATGACTTATAAACAATGGTCAAAATACTCGAGTTAAGATGTATAGTTAAGATACACAAAAAAAAAACCGCGTAAATTTAACACAACTACAACGAGTCGAATCACGTGAAAGAACATGAATACGAAATACAAAGAACCGTGCAGAAGAAAGTGATACAGTGATAAGCAAAAATGAAAGCGTTAATATTTTTCCACACATAATTTTTAAATTTTCTGATTTGAAGTCTACCTTCTTATAATTTGCATATAAAAATTGGTTCACAAATAATTTTGTTACGAAAGAAAATGTCATGATAAAAGTATTTTAAAAACCATTCAATTGAACTTGAAATTAGGGACCTCGGTGACGTAGTGGGTAAGAGTATATAAAATACGCTGTAACCACTGAGGAAGTGTGGGTTCGAATCCCACACACATCATAAGAGTAATTCCTCCTTATCACATTTACAGCCACGCCTGAAAACGAAAGGCTGCGTAAATTCCTTGTTAGATTTATGTGGCAAGGAAATGCACAAAAAAAAAAATTTACTTGAAATTATTTAAAGTTACTTAACTGTAAAATTATATAAAACTTTAACAAATTTCTACAATTAGAATTTTACTAAATATTCAAATGAATCAAATAACTGCGAAATTATTTTGAAAATGTCAAAATCACTTGAAGCAGAAGTAGAAAAATACTTTTTCTTTTTAAAAGTAATTTGAAACCATCAACACCAGATATAAAATACAATTTTTTTTCCTTTTGTTTTTTATTTTATCTTTCGGCAAAAAATGTTCACCTTTTATAATAAAATAATATCATGTAACACTAAAAATAATTATCACAATTAAATTAAAAATACTTTGAACAAATGCCCCCATATAATATTTGAAATAATTCACTATAAAAACCATTTCTCACAAAATACATACATACCTACTACACATATATATTTAAATTGTTTTTTTTTTTTTGTATTCTAAATATTACAAAATTACGCTGGAGAAAACTTTTGTTCTTTGTAAATTTTTTAAACCGTTAGATGAAAAATTAAAATTTTGCTACAGGCACAAACTAAATTTTATTTTTTTTTTTTTATTAAAATAAAGGTATAAAATTATTTAATGGATTGTTAAACAAAAGCAAAAGTACAGTTATTTACAGTGTGAAATAAACTTTTGACAGTTATAATAGTTTCCAGTTATATTTCCAGTTATTAAAAAACTGAAAATATAAAAATTTTGCAAAAACAAAATTAAAATGAAATTTTTATTTACGTCAAAATAGACAACAGAACTTTGTATATGACGTACAAACAACAATTAAATATTTTTAATTTATCAATAACGGTATTTTTGCTACATATTTTTATTTATAATAAAAATTTAATACTTTTTATATACAAGGTATACTTAAAAACAATACTTAGAAAAATTTATTGCTTTCAATAAATTTGTAATTAGTTGAAATAAAGATTCAGAGAATTTTGAAATTATTTATTTATAGGTTGGGCTATATTTCGTTATCACTAAAAATAAAATTTTGTATTTAATATTATACTGTATATTTTTTGAATTTTCCAATTAAATGATTATTACACTTAAAATTTACTTACAAATATTTGTGTCAAAATTGATTACTCCTATTGATTTTTTTACACTAAACTTAATAGTAAGGCTACAATTTTAATTTAAGTAAATCAGAACTAAAAAAGAGGCAATAAGTTACTTTGTAAAAGATTCTGAAAAGAATTTAAAATGTTTAGTAATATACAAAATTTAACAACTTAAACCTGTAGAATTATATACAGCTAAAACAATATATTTCATTCATCACTGTTTTTTATACATTTATTATTATAATACCCAATTTGAGATGACAGTAGTATAACAGGAAACCAAAGAACATCATGGGACAGTAATTAATGTTAGACCTCAAATCCATTATAAGAATAGCGGGAGGAAACCTGTACAAATCAAGATTCACCATCGGATGCTAGAAAACTTTGAATTAGTTGTGAAAACAAACAAATATGATGCAAACTGATGCAATTGATCCCCCACCATACTCAGGGTCTCAGGAAATGAGAACGCAAAAAAATTTATCAACTTCTCATTAACTATACCTCGTATAAATAAAAAGGTCAATAGATATTACTACCACACTCTATAGTGAAAAAAACGACAAAGCACTGGGCCAAATCAAACACAAAAAAAGCTAGCTACAGACACTAGATTCCTTTCCACGAACGTTTTCTGGGGCTAGCCGGACGAAAAAAAGACGAGGTAAATCCTAAAATTAAATAAAACAGACCTTAGGCTCTATACCGGAATCAGCACAAACCATGTGATACTGAGTTTACAGACTGAAAAACGAAACAGAGCCGACACAGGAATGTGTAGAAGTTGTGGGCAGGAAGCAGAGATAGTATTACATGTACTTTTCCAATGCCTGACGCTGGAGGAAAGATGCCAAAAGAAGAAGAATTTTAGGAGAAGACTACTGGAAAGATCTCTCCGAAGTGAGGGCACCTGACCAGGTGAGCATAGTCCGATTCTTTATGGGCATAAATAAATAACTAATTATTAATTTTTCGGCACTGCAATAATTGCTGACCTATCAAACATTGGTAATACCTATCATCAAACCTATTAAATTGGTAATACGTCTTTCAATAATATATAACTTACATTATAACATATGTTATAAATACATTATAACATTACTACAACATAGTTATTCCCTAAAGAGATTATTAGTAAAATTAAACATTACATAAATCTTTTTGCGGTTTATTAGAGAGATATAAAAGTTCGTTAGTTTGTAAGCCCATATAATGGGAATAACTCCAACAACTGAATAAGGATTGCTTTTCATGAAATTTAGTTAACCTTTTAGTTTGTAATGTACCCTCTTTATAATTTCCATTTTTCAATAATCCAAAAATTTTAAATTTATGGGTATCTGTAATTCCTACATTTAACCCACATTGAAATTTTTAATAAACAGTAACAAAACCAAAACCAAAAACAATTCAAAGATTTATTGATTAATAAATCATATTTAAGAATAAAAACTAATAGAACTTAAAGTGACTTTTGGACAAGAAAAAATTAAAAATTTAAATTCATAGTCATCGTATAATTTAAATTTCTCATTTTTTAATTTTTCTTATCAAAATACGGGAGAACTTTAAAAGTCCTTTGATGTACAATGAACTAACAACAAGCAAACAAAATAATAAACTTATTATTTACTCTTCTATTAACTTTAATCCTATAATTGATTGTGTTCAAATATGATGAAGAAACGTGCAATCAATAAATGGTTATCCGTCTTGAATCTCATCCCTCTCTAAAACTTTATTTACTTGAATAGAATTCAATCCGAATTGAACTTTCAGTTTTTTTTTGCTTTCAATAACAAGTCAAAACAGGAACGAGATTCTTTTAATAAAATAATGTTTGTTTGATCTGCAAAAAAAAAAAAACTGAGTTTTGTACACGTTGTGGGAACTTAAAATTTCTTTTAAAAAGTTTTTCTTCCTTAGAGAAAAAAGCAACAAGTTTTATATTTTTTCTTTTTTTCATTTTTCTTTCATAACTTATATAATATTATACTTTTTTATATAAAAAGCTGCAATGTTGTTCCAAATTTACAGATTTTTGAATAAGTTAGATACATAAAGAGTTTTAAGTATGTATTTTAATACAATAAAAATAAATCCGGTTAATATATTATGGTTAGTATAATAGAAATGATTTATTTTTTGATAAAAAGAAATTCTTAACCAAATTTACACAAAATACTTCAAAACCGGAATTGCTGTGCCGTTCCAAAAATTCGTTTTGTGCTGTTTTATAAACTTTGCCAAGTGCAATTACATACTATCTCAAAATAATATCTTAAGATATATACGCATAATCAATAAATTATGTAGAAGTTGACGGCATATTTATAAATATACGACACAATATAATATATTTGATAAAGTTAACAACCACAGCAAACTATTTAATTTCCTTTTATTAAAAAACGTGCGAACATGTCAAAAATGCCAAGCTCATAATGGTAAGTAGAAGACCCACCCAAGAATTAAAATAATTGTCGAAAATCTTTCTATTGAAAAGTTCTCAACATTGAAATACTTTACGAATGTTGATGAGAAAAATCATGTTGGTCAGACAGAAACGCATTGAGATGGTCAGAAATCAAAAAGTACTCTGCATCTACGAATTAATTAATCTAAGTCTTCGTTTACAATTTATAAAATGTTACGTGTAGTCTTTACTTCTGTTTGGTATAGAATCATAGACTTAACAAATAAGAAATATGAACAGAATAAAGACATTTTGAAATGTGGTTATTCAGAAGAATGTTGAATGTATAGAAGAATGTATAATAATGAATTTTATGGATAAATCATGCTGCAAATAAAAAAGTTCTCAACAGATTATTAAAAAATCTCAAACTTTAAAAAATTTTTTATTTTCATTATATAACGATACGAGAACCGCTTGAATTAAAAACGCAAAGGTACTTTGAAACAAAGTTTAATAAATTTATATGAAATGTTAAAAATTAATTTCCTTTTATAATTTCTAACCTCCTGAATTTATATACCTTAGAATTTACATGGTTTGAAAAATTTCTTTAAAGACTATATGCTTAGTTTATTTTATGTTTCATTAAACCGATTATAGTACGAATCCTTTTATTATACTTGATAATAAGTATATTGAATATATATTGTGAACTTATTTATTTTCTGGAAAATTAGTATTCATGTATTATGTATATAGTAATTTATGTATTATATAATAATATTTATTATACTTCGTAATACATAATTTATTTTAATGATCTATAAACAAAAGTTTGTATACATATTATATACATATTATATGTATACATTTATATGAATATCAATGAATATCACTATTGTTTTCATTTTCTTTTTTATATGCCAGCAACAATAGTGATTGGACATGAAACTTTAAATTCTAAGATTAAAAATATAAAATACTTAAAGAATTTCATCAAACAATGAGAAAATTTAATTTAATTTAAAAAAAAAAAAAAAAGAAACATACAAAAAATTTTCTTTAAAAACAAAAACTTTAAAAATTTTTTTTTAATTAAATTGCATACAACATTTAGTATTTATAACATTACACAAAAAAAAAAAAAAACTTTAAAAAAAGTTAAAAAGAACTTTTATTGAAGAATATCACTTCATCGAATTCCGATAAATTCAACTAAAATATACCTATATACAACTATATATCCTATATATATACATATATATATACAGAAATACAATTTAGATAATATTCATATACATATTGAAAGGTCAATAGAAATTTTCATTTAAGTTCATATCAAGTACATAATATCTTAAATGAAAATTTCTATTGACCTTTTTAAATACATACTTATATAAATACATGTTTATATGAAATTGCATGAGAAAATTCATTTAATAAGAAAAGGTAAATGTCAGAAGGTAAAAAAGATTTTTTTTTTTTTTTTTTCAATTTATTTAAAAGTACTATTAAATTAACTTATAGGGTAAAAGGATTAAAAAAAGATTATCTTTTATAGTGGATTTATTAAATTTATCGTCTTATAGATATTTTTTGTATTATTGTATATAAAAGTTTTAAATTAAGGAACGATGTGTTGTTATTTAAACTGAAATTAGATTTTAATATAAAATTCGAATAGAATTCTATTAAAAAAAAAATTCTGTTAGAAAATTATCTGTGTTATAATAAATGCGCCTATAAATATGTATTTTTTTTTTTCCTTTGCGCCTATAAATATGTATTTTTTTTTTTTCCCCTTTTTTGATTTTTTTTAATTATTTTCTTTTGTTAACATAATTTTGCAATTATTTGTGTTCTTGTTTTATAAAAAAAAAAAAAAACTAACACGAAAGGAACAATTAAAAAAATTTTTTTGGTTTTTTTTTTGCAAAAATATTTTATTTAAAAAATTTCTTGTTTTGAAATTGATTTTGCTTTAGGATAGAGTGAATATTTTTTGATAAAATTAAGTATCTAATATTAAGTATGACCTATTAATAAGTAACTAATATTAACTTAAATTACTTTTATTTAATGTTTACAAGTTGAAATATATTTTTCATGTAGAACTACAGAAATTTTGTAACTCCAACTTTTTTTTTTTATATTTTAAAAATTCCATACATTATAATAACTTTATATCCCTATATTAGTAGCATAGCTTTATTATAATGAAATTTTTATAAAATTTTTTATTTCAAGTGTATTACTTCAGAATACACTTGAAATTTTTTTTATTATTTTGGTTGAAGTTATATTATTGGATAATTAAGAAGTTTTCAGTTCTGAGAGTTTAGATATTTTAAATTGAGTTGGGTCGTTCTTGTAGTACTTCTAACTATTTTGGGGATAAAAAAAAGATGAAAGAAATAAATAAAATGAAAGGATAAATTGTGCAAAAAACAACTTGACTAATTTCAATCAAATTTCGAGGTATCGGAATCTCTTTCAATATTAGATGCAAACCATTTTTTATTTTTAAACCCGTACGAACATAGTTCTAACACGGGTCTAATAAATTTGTTATTATGTTAGTGACACGCCTCTTAAAAAGACAAGATAGATATGAAAAAATATTATATATAATAATATATCTCTAGAAATAATATAGAATTAAATTCTGAGTCGATTTAGATATTTGCGTTCATCCGTTTGTTTGGCCGCCCATTCGGACAAAAATTAATATAATAATGAAATTGGGATTCTTCTAAATGTTTTACCATTAGTATTTTATATAAATGCATACCATGAAGAAGTTTGACCGGTAAGTTTCAGTAGCTACCATATAACTTCGTTTTTTTTTTTATAAGAAAATAGCTCAGTTATCAGAGTCAGAATATTTCTATATGAAAACTATTTCTATCTATAACAAAACATTAAAAAGAAAATTACATCAGAATTTACAAAAAAACATCATTTTCTTCTTTAACAGCTCTATGGTGATTAAATTTGCTACACTAAAGCTATTATAAGGTTACTAGCTCTATTGAAGAAATTGCTCTTAAATAGTAACTATTTAATCACTTATAGAGCGTATTTATAAAGCTATAATAACTCTATACATTTATATAATTACTAGAAAATCCCCTGTGCAAATTGCACAATTTCTATAGATTCAAAAACATTTACGGTATCATACTGACTCCCTTAATAAACTACCTAAAAATTTCATATTTACATCAGCACCATTAAAAAAACTTTGGAATCACTTACTTACTTGATGTAATAGAAAAAAACATAAAACAAATCTAAACACATAAAATTAAAAATGTTAGGTACAGTTTATTAATTTTTTCTCGCCGTTTGTTCGTGGGGGTAATTTTCGACAGCATTTTAATTTAATGGTCTAATAATAAATTAGTATAAAATTATGAATCTATTGTGAGAGAAGGCTTCTAAAATGATATTTTCTATGTTATTTTTTCTTTTTTTTTAAGAAAAATATCCATTTCTATAATATTTAGTAAGTTTATGATTTCTGTTATGAAATATAATTAGGTAAGTCTGCCGAATTTTATATTAATAAAAAAATTCAAATATTTTATGTTATCAAATGTTATCAAATTATAATATCAAAATGCAGCTTAAAAAATCAAAATTCCAACCTAAATAAACAAAACTACTTTAAAGTCTGCTGCGAAGCTTTCACCAGCTTTTATAATAGTGAAAACAAAATCAAGAATAAAATCGGCCTATTATTTGTTTCTTATAAATATAAGGTTTACTATAAACTTTGCTCTTTTCACTTTCAAGTCTTTTAATTTTATTAAGAGTATTTTTAAATTTTTCAAAACAAAGAGTCATTTGAAAACTGCCAACAGGAGATTAATAATTTATTTTTAATTTACCGCTGCGACCAGTTCATAATGGATGTGGCAGTCAAATTTAAAAATTAAAAATTTGCTTTAAATTTTGTGTCGAAAGTACTTTTTAAAAAGTAAAAGTTTGTGTCTCTGATAAGACTTTTAGTCGAAGATTTGTGTCTCTGATAATAAAATCTTATTTTTTTCCACGGCTAACAATATTATTAATGGTCTAATAATAAATTAGTACAAAATTATGAATCTTTTGTAGAGAAGGCTTCTAAAATGATATTTTCTATGTTAGTCTTTTTTTTTTTAAGAAAAATATCCATTTCTATAATATTTGGTAAGTTCCAGACTTCTGTTATGAAATATAAATATTTAGGTCTGCCGAATTTTATATTAATAAAAAAAATTTCGAATATTTTATGTTATGTTTTATGTTAAAAATCTAAATTTCAACCTAAATTAACAAAACTATTTTAAAGTCTGTTACGAAGTTTTTACCAGCTTTTATACTAATGAAA
This sequence comes from Poecilobothrus nobilitatus, assembly GCA_947095535.1. Classification (NCBI taxonomy): domain Eukaryota; kingdom Metazoa; phylum Arthropoda; class Insecta; order Diptera; family Dolichopodidae; genus Poecilobothrus; species Poecilobothrus nobilitatus. Next base: position 73,827,141 of record OX352774.1, read on the forward strand.
ACAAAATCAAGAATAAAATCGGCCTATTATTTTTTTCTTATAAATATGAGACTTACTATAAACTTTTCTCTTTTCATTTTCAGGTGTTTTAATTTTATTAAGAGTACCTATTTTTATTTTTTTTTTTTCAAAACAAAGATGGAAAACGCCAACAGAAGATTAATAATTTATTTTTAATTTACCGCTGCGACCAGTTCATAATGGATGTGGCGGTGAATTTAAAAATTAGAAATTTGCTGAATTTATTTTTATTGAAAATGTGTTTTTTATGTATGTACTTCACCTTTTTTGACTATACTAACCTTTAATGAACGGTTTGTGTCTCTGATAATACTTCTAGTGGAAAATTTGGTCTCTGGTAATAATATTTACTAAATTTATTTATATTTTTAATTAACGGTTTGTGTCTCTTGATAATACTTTGAGTCAAAGATTTGTGTCTCTGGTAATAAAATTTTGAATTATTAAATAAATATACAGAAATATCATCATTGCCAGTTTAGTTTACATTCAGTGTGAGTGTTTTATTATAGACATAAAATGTATTTTTTTACATGTTGGCAAGGTCTCGCCAACATCTTGTGTATTATATTATAGATAGAGCTAAATAGTGGTTATAAATTTCTCCTCGACATATTTTTCCTAAAGCTGGTAGAGGTAGTAAACACTGTTATAAAACTAAGAGTTGTGAAAACATTACTGTAGAGTTGTTGTAGAGCACTTTTTAAAAACTGATGCTATCGGCTTTAACTAATGCTACTTGTGTAGGTATATTTTATTGTTATGAATATCTTAGAGTTAACACACTTTTGCTTGTTTTTTTTTAATACTTTCTTTTTTATTTTTGCATCTATGTTTTCAAATTTTCTTATATTTATAATTTTTTTTACAAAATTTTTAATTCACTTATAAAGTTTTTTTTTTTATCTTTTTCTCAGCGATTTTTAATTATAGTTATGGCATTTGGTAAATATAACAAAATTATTTTTAGCCTAAACCATACAATTTTGATCTTAGTTTTCCAAGAAAATTGTACAAAATTATATAAATTTTTTGAATTTTCCTTTTTTACTTATAAGTCTAATTGTTTTGAATTTTTCAATTCGTTTGGAAAAAAACCTTTAATATTTTTACAAAAAAAAAAAGGATTTTAATTTACGCTACGCGTAACATCTTTATTCAATTTAAGAAAGAACATAATATATATTTATTATTCTTTTTATTTTATTTAGTACGGTTTGTCATGTTTTTTGTTTTTCTTTGAAATTTAATTTTTTTTTTATATAATTCCACTCTTACATTTTGTTTTTTACATAAAAATATTTCTTTAGAATATTAGCGCATCTTTTTTGTTTTCCTGGTATTCCTTTATTAAATGATAAATATGAAAAATTACCACTTTTCATGTATATATAGGAATTTTTTTCGTACCCACCTGTTGGTTTTATATAAAAGTTGATAAGGTAATTAGATTTTTTTTTTGTTTGTTTCCTTTAGGATAATCACCGGTAGCAATGCTCTTGTTGTTTAATAAATTTGAACAAAAAAAAAAAAAGGAAATAAAATTATAAAAAATTAAGGCAGCCGAGATCATAGAAACAAGTAACAAGGAAAACAAACATGAATATACTCACATTATATTTAGTACATGGAAAATATTCAATTATTTATTTTTAATTGCTTTTTTCTGACGTTGGTAATTTTCTACTGTAAATTAAATGTATACCTTTTATTACTACTCTTACTTTTTCTATCTTTTACAAAAAAAAAATATTTTCAAATATATTTGGGTAATTTAATTTATTTTATTTTTAACATTTCAATAAGGACATGGAATGGTTTATTTTTCTTTATTTATTTATTTATATTTTAATGTTATAAATTGTATGAAATTATGCAATATTTCTAAACTATCAGTTACTAGGGCCATTATAGCTTGAATACTATTAATTAATTATAATTGTAATATCATTTCTTTATTTTTTTATATTATATATTATATATTTAAACTATATTTGTTAAAAAAAATCTGGTTTTTTTCAGTCAACTGCTTAAAAGCTTTGACTCCTTTTAAGCTTTGTACACAAAATAATAATGTTACAATTAAGCATTAACTTAAACTTAAATTCTATAATATATATGAATGAGAGAGCTGATAAATATTAACATCAGCCGCGTGCATTTTTTTTTTGTATACATATATGCATTATGTAATGCAATATTATTGAACCATCGGCTACCAGGCCAATAGTATAGATTTTTTATACTATTATTAAATTATATACTAATATTATTTATTTTGTTTATATTACCTACTATATATTTACATTATATTTGGTCGTAAAGGGGGTATGTAAAGAAAAAAGCACTTACGACCTGTGCAGGGATTGAACCACACTCCTTCGGTTATTACGCCACACGCCTACCCTCTAGGCTACCGAAGCCCCTGCTTTAAATCAAAAAACTAAAATGCCTAATAATTGAAATTGAGTTTGCATACTTTTAGGATATTCCATTAACAAAATTATAATTATATAACTAATCCTAGTTGCATTTTAATATAATAGTAATATTTTCAATGATGTGCTCCTTAAAGAAAATATTTCCAAATTTTTAAAAAAATATAACTTTTCGCAGAATGAGATTTTAAGTTAAGTTTCTTTAAATTAAGTTATCAGTTTATAATATTATAAATATTGATTACTGGTTAAGATCAACAATAAAAAAATAGAAACAAACAAAACAAATAATGTATTCAATATACAACAAAAAAAAAGAAATATAATGAAGTCTTGCACCAAATAAAAAATGTCGCAGAAAAAGTTTAAATATATTACGACAATCTCAAACAATAATTATAGCTCTCAAGAAATACAAAATATTGAACAACTGATTATTAACGATTCAAGAAAATTAAACTATTATATTATATTGAAGTAATTCATTCTTTCAATAAAATTAAAAGATGTGTTCTGAATAAAGAATTTATGAACAATAAAAACATTATAATATTTAGCATGGATTTTACTTTTCTTTAAGATATTCGTTTTATTTTCTTTTGTTCCACAAACTTTATATAATTTTTTATCGTAAATTTTTTAGTTTTTCTCTGTTCTGCTCTGTTCTCTATACGCTTCGTTATAAAAAATTTCAAATCTTCCAAAATAATATTATAAATATTTTCCAAATAAATTAATTCCTTTTAAGCAGCTGTTTGAAAAGATTCAAATTATTATTGTAATATTTTTCTTTACATTATAAAAAAAAAATTAAACATTGTATTAATATCAGAATTATAACTAAATGCATTTCAAGCAAATTTTTTTAAAAATTTTAAAAAATATGTATAAAACATCTATTAAATTTTTTTTTATATCTAGCGCTAAAAAAAAGGATTTGCCTTTTTGTTACAAATTTTTTCTCCTCTATTTAAAACTTGACTCTTTAGAGTTATAAAATTAATTTTTAAATCAGACTGAATACAAAAAAAAAACTTTGCAACTTTTTATCCATTTTTATTTAATTTTAATTATGTTCTTAAATGGTATACTGATTTTTATGTTTCTTTTATTTGCAGCAATATATATATATATATATATTAAATATTTTTATATATATATACAAAAAGACAAAGAACATAAGTTGAAAAAAAATTCAAAATACTTAGTTACTTAGTTTTCTTTTAAAACTCGTTTTTTTTTATTTTTGAAAATTTTACGAAGGAAAAAATATGTATTTTTCCTGTATAATTCCCTCGTACATCCAAAAGAAAAAATTTTAACCGTTTTTACTTATTTATTTATTTTCCTTTTTTTTTTTTTTATAAATTCTTAAGTTTTTAATAAATTTTTTTTTTTTTTTTTTTATATTCAATAATCTTTTTGTTCTGATAAGCAGAGCTGACTTTTCTTTGTTTCTTATACATGTTTTTTTTTTTTTTCACAAACAAAAAAAAATTACGTGACAATATTATTTATTCAAATTTCATCTAAAAAGTTTATTTTTTTTGTTGTTTTGTAAAAAATTATTTTATGTAAGTTTTACATTTTTTTTTTTTTTAGAAGGGAACTGGAAAATTTCCCATTGCACAAAAACTTTTTTTTTTTTTGAAAACGAAAAATAAAATATTCTAAAAGTTCGCAACAACAATAAAAATGTCATAATAATAAAAAAAAAAAAAAATCCAGAGTTTTCAATTTCTCTTCACTCATCTGACATAAATTTTGTATGTTTTTTTGACTTTTCAAAAAATTAACTTTTTTTTTTTTTTTTTTCATGTTACTGTCAAATTATGCATTGTTTATTTAAATTGCAACCAAATTATATAAAAAATGAAATAAATTTTAAGAAAAACAAAAGAAAAAACAAAATGCAATCATAATATCTTAAAAGTTATAACTGATATACATAAGAAAAATGAGAAAAATAATCATATTATACATTTACAAGAAAAAAAGAAAAAAAAAAAAAAATTGAAATACAGAAAAGTTATCAGATACAATAAATTTTAAGTAAAAAGAAAAAAAAAAAATGTTTTTTAAAATTTATTTTTAATTTTCGGTATTTTTTTTTTTTTTTGTACTGACAGTTAATGTCACACAAGAATATTATTTCAAATTCCAGTTAATTTATATACCAATATATAAACCTAAAAAAGAAGCTTTGTTCATTCACATATTTTACTCCGATTTAATGAGCAGTACTAACGTAGAAAGTGGTAGGAAAGATTAAAATTGTCAAACAAACAGTTTTCTAATAAATTATAACTAAAGATCGTACAAATAGTCTCATAGGTACAGTCCACCATTACTTCTAACAATAATATTCATTAGTTTTCATATGAATATTCGAATAAATTTTCGATATAATTTATAGTCATAAAAAATAATTTCAAAAATATCATATTACTAATAATTTTATATGATTTATACGCTCTCTCTGAAACACTAATGAGTTGACAAATGTAAATGAATGATTAAAATTTAAATGAAAACGAATGATTGCTATAACTATAATAGTTAAATATATGAAATGTCATGTCAAAAAAAAAACAAAATCTGAAATGTCATGCAAACATTAAATAACATTTGATAACACTAAATGAGTACTAGTTACAGATATATGTAGTTAGTAATTAACAGTTAAAACAAATTATATGAAATTATATTGTAATTCTACAAACTTCATTATGTACAAAATATAACAGTTAATGAACGATACTATTCATAAAATGATTGTAGAATTAAATGTCAATTTGACATTTCAAAAATGTTTAACTAAATTATGTTCAAATATATGACGGCCGAAAACCTTCATTTCACTGATAAAATATACTTTATTAAATGGACAGAGGCAAAAGATCATATAACACAGAGCTTCTTATAGTATTGGGCGTAAATGATGAAATGTTTGTTTAGTTTAACTTCTATACATGAGAGGATTAAAATCATATTAAACTAAAGTTGATTTATTATTACTGAACTTTAATAATATTATGTTTTACAAGTTAAATTTATATCATTACAATACCAGATAAAAGTATTCGCATTATACTTCTTCTCATGATTAGACATTTGATCAAAAAGTCTTAATAGATGAGTACTTAAAATAAAAAGCATCAGTTTGATTAACTTTAGTTTTATTAAGCTGGTATAATAAGATAACAAATAGTTTTGATTTCTATACAAAAATTTGTTATTACCATTTGGCATTTTATTAATCCTTTATTTTACTTTTTTTATAAAAACGAGATTAAATGAGTAGAGTTAGCGGTATGTCACATTCATCAAAAAAACAAAAGATTTGACAGTTTGTTATAAAGGAAAAGAAATTTTTTTTAAGGAAGCCAAGAGTAACTAACCTATAAAGTTTTATCAAAAACATAAAATTGTATAAGTATTTTTTTAAATCTGTTGCACAGTAACTAGTAAAATTATATGAATTTTCCTTTGGATCAATTATTAAGATGAACTGATACGAGTAAACAAGTTCAGGTATGAAAAGTTTCCCATTAAGTTTCTTCAAAATATCTTTTTTATAAAGTTATCTAAAGCTAACAATAAACATTAAAAAAGAAAAAGTAAGCAACTCAAAATAAGAACCTGTTAACTCGTTAAGAACAACACAAAACTTTATATACAAAAAGCATATCACAAAAAAAAAAAAAAAAACACGAAATATCAAAGATATGTTTCCATTTTCTTGTTTTTTTTTTTTTGAATATATCATAAATTAACTTTATGATCTAAGAAACATACAATATTATTAACTTTTCCTTAATTTTTTTTTTTTTGCCTTCTTTCTTTATTTTTACCTTTAAATGTAAAAATTTTCCAATGAAATTTTCACATGATAATGTTTAACATATATAGAAAATACCCTTAATTAGGGCATTAAGGACGAAAAAGAAAAACAACAACAAAAAAATACAAACAAATAGAATAAAAAAAACCAGTAAACAACAATACCTAGCTACATTTACGAACTAAGGTTTTAATGACAACCTGGATATTATAATACGACTAACAATATATAACCGAAATTCCAGAAACAAAAAGAAATAATCCAGAAATATAAAGAAGGAAGAGAATTAAATCATAAAAATTCAATTAGACTAATAACAATAACACATTTATACATTAAACACCAAAGTAAAAATAATAAGAAAAAAAAAATAAAGGATATATACATATTATATTATATTTTTTTACAGCATGTAAATAGATATAATAAAAAATAAAGGATCTGCTTTTTTTTTTTCTTTTTTTAACATAAACACATAAATATGGAGGCGCAACACTTGGCAGTCCATTTATAAAAAAGCCCATAATCCAAAAAAATCAATTAACAAATTTTTCACTTAATAAAATCGTAATTCGCAAATATCCAAAAAATTAAAAATTGTAGATAAAAAAGTATTCGCAAATTGTCTCATTTTTTTTTCTCTTAAAGAGGAAACTCCCAAATCATATAGTCCCAAACTTAACTAGAGGGATTTTAGAATTGTACGTAAACAAAATAATTCTGAGGGATTTTAGAGTTGGTCTTTGATGTCAAAATATGTATGTAAAAAAAATCATTAGGAAAGGAGTTAGGAACAAAATCAGGTTTTCAATAAATTGTTTAACGGTGGTTTAGTGGCGGCAACCCTCACAATTTTAAATTCTTTGATGTTCAAATAGCTATACGTATAACAAAAATAATTAAGAGGACCTTATAGTTAGTTACAAAATCATAATTTCACGCAATTTATAAAATATGTTGAACTACTATCCGCCGTATGCAAATAGGTAAATCTTACTTAATATTATTGAAAAATTTTCCAAACAGATGTTTTGCAAAATAAAAATTTGACATCTGGACTTTTTTGTTAAATGAGTTTTTGCGAAAAGAGTTTTTTGTCAAATCATATTAGGCAAACTGGGTATTTGCAATGTAAGTTTAGGTCAACTGCCCTATACCCCATAAATGTATTCTTTCATAATATTATATGTTTATACCCGTACGATAGGATCGGGTATAATAAAATTACTCCTCCGTTTGTAACACCTCGAAATAAGCGAGCTAGATATACCTTCAAAGGTATGGATCGGATCAGGAAAAAATTCTAAGACTTTTGAGCCATGTCCGTCCGTCCGTCCGTCCGTCAGCACGCTAACTCAAAAACTAAGAAAGCTAGAATCTTGAAATTTACACAAAATATTCTGGGAGTAATTTGTAGGTTCCCTATTTTTTTTGGTTGAGTTTGGACCAAGCCTTAGGGTAGCTCTCGAACACCTAACTTTTAGGTCCCCACATTTTTTTTGTAATAGAGCTATGAAATTTTAACTACTCATAGATCTCACAAAAATATTAATTTTATTTTGAATAACTTTTTTTCGTAGCCCCACCCGTTACGGAGCTACAGCTCCCCAAAGGTTCAAAAAAGCTCTATATTTAAATTGTTATAGCACAAGTTGTATAAGGTATATCTTCATTTTGAAAACGCCAAACGATTACTACTTTCATTAGCTTTAAAAGTATATATGCAATAAATATATATTTGTGGCATACGGTGTCTTAATTTACCGTTATGTGAAACTCAAATTTTGCAAAATCCTTCAACCCTTCTATCTTCTAAACGGTTTAAGTTGGAAACTTGAAATTTTGACAGAAGTTAGATCTTTGAAAATAAGTATGAGTCATTTCAGAAATTTTTTTTGTATCACCCCCCGTTTAGCAGCTGTAAGGGGTCAAAAACTGAAAATTTCTTATTTTTAAACACCTGTAACTTGAACACCTGTTAAAATTTTTTTCAAGTAATACACAAAAATTAAAGCTTCAACATCATACTCTTATTTCTGTTAACAACTTTTTTTAATAATATAGCGTTACTTTATAATTGACGAAAGTGTTACTTGAATTTTTCAAATTTTCTAACAAATTTCTTCAACAAATTTTTTGCATTTTGTTTTACTCGATAATTTGAAATTGTTGAGGATATAATGCGTAGTACATAAAAATGTAAATAAATAAACAACATAACGGTTGCTTGAAGAATTTTTATTTATATGATATTGATATACATATTTATATAATATCATGTTTATTTACATATCGTATATGTCACTAGTGAATGAATGATAAGAGTATAGATGTATATTATATAGCGCCGTATTTACATACATATATGTATTTTATTCTACTTATAAGAAATTATTCTGTCAATGGAATATTTAAATATAATATAATATAATATTTAAAATTATATTTACTATTTTGTACTAAGTAAATTTAATATACATTTACCGCTTAGTATTAAATGGTACTATAGAATATTTGAAAAAGTTTTGGATTGATAATCGTTATGTGAAAGGTTAGAATCTGCTTTTGAAGAATGTACATATAAACATATAGTTTGAATATATGTACAACCCATAGTTCTAGAAATTATAAAATTCACCCAAATTATTTTAAAATACTAAAATATTAAAAAAAATAATATTGTGAGCAGAGTGACAGGCTGTGAACATACTAACGGTTCGTACGGGTATCTAAGAGTTGACAAAGGCAACTGTATTCTTCCTCGTATTTATTTATTTTAACACAATTTGTTTTTTATATTATATCTTTATTTTTATACAGAGAAATAACAAATACACTGCAACCAAAGATTTTTAAGAGACGCACATTTTTAAAATGATTCTAGAAACATTTTAGAATTGTGACTTTATTTTACTTTTGCATCAAAAATTTATAATATTTTTTGGGAATTTTTTATGTAAAAAAAACTATGATATATCAAGAGACACGTTCTTCAGTTTTAAGGAAATCCAATATAATTAAAAAAAAGCAATATTTTAAATGATAGATCCGTTTGCTTTCTTAATGATAGGCATTATAATGTTTGAATTAATCTTTCATCTTTGTGTTTGATACTCTAAATTTAATTAGATGTCGAAGATGAACGTGTTTACACATAGCTAAATTTCAATTTTCCCCAATATATCTAAAATGGATGGAAGTACAAACATTTATCCCCCAAAATCAAGGCTCTGATTAACAGTGTTTCGGAGATGCGGAGGAACTAAAATTTTCCAAAATTTAAAACGGTAAATTAAAATAGCAAATAGCAGAAAAATATATAATTTTTATATCCATTTACTAATGAACATATCCTCTTTTTTGACACATTTTCATTACAAAAATATTCAGCATATTTTCAGATATAAATGATTTGGAAATAAGATTTTTCGAACTTGGAAGAACTGTAATTTCATAATGGGTTGATAATGGTTTGAAATGCTACAAAAATAAGCTTGACATTCTGATTTTCAGTTTAGAAACTGGCAGTTGTCAAAACTAATTCAATCGGTTTTCTAATTGATTTTTGGTTCACTAATTGATTATTTAAAAGATTTATTTAATACACTTTTAATTATTATCTAACTAAAAAAAACACTTTTCAGAAAAGAAATACTCTGAATAGGATTACATAATTGAAAACTATCGAAAACTGCAATTTTAAAAACGAAATATTAAAAAGGAAAAAAATTATAAAGTAAGAATTTTTTTCTTCCCCACTAACTTTTAATCAAAGTAAATCTTATTTCTTTGTGTGAATCTAAAATTAAAAAAATAGTTAAATAATATTATATCAAGGGTTGAGCAAAAATAATTATAAACGAAACTAAAGTGATGGTCTTTTCATTTAAAATAAAGAGAATCTTTACTTTTTCAAAATGTTGAAGATGAAGGGAGTTTAACAATGACGTTAAGGTGACGCAGTTGTCAAATTGTCTAAAACGGAATGGAAAGAATGTTATAAATAGAAGGAATACAAAAATTTGTTTGCAAACAAACTAATGTTTATTTTCCAAGATTAACTCTATTAAAAATTTCAATATTTTAGTAAGAAAAATATTTAGAAAACTATTTATAAAACAACAATACCATATTAAATTAATTAATCCTAAAGAAATTGGATCCAGCCATTGGTGTAGTGGTTGACGCACCGCTTCTCATTCATAAAGGGAATAAGAGAAAGAATAAGAGAAAGAATACCTATTTATGTACCACGGTACCTGGATATAAATAAATAAATGAAGAAATTGGAAGACTTTTAAAAATTTAAATCCTGATAAATTTATTAGCAATTCTTTAAACAGATTTTACGATGATTAAATGAATTAATTGATTCATTTAAATCTTGATATGTTCGTCTTTTATGTACATGTTGAGTATAAAATAGTCTGCATAATGTCTTCATTTTCGATCTAACACTTTTATTCTATATTTAATTTTTCTAATTATCTATTTTTATTTTCTTAAATATTTGTTTTAAACACCAAACGAAAACTGTCCAAAAATAGATTAAAATTACAGAAAAGGTTATGTTAACATCTTGCTTTGTCATTTTCATCCTGTTTAAATCTTCTGTTTTTCAATAATAAAAATACTGTTAGTAGTAATACTTTATTGCAAAAATGAACCAAATGTCAAGTATTCCTAATAGCACATTTGGCTTGAATAATAAAAAGAATATTTTATATAATAACTGAACTGCTATCAAATTTGATAAAAAAAAAAAAAACATTTAAAGCTGTTGATTTAGAGAAAGAAAACATTAAAATCGTTATAATGGTTAATGATAATGACACAAAATTGTTTGTTCCATTGCTTTATTTTTTTTCTTCGATTTTCTATTTTTCTTTTTCTAAAATTTAGCTGAAGTCGTCTGAAGATAAACTTACTTATTATGAACGCCAAATTAGAACAATAGAGCCCGAAAACAAAAATCAAAAACTTTTTCATTTATTAAAGTCTATAAAAACCATATGGAAGTTCACATTATCACACCCAGCCATCAAAAAATTTTCATTTGTCATCAAATTGTTGATAAATAAAAAATATTCTTTTTGTCCGCTCAGACTTGACATCATTTTTATCCAACTGTCATATACATACAATTTTGTTTTACGAATATATATATACAAATTCTCTATAGAAAATCAAACAGGTGGAAGAAAAAAAAATTTCCATTAAATTTTTTTGTTAGTGTCTAGCAAGGGAATAACCGTTATTTTTTGTTTTTAAAGTAATTTTGTGATTTGTATAAAAAAAAAAACGAAAAACTAAAAATTTTCTGGGAAGAAATTTTCTTTGGAGTTTTAAAGATATTCAATAACAAAAAAAAAAAAAGTTTTTAAAATTGAAAAGTTTTATAATTTTTGCTGATGTCGTTTTAAAAACTTTTTCTTGCCACCACGGTTCAATTTTAACATAAATTTTGTTTTTGTTTTAATTTTTTATCTTTTTTGTCATTCTAGATAGAGAATGTATTTTTTGTATCCATCATGCCCATGTATCTAAACAGCTTTTAAAAATTTTTGAGCAAATTCAAATTCTTTATTAAAATATTATGAAATTCCTGAAATATTTAGAAAAAAAAAAAAAAAACAAATTCTAGGTCATTTAGTAAAATTTACAAAAGAAGCTCTAAATATTTGTCCTCAAAAAAGGTACATAATTTTTTCCAAACCACTTTTTACTTACAAAACATAAAAATAAAGAATTTATATAGGTAATTTAAATAGGTATAATTTATTTATATCTTTTTACTTTAGAAAAGGTTTAGAGGAGTTGGTAAATTGAATTCAAGGAATAAAAGTTTAAATTACCTTTTAAATATAATTTTAAGACATTTTTTCTTCCTTTTTTTTTCTAATTTCAACTGAAAAACGTTAGTGTAGACTGAAAGTTTTCTGAGATTCTTTTATGTCTTTTAAGACCATCAAACAATTTCTCATCATCGAACAAATTCGAAGTTTTTATGTAGCAGTAAAATTGAAATGAATGAAATCGTTTAGAAAAAACACACCAAAAGATTTATTTCTTCCGTTTGCAAGTTTTTCCTGTTTGAAGTAAAAATTTACAATCTTATTAAGAGCTTTTATAGAGTTTTTTTCGACTCTTACCTGAACAAGTTTTAAACTAGCCGATAAAATTCTTAGTTTTTTTTTTTACACTCCACAACAAATTATTTAAAATTACATAATAAATGTTATTTTAAACATTTCTATCCCAATCAATTTGTGTCCATTGATCTCTAACAGGCCATTTAAACAATCAGTACACTTTTTCTATTTTGAACATCAATAAATTTTAGAACAAGGGTATTCAAAGTACAACCCGCTGCACGTATTTCTTTGTATCTGGTCTATGTAAATACCGGATATGACTCGTTGGTTTTATATTTTCCTTTTAATAAGGAATCAATTTTTAAGATGTAATCAAGAAAAACAAAAATCTGGTAATACTAAATTTAATAGCTGTGAATTTCTAAGAAGTTATTATTAAACAGGTTTGGTGTATAATAAATAGGACTATGGAGGAATATATTTTTCATTTATAAATAAATAAATTCATAATATGTTGGTGTTAATTAACTTGATACAAACAATTAATTTAAGAAAATTTTGAAGTAATCTAAATACAAAAAAAAAAAAATTTAATTTAAAATGCATAATAATATGAGTTTTTATTGATGTAATGGTAATTTCAGTTCAGGTATTTAAAAGTAAAACAAAATCTTCTTGTAAATATCTACAATTATACGCAAAATAAAACAAGGAAAATATCAAAAGAAAAATAAAAAACTAAAAGCTCTCCTGAGACTGTGATAGATTTTAATTTGGATTTAGGTTTACAAGAAACAGAAACGTAGAATAAAATACCTTTTAAAAATAAGAAAAAAAAAACTTAAATTACCTTTGGGTTTCATATTCCATTCTTTATTGGTCTTTATTTATGTTTTGAATATTTTTAATGTCATTTTGTTGTTTTTGGGAATATTTTTAAGGAATAATTTTTAAGTAAAACATGTAAAAATTAAAAAAAAAAAAACTTTTGAGAAGAGATGAAACTTATGGTGGATGATAAATAACAAAACCTTTGCTTTTTTTTTTGTTGTTAAATGATAAAAAAAGTTGATGTATTAAAAAAACTTTAATCTTATAGAGATTTTAAATAAAAGAAAAATGTTCGTACTAAGGGATTTGTACTAAAAGGGATTTAGTGAGTTTGTACTATCATAAAGAATTCTCTTAATCAGTTTCATCTTTATTTTTATACATCATTTATCATATACGAACTTCTAAAGGTATAATAAAATTTTCATTACGTTCCTCATACCTCAAAAGGGGCGAGATAGATGTGAAAAAGTACATATATATGTATATATACTTGCTCGGTATTAAATGTTGATGCTATATGCATCTGTCCCTCCATTCGCACGATAATCCAAAAAATAAAGGATCCAGAATTTAGATATTTTTATCATTTCATTTATATACATATAATAATAATATAAATCATATCTATAGTTTTATTGTGGAAATTGAACAAGTGCGACCGTTAGGTTCGGGTAACTGCAAAACAATTTTTTTTTTTTATATGAGAATCACTTAATATTTATTGAAGATTTAAAATTTTTTCAAAGGAACTTAACTTTTATGGCAACGAATGCTGCAAAATTTAATTAATCTAATGTAACAGTTTTTTGGCTAATTTGAAAATATATCCTCATATCTTCGTAATAGTAGTAATAAAACTGAATATCTTTTATTTTCTAAAATATGATTAAAATTTATGGAAATTCGTACACTAAACTCGTTACTCTTTCTCATTTAATCACATTTTATGATAAAGTTCTTGCCGATGAAACTGAATTAGCATCATTATAGTAGTAATATGTGTTTGTAGTAGTAATAGTCTATTTAAAAACTCGTATAAAATTTTGTTGTTAAATTCCTTTATATTTTGCAATTCCTTTTACCATAATAAAAATATTTCTTAGGTACATAATATATTATTTCATTCTGCTCTAAATAATATTCAAATTATTCCAACCATTCCTAAAAAAAAAAAAAAAAAAAAACTAATTATGCAATTTCTTAAAATAAAATGTATCTATTAATTTCACTTTTCTTGTTAACAAAACGAAAATAATTTATACTTTAAAATATTATGTGAGTACTAATTATTTCATAGAATTTATAATTTAATTAACACGTTTTTTTATTTATTTTTTTTTTTTTTTTTCAGTTTTCATTCCATATTTAATTTTCTTTTCTTGAAAATCTATGCATAATTTCACCCAAATGAATTTTAAATTCTATGAATTCAAAGAATATAAATTTCTTAAGAAAACACAGTTTATAGGAAAAGTTCTCACTTTTAATTTTCTTGGAAGAACTGAATATTGCCATATTTTCTTTCACTGCAACCTTCAAATTAACAGTAATTTTAATATTATAACCAGCTAGAAATCCAATTTTCTTTTTTTTTTTTTATTTTAAAAGGAACTGATTTTGAATTTTTAAGGTTTATTTCATCATAGGTGTATGATACAATTTTATTATTAAAGTTTTTCAGTTTTTGGTTAAAAAAGAAAAGATAAAAAAAACTAAATAGTATATTAATTACCAATTCTTTTTGTGCTTTCTTGCAAAATTCATGAATAAAAAATAAAAAAAAAAAAAAAAAGTGTTTTCTCTTATTCCAAAAATTTTCCTTGCTTTAAATTAAATATGTATAAAAAATCCTTACAAATCTAAATATATAATAAAATGTACATAAATAAACTACTAAAATATGTAAATAAGTTCCGTAAATTTTCCGAGGATTTGGTTTTAAAACATGAAAAGAATAGAAAAGGAATTATAATAGGTTGAATTTTATTTAAGTAATTTGCGTTTTATTAAAATTTGTTTTTCATGTGTTGAATTTCCTTTAGGTAATTTTTATTTTTATATAAAATAGTAAAAAGAGGTCAGAATGGTTTTTGATTTACAAAATTGAAGGATAAAAAATGTTTTTTATGCATAATAATGTAAATGTCTTGAATAATAGGAATTAGATACTATTGTATGCAATTTACGCCCAAAATGTGAAAATTAAAAAAAAAAAACAAAATCGTGTTTTCCTTTTATTAATCTCAACTAATTATTGTGCAAAAATATATTTGAAAATTATGTATCAGATTTCTAAAAGTTAATTTTTCGTTTTATAGGTCGTTAAAGTTAAAAAAATTTTAAACGTAAATATTTAAATTTTTTATGTTTTTGGGTTTTTAAAATGAATTGAATTAAAGTTTTTGAACGGGAGCAGCCTAATTTTCTTATCATCGTCATCACTACATAAATAATTACAAAAATATCTTCTACAAAAAATTAATGTCAAATGTCCCATTTACCAACAAGATTTTATGCGAAGTGTTCATTTAGTGCAAATGAAATTGTGCTAAATATCTTTTTATGGTAACTGGCTTTATGCTAAAAGTTTTTTATACCATTTGGGTTTATGCCAAATGTATTTTTGAGAAATTGGATGGGACCAACTTTTATATGCACTTTTTGAACAGCTTATAATAGATTATATAAAGACGTATGAGTTATAAACCACACTATTTTCAGTCTTATAGAAATATTTTATAGTAAGTTTAATGGAAAAATGGGTCGAATGCATAAAACTCAGCTTGAACTCAAAAATTTCACTTTTCAAATAAAAGTAGTTTTTACCTTAAACACAATTTAGTTTTGGATTAGCTAATTTTAAGTACTATAATATTTTTGATATACTAGGAAAACTCATGTGCAATTTGCACAATAGTCATAGATGCAAATGTATTTACATTATTCTTCCTAAAAGTTTATTTTTGAATCCTACGCTTTCTTATATTTTAATGCCTTATAATATCTAAATTCCTAAGAAAAATCACCTAAATTATCGTTTTCCTATGAAAACAATTTTAAGCACACTGAAGTACTTGGAAAAAAATATCTGCTATTTAATTGATCCCTATTCATAATTAGAAAGTCATTTACTTGAATTTGAAATCACTTACTTGATGTAATAGAAAAAAATATGAGACAAATTTATAAACACAAAGCAAAAAAAAAAAAAGGCTAGGTGCCATAATTTTTGAATTCGGACATTTTACTAACAAATTTAAAAAAATGTGGCATTTAATTATTTTTTCCGACGGCTCCAGTTATTTTTTCCCACTGCTAATATAATTAATGCACTCTTAATTTTAATATGAACCTTTTTTCTTTTTTTTTTTGGAAAAATATCCTTCTATCAATTTTCGTAACATGTTTTCGTTATGATATATTTACGCAAATATGCCGAATTTTATATTAAAAATAAAACATTAGAATGTAAACTAACGGTTTTTAAAAGCACCAAAGGTTTTTTTTGCAATTTTGAGGAGCTGTAAGTCCGGAACCTATATAACTAAGAAAAACCGTTAACAAACGTAAAAATATATTATTGAAATTTTTTTGTCTTGCCGAAGAAAAATTTGTACAGGTGCCTAAGGTACAGGTGTCTAAAAATAGCAAATTTTCAATTTTAAACCGTAATAGCTTTTAAATAGGGCGTGGCCCAAAACAAATTTCTAAGGAAACTTATACTAATTCTAAAAGTTCTTTCTTCCCACAAAATTTCAAGTCTATATCTAAACGCGTGCCGGAGTTATGAAGATAGAAAAATTATGCAAAATTTGGTTTTCACATAACGGTAAATTTATATACTAATATTTAAAAGAATTCTACAATTTTGATATTGATTTAGAAAGGTAAAAAAAAAATCCTGTCAAACGGCGTTTTTAGATTGAAAAAAACTTTAAGTAGAACATTAGATATACGCATTTAAAAATAGGGCTTTTTCAAAGTTTAAGGGGCTGTAGCTCCGTAATGGACGGGGCAACATAAAAAAGTTGTTCAACAACATTAAGTTTTTTGTGAGACCTACCCATAGTTAAAAGTTGTTTTCTCTATTTTTAACGGTGTAGAACTTTTGTAGACAAACAAACGGACGGATGGATAGAGTGAAACTAATAGGCACATTTTTTCAAAATTTTTTTAGAAATGTGCTAAAAAATGTCAGATGTTTTTTATATCATATCAGAATTTTAATTGAATATTTAGCAATAGTACTTTTAAGCCTTTTGTGCCTATTTCTGGTTGCGTGGCGTTTTGCGTCCAGTAGTCATGACTCATGATAAATGATAATATACGTATAGCGTTCAAAATAATAAATTAAAAATTTCCTAAATTTTTTTGTATTGAAAATGCACTTTTTAAAAAAACAAATTCTTAAAATTCCTACTGTTAATGAAAGATTTGTGTTTCTGACAACACTTTTAATGGAAGATTTGTATCTCTGATAATAAAATTTGCTAAACTTAATTGAAATTCGTAGAAATATCATCATATTGTCAGTATAATTTACGTGAAGTGTGTGTGGCTAATTATGTATTAAATAAAATATTTTTTTTATGAGATATGTTGGCAAGATCTCGCCAAGTTCTTGTGAATTATATTTATGATAAATTATATAAATAAATACATATATGTGGTTTTGTACGCGTTTTTTCAACTTCTGCTAGACTGCATATAAAAGTTGAACAAACTTTCTGAAATGTTTTTGATTTGGTTACATCTTTTCAGGACGAAATTTCCCATTTCCTAGGAATGAGTGCAATTTTAAAAATTTTATAAGATTTATATCCTTTTTTTTTTTTTTTTAATTTTTTTGCCTTTGCCTTTTCGAATTTTTTAATTTTTACGAAATTCCTATACATATATGGAAATCTAAATAAAAAAAAACAACACAGAGAGCAAGAAAAATTAGTACGAAAACCATAGTAGGTATAGTAATAAATCTAATAACACCTGGGGAAATTTAAATGAATATTGAATAGCTGTTATAGTTTTCAATACTTATAATTTATTATATCCTTTAGTATTTTAAATATTTTTTAAAAATTAATAAGATTAAAAATTGTAGGAAAATCTTTAGAAATTTATCCGGCCATTTTTTTATGCTAATTCAATAACAAATCCATTTTTAACTGCATTACAAATTTATAAATAAATTGAAAAATTTTCTACCTTTAAAGGATATAATCTTAGTAAAAGTGTTAATTCAAGGTGAATGTGAATAAAATTCTAGAGGAGGAATGGAATCAAATTCAAATTACAAAAAAAAAAAAAAAAAACTATAAAACAATACGAAAATTTTAGCATTTTAAACTTCTCTTATCATTTTATTCCAAAATTTTTTTTAAAAACTTCTCTTCTCTACTGTATTATTTAAAATACCCATTTTTTATTAGTTTCCTTACAATATTTCAAAACTAATTTATATTTTTCTTCTCATTTTTTGCATAATTATTTGCAAGAAAAGCTTTTCCATCAAAATAAATCTTAAGATATTTTCCGAAATAGTATAAAAGAGAATATAAAAAGAAGAAGAATTTTCTTCATATATTTATATATATATACCTTCTAAATGGATACATACTATAATTATAAATATAAAACTTTTAATCCAGAGGGATTTTCTAAAAAAAAACTAAAAAAAAAATAAAAGAAGAGAAAAGCAATTTCACTTTTGAATAATTCATAAATAAC
Organism: Poecilobothrus nobilitatus; assembly: GCA_947095535.1. Taxonomy (NCBI): domain Eukaryota; kingdom Metazoa; phylum Arthropoda; class Insecta; order Diptera; family Dolichopodidae; genus Poecilobothrus; species Poecilobothrus nobilitatus. Next base: position 73,846,100 of record OX352774.1, read on the forward strand.
TTAAATAAAAACCTCTAATAACTTTACCAAGAAAGGCTCAAAGGAATACCTATAATTGTTATATACGAATATATATGTATATGCATATACGTAACAAGATAAACAAAAACGAAATATTTTATGAACACATTCTTTTTCGAATTGAATCTGAAAAGTGATTAATGGACAAAAAATCATTATAACAGACCAGAATTATCGACGCTTGATCATTTACAAAATATATTATATACTCTAACCTTGATTTGAGACGACGGGTTTTAAATTCACACAAATTTTTTTATTTTCATATCAATTGATAAAAAGAATCAAGGTTAGCTGTTTTAAAGTTACAATTATTTCAGTTGAATTCGGTTGACAGTTAAATCAATTTAAGCGTTAGTATAAATTTTGTTTTATTAACTAAAAGTAAAACATTTACATAGGTACCTTTCAAGATTTTCGTTCTACTTAAACATAATTCATTATATTTAGAAATATTTGATTTGTTTTAATCAAAGCTGGAAGATTGATAAAATTATAAAATATTAATAATTTTTTTAATTTATTGTCTTATCTCACAGATTAAATGTTCACAAATAGTTAACAATAATTGTATGTTGTTATACAAAATGCTATTATACTTTTTAAAATGGAACGGTAATAAATAAAAATTTGGCATTAAATAGAATTGTTATTTAAAATTTTGAAGTCGCCGAATTAATTTTCGCTTGTGGTCAAAATTAGGTCAAATAAAAGAAGGTAACTTAACTATTAAACACTATAATTTATTTTACGAGGATATTATACGTTTATTTAATTTTTTATCCATCCTCTTGCTTAATAAATCATTTAAGCGATTTGTTTTGTTCTCTTGTTTTCTTTTAAAAATTCTGATGGATTCTCATTTTACATAAAATACATTCATTAACTATTGTCACAGATTAATAAAAATTTAAAAATGTTTTGTAGCTGTCAGTAGTTGTCACCAACTGTCAGTTTATAAATAGAATAAAAGTAATACAAAGTTGTCAAAAAAATTAAAATTTTTTAAAATCTGACATTTGATTGATTTTGCAAATTCAATTAATGTATATTTTAACTTAAAACAATGATATAAATTTTTAAAAAATTTAAATGTAGGTGTATTGAAACAATAATCAATATAGTTTTTTTTAAATAAATACAAAAATAAAACAAAATGAATCAATTTTTTTATTGTGTTAATTTTTTAATTCATTATGTGATTTTTCTTTATAATTCAAAAAACAAAAAAATTAATATTTATTTATTTATTTATTTATATTAATATTACATACATAAATGAAATGCAATATTATTGAACCATCGGCTACCAAGGCCATTATAGGTTTTTATACTATTATTAAATTATATACTAATATTATTTATTTTGTTTATATTATATATTATATCTTTACATTATATTTGGTCGTAAGGGAGGTATGTAAAGAAAAAAACACTTACGACCTGTGCAGGGATCGAACCCACACTCCTTCGGTTAATACGCCACACGCCTACCCACTAGGCTACCGAAGCTCCAAAAGACAGGATATTTTATTCAAATTCTTAACGAAATTGCATACTTATAGGATTATTTTTATTGAAAAGTTGAATATTTTTTACTAAAATAACACAAACATTTCAAATTTATTGTTTGTGTTTGTATCTCTAGGTATATAATATCTCAATAATAATTGTTTATATATTTTTCTGAATATAATAAGCATATATGTATGTGTATATTTTATTTTAATCATGTTGATTTAATGAAAGTATAAATGTATACTCAATAAATATTTGACAACAAATTGTTTTTTTTTTTAATAATTATAAAACAAAAAAGAAAATTTTCCTTTCTCATTATTTTTTTTTATACTTATATTCAATTTATGAATACATAATGAAAATGAAAATGTTTTGTTTCTTAAGAAAAGCAAAAAAAAAAAAAAAAAATTGTTTATCATAAATACAGATAGGATTATTTTCAGAATTTTTCATTTTTTATTATTATGATTATTTAAACGTCTCTTAAATGGAATTAAATTAAATTTGATTGGTATAACTTAGTATATTTACACAAAAGATGAATTTAAGTAATTATAGATGAAAAAAAAAATTTTTTAATGTATTATAAAATTAAATTTACGTTAATCATAAAATTATACTTGAAAATAAAAAGTTTTTTTTTGAAATGATTTAGAATTACTTTCTACTTTGAAATTGACAAAGGTGGAATATTGTACTTATTGTTTTTTATAAAAGTTTTTTTTGAGTTCCATTTTTTTTAACTCACTTTACCTAGTAGATCTTTTTAAAATAGTTTTCTTTTTAATAATTATTTACACCTAACACGAAGTTACAATAACAAAAAATATGAATTTTTTCCGATTTTTTGTTGTTTTTTTTTTTTTAGTAAACATTCCACATTCCACATAAATGTGACAACGAAATTACAAAGCCTTTCCCTTTTCAGAGGTGTTTATAAATGTCGTAAGGGGGAATTATTCTTACGATGTGTATGGGATTCAAATCCACACTCCTTCAATATTTACAACGTATTTCGTACGCTCTTAGCCACAGGCCACCGAAGCCCATTTCCGATTTTTAAATAATAATTTTTTATTTTATCATTTTTCCCCTTTTTTTTTTTTTTTTTTTATTATTTAAGTTGTTATACGTAAGTTCGTAAATCAATGGCACATGCTTTAATTTTTTAGACCTTTTTTTTTTAGACTAAACACGAGACTTTTTTAGGTATAAATGTAAAGTTGTTAGTTGATGTAAAATAAATTTTAATCTAAAATACATAATAAATGTGTTGTAAAAAGTTGTTTCAATTTGTTCCTGTGATGAGGCAGCAAATAATATTTACTGCAAGATTTTTTCAGTTTTTTTTAAATATTTTATTAAAAAATTTTAGAAATATTAATGATAAAAATATCATGTAACAAATAGAATAATATATAGAAACATCCCAAAATTAATTTAGACACTTTAAAAGCTTGTTTTGAATTTTCGTTGTTTTTTTTTGTATTATTTATATACAAACTTAAATACTTTTAGTTTCGAAAAATATGAAATGTGTTTGTTACTAATAATAACCGATGAATTAAATTTATTTTTTTTTTGATTTTATTTTTATTATTTTATATAAAAACAAAATCACAAAAACAATTCCTGTTTAAATATATTACACATATTCCCGTCTACATATTTATTTTTTTAAGTGTGCCAATAACATAAACTTTTACCTTATCAACAAAAATTTTTTGAAAAACTAATTCCAAAAAAAAAAAAATTAAATTTTTTTAGTGTTCTGATACAACTTGAAGTGAAAGGATGGAAATAATTTTTATAAAGTTTTTAAAGTTGAAAACGTTAAACTTTTTTTGATGCGGCTGTAGTTATTTATAAATTAAATTTTGCCCTCCAATATTCGTAAATTAAAGTTAGTCTAAACCTTGTCAGAAATAATATCTTTTGAAAAGAAAATTCTCCATATGATTTATACATAATTTGGATATTATTTTTACTCAAATTTTTGAGTATACCAGGCTGATAAATATACATTGTAATGATTGTACCCTTAAGTTGACAGAATTAATATAACTTTTATTAATTTTTTAAAGTATTTTTGAAAAATTATGACTTACAAACTGACATTTACAAAATACCATTTAAAAATTGAATTACTTAGAGTAGTAAAATTTCAGTCAACAAAACAAAAAATAAAATTCTTGAATTGTAATAAGTCCTATATAATAAATTATGAAAAGTTTTATTTAATAACCGATTTAAAGACTATGTCTGAAATTTGTCTAGATTCTTTGGAAAAATAAGACAAAAAAAAATGATTTTTTAATGAAAATTAAATTTCTCAAGAGTGAAAATTAAACATTTTAAAAGTTTTTCAATTTAAATAAAACATTATTTATTATATTTTATCATTTATGAATTAAAATTTTCAAATTTTTTTTGAAATTTAATAATTAATGAAACAATATTTTTATGTTTTTCATATCTTAAATATTCAGAATGATATTTAAGGTATTGTTTTTTTGTTTACAGAGATTTTTTATTTACAGAGATATTGTTTGTTTGCAGAGATTTAGTTTGCTTGCAGAGATCTAGTTTGTTTACAAAGATTTTTTAACTAAAGTATCTAATTTAAAATGCTGCGCAAAAAAAAAATCCAATACTTTCCTTATATACTGTACTGCTTAAATCCGGATTGTCAACTTTGATTCGAATATCAGAATAGTGCTGTTATATACTGAACTTTTAAAAAATTTGGTTGCCAACTTAGAATCGGAAATGTACTTAATATCTAAGCTAATTAAGTTTTTTTAAATTTTATTGGTATTTGATTCTAATATTTTTTGAAATTTTTTGTTGACATCTACAACTAACAACTCCCAAATACAAAAACCTTGATTGGTAAAATAATTTTATTATTATTTGAATTTCATTATTGTCGATAAAAATTTTAATTTAAAATTCATTAACTTCAGAAATCAAAACATTTAGATGGTGTGAATAAATATATAGCAAAAGCGAAAACTAGTATTGCACAGTAAATGTTCGGCTTTCATTTAAAAATTAACTAGTTTTTTGACCAAAAAGCTTGAAATATTTTAAGATGCTTAAGGATAATCCATTTAAATAACCATTATTAATTATTGTGCTCGGAAATCATATCAGAAAAGATTAGGTTGTGTAGAACAAGATTATTAAAAAAAAAATTGGAAATATTTTATTTATTGTCGCTTTTTAAGCAACCCCGATTTTCATATCGGTATAAGTAAAGAAGACGGTGTACATCGAACAACAGTTTATAAGACTATAAATACTGTTTCACAAGAAAAATTACATCCAAAGCTCAAAATTAATTGTCCAAAATGTTAAGTGTTTCGTGAGTCACAGATTGGGTTACAAATGGGGTCACAGATTGTACGAATATAGCAACAAAAAATCTTTCTTATCATGGTGACGGATGCGTTAATAGCAAAGCGTTTTATAGAATAAGGGTTCAAGCAAACGAAATGAGCGAAATGTTAAAAAAAATTTCTCCCACAAATCTCAAGAACAGGGACCCAATACTCCCACATCTACAAAACAATTTTTTGTTTGTTTCGAACTACTAACAACTATTAACAGCTAAAACTATATAACTAAAGCTACCCCACCCAATATTAGTGTTCTAAACTATATATTCAACACAATAATTTTTCTAACTGCAGAGAAAAGTTTTTTTTTTTCCGAAAATCAAAATGTCTTATAAAAAATTTTCTTCCTTTAAATTTTTAAAAGAAAAACTTTAATTCATCTAATATTACTTACAGGGGGCCTCGGTGGTCTACTGGGTAAGAGCGTATAAAATACCCTGTAAAATACCGAGGCAGTGCGGGTTCGAATCCCATACACGTCGTAAGAGTTATTCCCCCTTATCACATTTACTGCCAAACCTGAACAGGAAAGGCTGGGTAATTTCCTGTCCACATTTATGTGGCAGAGAAATGCATAAAAAAAAAATATTACTTAAATATCTTCCAGCCTAATGTAATTTTTGATCAATTCAAATATCCAATACCTTACCTAGCTTTTAAGATATTTTCCAAAGAAAAAAAAATTTTTTTTAATCTTTAAGTAAAGTTCTTAAGTTTTATTTCTTTAAATTTTAATTTTTATAAAATAGATTTTTGCTAATCTTTTCACTTTATTTTTCACTTTATAAATTAAAAAACTTTAAATTAAATTGAAAATTTTTTAGAAGAATTATGAAAATTCTAAGGACTAAAATATCTAACATACGAATTTCTAATATTTTACGATGTCATGAAGAAAATTGATAATAATTATTTTTTTTTTTAGGAATTGGATATCAATCCAAAAATTTTCAAAATCTAATGATAAATTATTACTTTTAAAAGAATTTTTTTTTAAAACAATTTATGATTATATTACTTAGTTCCATTTTCCAAATTTAATTCAATTTTAAATTCTAAAAATAAAAAAATCCTACATTTTCAATCATTCTTAGAAAAAAAAAAAAAATTGCTTTCAAGGAAAAAAAAAAATTGTCAAAAATCATTTATCAACTGAAGCTTAAATTTATACAAAAAAAATCATTTGGAGTGCATTTGAATAAATTTTTTTTTTAAGGACAAAATGCAAATAAACTTTTGATATTTTATATCTTTTGTAAAGTTAGCATTCTACTGGTTACTCATTGCCATAAATTCAAGTCGAATTTAGTAAATATTTTTATATTTATTATTTATTCTTTCATAAATTTTTGAATATGTACCAATTTATTTATTTTTTTTTTCTTTGAAAAATTGTAAGTCTTAGGAAAAATTTTTGAATTCTGAAACCAATTTATCATTTATTTTCCTATGAACATTATCTTCACTCATTTTTTTTTCAATGTTGACATTTCTTTCTTTTTCAGTTTCCTTTAAAAAAAAAGACATATATGTACATACAATAACAATGGATATTGAAGAAACTTTCAAGTGGTCGTTATAAGCACAACAAGGAAAAAAACAGAAATAAACTAAAAACTGAAAGTTCTAATCTTAAGAATATTTTTCAGTAGATCCATCCTTTTTTATAACCGATCAAAAGTAGTTTTGATGGTATAAAAAATTTGTCCCTATGCTTATGACATCTTAAAGGAGACGAAATAGATATGAAAAATTTTCTTGCTCAGGATTGAATTCTGAATTGATTAAGATATGAATATTCGTCCACCTGTCCGCACGATAACATAAAGAATAATAAAGCCAGGATTTTGAAAATGTTTGCATTTCATTTTTATTAAAATGTTGGTTTGCCTATTGAAACTAAGCAACGGTTCGACCGACGGATTCGAGGGGATGCGATACAAATTTTCCTTTAAAAGAAAATAATTCAGTTGTCTATCAAATAATTAGATAATTAAATAATATCTAATTAAATAATAGACAACTAAAATACCTAGCTATAAATAAAGTTAGTTATCCGAAATTTTGTGAAAGGAAGTTAAATTCACATCTTCAGTCGACTTTGATTGTTTTAACGAAACATGTTAGGGTAACTGGGAAATTTATATTCTCATATCTAGATAATTAATCAGTCCAAACATCTGAAATTTTCTACAGAATGATCCAGTTTTATGCGAAAAATTTCTGGATAATTTTGATTAGGTTTGTGACAACAAGAGTGGCTGTCATACAACTAAGTATATATCGCCTCTAGATATATTTAATGAATTTTTGGTAACAGCATAACTGATGTTTGTATGGGTATCCTAATATTGGGCAGTCAACTATACACTTTTTCGTTTTTTGTCATTTAAGCCAAGAACGTTTGGTTTAATTTTCTTTTTTGTTTATTATTAAAAATTTCACTGAATAGTAGTTAAAAACATTGTCTTTTAATTAAAACTAGAGTCGCCTTATGTCGATCAATACTAGATTTATTTTAAAATATTTTATACGATAATAAAATTGTTGGCCTTGCTAGAATAATTTTTTTTTTTAATTGTATACCTATACCTATTTGATTTTGCATTTTTAAGAGAACATACGATTTGTAGAATTATTTTAAAAAATAATGTTAATGTTCTTCTTAAATTTCATTATATAGTACACATACGAATTAATATCTTTGGGGAACATGTGCGACGGTAAATAATTTCATATGCCCACAGTGCGCATGACAACCGAATTAAGCTGTGTTACGCTATCGTAAAACTTCCACATAGTTGAGATTGGCATCTGTTGCACTCTTTAATTCTTGTTGAAAAACTTTGAATGGAGGCTAATGAATTATTTAATTCATTTAAACAGGTACTAAGAACTATAGTTCTAAATTCGAACAGTTCCCACCGCAAATTACTTTCCATAACCAATAAAATGAATCAAACAAGCGAAAAATAAATGTATTTCTCGCGTCGAAAAATAAAAATGTTCCGCAGTCATAAAAAAAAAGTCGAACATATACAACAGCATTAAAAACTCCATCAAAAATAAAATCGAATTACAACTACATCTTTCCATGCTTCTGCAAACTCATATTTTTACATTTATTGTCACTTAGGCACACGTCACAAAGCAGTAAATTTAAAATAATACTTGCACTTAAGGTGCTTTTTATTGGCATTAATAATCAGAAATAATTTTTTATTAGTATCTATAAACTTCTGTATTGTACAGAAATAAGATAACAATATTGTGCAAACAAAAATACAAACGGTAAATACGATAAATCACAATAAAATTTTTGTTTTGATCATACCTATCAGTTTATATTATAGAGAAAAAAATTATCAAAAACTTAAGAAATTCGAATAATCAATAAAAAGTTTCAATTTACTTAAAGTTTTCAAATTTCAACAAAAAAAAGTAACATAAGAAGGACATATTTTTTAGAAATCCTTAGGGCGAAGGAAAAGCATGAACTGTTTTGTAACATAAAACTCAATAAAAAAAAACATAACATCATTCAATTACAAGTATTGTTTGAAAATGAAAAACAAAAATTGCTAGTGAGAATTCGAAGAATCTTTAAATATTTTCGTTTACTTAAGAACCGAATTAGAGAAAGGAAAAACAAAATTCTTCTTAAAAAATTATTTTTGTTTCCTGTTTATATCCGTACCAATTTAGTTTTAAAGGTATCATGAATTTATGATTACGTTTGTGAATCTCTAAAGAAAAGATAAAGATATATATAAAGATCTAAAGATATATATATAAAGGTATATATATATATATATTTGAATTAAATTTTGATTCGATGCGTCGGCACGATAACTAAAAAAAGCAATTGAAATAGAATTTTGAAATTGACATATAAATGCTACATTTGACACTACAATTGAACGGAAATTTAACTGGAAGGTTCGAATAGCTGAGTTATAACTGCATTTCTTAATGAAAATATCTCAGTGTCTATCGAAGCTAAGTATCTACAATTTTCTCAAAAATAGTAGAGTTTGATTATTAAGACATCTTTAATTGTTTGCATAGGTTAGGCATTTGATTGGAGTAGCTGTCATTCCGAAATTTACATAAATATATCTCGATATATAATTAAATCAGATAGATATCTGAAATTTTATAAAAAATTATTAAATTTTAGAGAAAAACGATATATCATGTTGGTGCCGATATCCTAGAGGTGACACACTCTTCCTTGTTTTTTATGATTAAATGAAAAAATCATGAGAGTTTCAATGAAAACAATAGTGTTTGTTTCTTTTAAAATAATAAAGTAAACAAAATGTTGATACATACTATTATGAAATTTGTTTTTCGTTTTGATTGAAAATGAAAAGTGAAATTTATATATATAATATATGTACATATAATTTATACTAAAATCAAAAATAAAATAAAAATTTTATAACTTTTTTAAACAAACATTACAATTTTGTATTATTATTTGATTTACATTTAAATAAAATTGAAGCTAAAAATATTCAACCAAATAGAAAAGAGAAAATTTTTTAAATATTTTTATAAACTCTTTAATAATAGACATATTAATGTGTTCAAAATTTGCTGTCATTTTTATATCATTCTCCTGACTGAACGATTTAATCCATTAACTTCAAACTTAATACATGTATGACTCTATGTAAAAGGTGTAGGAACTATGGAAGATATGGTTCTATGAAAAGGAAAGATTTGAGAACAAAATGTAGATCCATTAACCCGTTACGTCACAAAAGGTTTTTAAAAATTTTTTTTTGTTATTCCATTTACAATTAAAAACGGTTGAACCAATTGTCTTCAAATTTTATACATGTTTTGTAACAACTTCTTGAAAGTGGAATTAATTATAATAAAAAATTTAGAATTTAACCGATTTAATTTAACCGAATTTAACCGAATTTAACCGTTAACCGATTTGGACGACGATTCTTCAAAAAAGCATTTTGTAAGCGTATTACGTCTAATTTTACATAGAGCTTGTTCGACCCAGAAGAACCAGACAAATTTAAAAAAATTCTATTAAGTTTAGAGACTAAAATGAATTTTTCAATTTAAAGACCTAGAAAAGAAATAAAAATTTTACTAGATACAAAAAATTTGCAGGTTTTTAAATTGAAAAATTCATTTTAGATACTGGTCCTTATAGAAATATTTTTAAATTCTATTAGCTTAAAAGTAAAATGTATTAGTCCAACGTATGAAGTAAGTTAAGTGAAAAATTTCGAGACCCAGCAAAAATTTGATTCAAAAAGTGTAACTGAAAGTAGAATATCAATTTCTGAAAAAATATGCCATTTTCCAGTCAATTAAAATTAACAGGGTTTCATTTTCAAATACATATATAAATTTTATTATACATACGATTTTTTGTACAAGGATATTTTCTAATTTAATTCTAATGACAGGATTCTTAACTTTAAATTTATTATATCTATTAAAACTTTTATATACTATTTACAATTATACCTACTCAGTTGAATGATTAAATTTTTGCAACATTTGCTTAAAATAAAAAATTTTTTTTTTATTTTTTTTTATTTTTCATTGCTTATGTTCTAATTAATCTTAAAAAACCAAACAAAACCATTTTTTTTCAAAATTATTATCATACATTGACTGAACAATTAAAATATTTAAAAAGTCCTTTCCACTTTAGTCCTTCATCACTTTTGTTACAAAAATTTATCATTTTCATAAATGTCAACGTAATAATTAAAAATAACACTCCGGAAATTATTATTATAATTTAAAAAAAAAAAAAAATAAATAAATTGCATAAAACATAACTTAACATACCATAAGGGTAGCATTTTTCATCCCTTAGGTCTTCCATAATCATAACAAAAGTAATCTTTTATTTCGAATACCAAACTGGCATTATATTGACAATAAAAAAAAAAAAACAAAAAAACAAAACCACAATTAAATTGAATGAAAAGGAAATCGTAACACAATTTTACCATTAAAGTAATTAACTAATTATCTTACAGCATATACTGGTATATCTATAGATACATAAATTATAGCTATTGTTGTTATTGTTCTTGTTTTTAATAATTCATTCTTACATACAACAACCAACACAATTAAATGTCATAGAAGAAAAATTATTATTATGTATGTACCTATAGTTACTCTCAATTTTTTTCCCCATATACTATAGGGCATGTACTATAGGGTCAATAGGTCCTATGGTTCCATTTTTTACGTAGACATCCTTTAAAAAAAAAAAAATACCATAAATTAAATGGGAGTAAAAAAAACATGAAATTTTATTTTTTTTTTTAATAAAGAATTGTTTCTTTTTTTGAGTTAACACCTTTAATTATCAATAATTTACTGATTTTCTGCTTACTATTTCTAGAACAAGAGAAAATACATTAACACTTCCTGTTCTAAAGAAAAACAATTCAGCTAAATGTAGGTTAAAAATATTCAACACTTATAATTTTAAGTATAATAAAATATACAAAAAAAAAAAAAATGTACAAAAGAAGAGTTTCTATTGTTTATTAAATCAACATTTATAAAATACATAACACCAATACAAAAGTATATAAACAAAATGTTCACTAATATACATATTGCATGAAAAATTTTACCGAAACAATTTTAAGTTCAAATCCAATTTAATTTTTCACAAAACCGATTAATGAAACAGTGATGGTTTGTTGATATTACAGGAAAAATTTTGGCTATAGATCACATACAATATTTATTCCAAAACCAAATAAAAAATTCCTAAGTCAAACTTTATTCCTACTATCTAGGTATAAACTTACCTTTACAAATAATGATTACAGACTAATGGACCATATAAAATTAAATTTTAAAAACTAATCTAGCATAAAAAGGTAACCAACTTTCTTAAAACATAAAAACTCGTATGCCGAATGATCTAGAACAGAGAAAACAGTATTTTATGACTTAATTTATATGTCTACACTAATCTAACTAAGTAAGTTTATATAAACTCATAGGGATATGATTACTTTGTTCATAATTTACATTACAAATATATATCTAATAAGATTGAAAGTCCTTTCGAAAATTCATATTTTGACATTACATTTTCGTATCATATGAAATGAGTTTAAGGGATGGAATGGGTTTAAGCTATAAAAATTATCAACAGAAAAAAAAAAATTTCATTTATCTTCCATATACTTACTTCTGATTTATTATAATTGTATACTCTACTTACTACTTATTCTGATATTGTATATATACAGTAAAAGTAAAATAAATCATTAATCATTCTAATACTAATCTGACATTAGCACGTACATAATATCATATATAACTGTATGTATTTACAAAAAGGAAATGTATAAAATAAATAAGAATTTTCCAACGTTTACATGATAACTACAATTTATTTTTAATGTTTTTAAGTAAAATACTTGTAAAGAATTTAACCATTAGACCAATATACAATTACTCTATAGTTGTATATTTTTAATAATAATAATATTTAGGTTTTTTTTTTATAAATATATTATTTTAAGATGAACTATTTCAAACTTAAATGACCTTTAAATAATTTATAGACTCACTCAATTTTATTGTTTTCTTTCAAATCAAAAAAATTATTCTTCAAACAATTAAATTGAATGTTATGATAGCTATTCTCTACTTCCTTATTATAATTTAATCTTCTTATGTTTTATTCTTATCATAAATATATGTACGATATCTTTTAATTAAAAGGATATTAATAATTTACAATTTAATAAAATCATTTTTGCTTATCTCTCAACAAGAAAGTAACTTAATTCACAATAAATTAAGATCTGAGAATTTTCTAATTCTCCTTCTCACTCCTACAATGAGCCTGGAGCATCCATTAAGATATTTATTAAGCCTATTTGACTAATCTTCAATTTCTGGAATCATTAATTCCATCAAGCCGTTGATTACTGGGCTGTAACTGTTCTATAAGCCTATATTAAACGCAAATAAATATTTTTATTTGTGTGAATGAAAGAGCGATGTCTTAACCTACCTCTACACTATTGACCGAATATAGGATTGACTGAATCTCTATATAAAAGGGTATATAAAAGAAATTTTACCATTCATTTTTCCAAGTTATATAAGAAAAATTTACAGAAAAATAAAACAACTACTTACCAAGAAGAAATTGTTTATACTTAATGATGAAAAAATTAAGAAAATTCATAAAAAAAAAAAAATAGAATTTATTGTAGTCAAAAAGGATCTAATTATTACTAATAAACTAAGTATTGACCCTTCTTAACTTATAGGTTTAAATGGGCATAAATTAACTTAAAAAAAATGATTATAAATTTCTCTACTACACGACCATTTTATGGAAATATTAAAAAAAGTTTTTATAATTAAAAAAAAAAATCGGAGGAAAATCATATTAAATTATATATAACAAACTTGTTATCAGAATATTAATTGGCAGGCGAAAAACATATATAAACTTCTAAATTCATCACAATTCTATAAAATCAAAACACGTATTCTTTTCTTCAAATACCATGTGCTACTACTATTTACTATTTCTAGAAAACAATCTCTACATATTTTTTTGCCGTACAATATACAAATCGCTTTTATTTATTTATAAAAACCAAAAAAAAAAAAAAATGAAAAAGAAACAAAAAATAAAACTACAAGATAGAAAATTAAGTTTTTCTTTCGTTCACTGTTATACTGTGTACTAGTTAGTATCTTATTAAATTTGTTTTTTATATAGAATATTTTTTCGTTTTTTTTTTCTGCTTCAGTAGGAAAAGCTAATAATAGCATTAAATTTTATTTAGAACTGATCCTCATAAATAAAATAGTAAAACTTATATAAAAAAAAAAATAAGAAATAGGTAAAAGTAAATTAAATAGAATACTTTTAGGCGTTTTAGTGTTTTATATTTTTTATTTATTTTTTCTTTGTTCTGCTGGTGTAAAACAAATTAATTGAAATTTCTGTCAATAAAATGTTTTAAAATTTTAATTGCCCAATACTAATATAGACAGTAAGTGGAAATTACAGAGATGGAATTAGAAAGAAATGTAGAAACATTTTTGAATACAATGCAAAAAATTTCTGTAAGAAAATAAAATGTATATTTAATGATAGGATATAATATGTTTTATTAAACCGATAAAAATAAATGATCAAAGGTTCAATTTAATATTTAATCAAATAAAAGGGACAGTATTAAAAACAAAAAAAAAACCATTTTATTTTAAATGTTTAAAATATTAACCTTTAACATTGTATTGAAATTGTAAATTGTAAAGGAAATAAAAGTATTTTTGTTTACAAAAGCCGAAAGACAAAAGCAAACAATATTAAAAATTTTGAGCAAAATGAAGAGTAATATTATGTAGTCTATTTTACAAAAACATAATAAATTTGAAATAATCATTAAACTATTATAATATAAACTAAGGGCTCCTATTAATGTCTTGTCAAATTCTATTCGACAATTACAGTTTAAAAAATACAATTTATGAAAAAAGTACAATCCGTAAAAAATCTAAAAGTAAAACCAAATTCGTTTTAACAATACGGAATAGGTATCCGTAAAACATTCGTAAAATGCACAAACAAAGTTTGAAGCAAAATTCAGTTGAAAATTTCTTTATAGACCGCGTTTTCTGTAACAATATTGCCATTGTTCGTTTTACCCTGCCTTAATATCTATATAATTTGAATTTTCAAAGAACTTGACTCTTTTGCTCTTGTATATTTTCTTAATTTCAACAGTAAATGATTTTTAAAAATATTTAAAATCTGAAAAAAAGCATACATTTGGGGTCCAATCCTTGATGAAGATTGTACATTGTACAGAGGGCGAGAAAGCCGTACAAATATTACCACGAGTGTACGAATGGTAACCCTGCATAAAATTGAAAGTTAAAAACAAAAACTTATTCAAATTTAAGTATATGAGAAGAAATTGTATTCAAAAAAGAATACAATATTAGAAAAACACAAAACCAAAAAAATTATTTGAATTTTTTTAAAAAAACATACTGGATATCAATATCATTCACCATTATTTTGAAATTTCAATGCATATTGTGGTGAATGATGATTTTTATCAATTTTTTTGTTTCTTTATACATGCACAAGTTAAAGTACATACATAGATATTACATACATATAGCAAAGTATAGTCGGGTGGGAGGAAAACAAAATAATATTTTAATTTTTATAGAGAGTAAGTGAGAATGTCTCTGTGTTTTTTTTTTTATTCTGTTGTGTACGTTTTGTACTACTACTACTACCGATTAGACCACCGAGTACCCACTACCGACCATCGTAGCGTACTACCATATTACTATGGTAATATAAATATGAAATGTGTTGTTTATGTTTTATTATTTATATTACCTATGCATAGGTTTTATAATAGAAAAACCTTAAAAAAATATGCAGTTACTGATGTTCAAAGCTTAAAACGGAATTCATAGTACGTAGTGTGTGACTGAAAATTACTAAATTATAATTATAGATTTTTATTTTAAAAATTAATTTCAATGATTTTAACAGAACACTATGCAAAAGAATCTGAACTGATAATTCTTCTAGTTCTACTGATAATTCTCAAGAAATCAATTTTCAATGCAACAAAATTATTAATTTTGGTTTCATCATCATTATCTACTTTTAAAATTACAGTATTAGTATAGTATCTAGTAAATCTTAATCTTTTAAATTAAAGTTTTCTACTACCTCTTTGTGTTCTATAATCACTTTATTCTTCAATTTACTTCTATAATTAATTCAAGTATTCTGTGCTGTTACTTCAGAATTTTATTTTTATAGTCTCGAAATCTCAAAATATCAAAAATTACAGAAATCAAGTTTAGTTTTTTTTTTAATTTTTAATTTAATAATGTCAACAAATTTTTATATTACATATTTTATATATAAACAGATTTATATCTAATAAATTTTACATTAAACTTTGAATAAATCTTATCATGACTTTTACTAAAATAAATTATGACATATAAATTCACCATAAATCAAAGTAAAAATCCTACTTGCAAAAATCTCATACGCAATTTACTATTTTTCGTTTAATAATTTCCGAGGTTTATAAAATTAAAGCTAATGTAAGTCTATAAAATCCCTTTAACAAAACTTTTTTACTCAAAAAAAATTTTTTTTTTTTTCAATATATTTATAGTAAATTTTCACTTCTTTTAACAAATCAACAATGAATCCTTTCATAAATTTTTCTATCCTGTAATAATCCTTTTTCATCAAAAAGAAACAAAATATTTATCCTTAATTTAAAGTCTACCATTTTTTTTTTTCTAACATATCATCGATTGATCTGAAATAAAAAGTACCTTTCAAATGCCATTCCCAATATTTTCTGCTTGAAATCCCCTGTACGATGCATCTCATCTATCAGGTGTCAAATTCAATATCGGAAAAAAAGTTTAAAAACAAAAAAATAAAAAAACGGTAGACAAAAGTGCAAAATAACCCTCCATCAACTAAAGGATTTCGATTAATCAATAACCGAAATTGAAAACTATGAAAAAAAGAACATCAAAATTTTATTCTCATTCCTTTTACTACATTGTAGTAAAATAGTATCTAGGATCATAAAAAGTTTTTCCGTTTCATTAATTTGTAAAAAAAAAAAAAAAAATTTTCAAAAAAAAATCAATGAAAATGTATTGCAATAAAATTCGAAAAAGGCTTCAAAATTAATATTTTTTTTCACAAATACAGGGTTAACATTGTTCAATATATTAAAAACAAAAAATTTGTAAGAGTTTGATGGCTTCTGAATTACTGTTACTAAGATAGCTAGATACCTCCGTTTATGAGTTCTGAGGAATTCAATAAACTGAACTATTATTGATTCATTCAGAAATTTATTTTTTATATAATCTCTAGTATCTTAATTAATTATGTTATCAATATAATTAGTTTAGTTCATTAAAATCAACTCTTTTGGGGTTTTTTTTCGAATTATTCTCTCAACTCATAGATCATTTTTTTAATTTTTAATATAAAAGTGTGTCAGTTTTGAGAAATTATTTAGAAGTTGTATATGTAAAGTTCAATTTATGCGTACTGAGGAGTCCAATAAACTGAACTAGAAGAAAATAACTTCTTTTCCAATTTTTAGTAATATAATTCATCATAGGTAGTATAATTTTAAAATTCATGTTCTTACAAAGTTCAATAATCCAAAAACTTAAAGGATTATAAAACCATATGTTATTATAATGTAAAGTAGGTATGTACAAAGTGACATATTGTCAATTTTATTGTCAATATTTAACAATTAGGGTATAAACATCTGTCAATATTTGTCAAACTGTATATTAATTCAAATTACTGTCAATTGTTTAACAATATAATTGACAACATGAGGTTTATTGTAGAAGATGAAGATTACTTATGTAAATGTCAAATTATAATAAAAATGATTTCAAATAAGGTGGATCTAATCAATACAATATGGGACTGAATGTTAAATCAATGTGCATTAAAGAAATTCTTTGAATAATTTTTAGTCAGTTGTTTTCAAAGTGTTTATATAATATTATCATTATATAATATAATATTACATAGTTTTTAAATAGCTTTAACCAAATATGAATTTTAACAAAAGAAAAGCCTTAACAATATAATAACAAATTATGTATTTAAATAAAAAATTTAAAAACCAATTAAACTGTATCTGATACTTATACAGAATACTCTTTTATTGTATTTCTTTTGTATAATATTTTTATTGAGTTTTCTTCAAATATCTATTCAAAAAAAAAACCCGATACCCTATGGTTTGCAATAATACCAATAAAATAAATATCGATTTCACACAGCATAAAAAAAGTCACCTTGTAGTTCAATGATTAATTAATAAGTAAAAAGTTTTATTTTATCGAGTCAACTGAAAAAATACTCATATTGAATTTATTTCAACTTTTTCTACTAGGTGATGTGTACTTTATTCAGAAATTCGAATTTAATATGCGATTCATGCTTTTTTTTTATTTTTGGTTTTATTTGGAATTCAGTTAGTTGATCGTAGTTCTTATTGATATAATTGGGTGCTGTGAAATATTTTTTTTTGAACATACATATAATAAATTTGTTTATAGTAGTGAACCTGTTAAATTTTATGGAATAAAAAGCATTTGTTGAATAAAAAATCATTCAAACGAAAAGAAAGTATACTTGAAATGTTGCAGTGATAGAACGCGCGCGGAATTAAGGCCCACAAGCTTTAATTCTTTCATTTTTAGAATTAACACCCGTGGACTTTAATTTTCTTTTAAAGCAGCATTAAAGTCCACGGATCTTAATGCCACTAGATCGAAGGCTTTAAGTCCATTTCGAAAAAGAATTAAAGCCCACTGAAAAACGTAAAGGTTACTATCGTGAGTCTCTATTTCATTTGACTGGATTTTATTTTAATGTATCCAACTATGAAATCTCTCCGAATTCAGAATTTTGCATATACTAATATTACAAATAAATGTTACGGAAAAGACGGTAATACCCTGATTTTGAATCCAACTCTAAAAGACCTCCTACTTTCGAATCTCACATATATTAGTTCATATTTTGTGGAAGGTATATAATTCTGAATT
The DNA here is from genome assembly GCA_947095535.1 of Poecilobothrus nobilitatus. NCBI lineage: Eukaryota > Metazoa > Arthropoda > Insecta > Diptera > Dolichopodidae > Poecilobothrus > Poecilobothrus nobilitatus. The sequence goes on from OX352774.1 coordinate 73,864,687, forward strand.
TATAATCATCTCGAAAATCCCACCAAATTATTTTTTTATACATACATATTTCAACATCAAAGAATATAATACAATCTTCAAAAAAGGCAAGAATTTACAAAGCTTTACTTTAAATGGAGTATAAATACTCCACTCTAAATACAACGAGTTATGTTCTTCCATAAAATGAAATTATAATTATTATAGTGAAACATTAGGTACATATTATAATAATTAATATTAATTTTTAACAAAGACAATTTAGAAAAAATGTTCTTATTCAAATTAAATCAACACCGGTTTTCCATTATACTTAAATAGAGTTGGGATATGCGTTTGCTCTATTTATTCTGTTACTTTCTTCTTTTAATAACAAAAAATAGTGTGGATCTTAATTTCAAATCAAAAAGAATTAAAGCCCGGCGATTTTAATCCCTTTTAATTATGGACTTTAATTCCAATTGAAAAAGGAATTAAAGCCCAAAAGTTTTGGAATTAAAACCCGCGGGCGTTTTGTCATTATAAACCATTTGAATTTTATTTTTAGATATAAAATTTGTAATATAGGTATAAAATTTATCATATTTTCATGTAATATGTATTATAGCTCTTTATTAAATTTTAATTAGTGGTTTAAGTTGAAAATAAATAATAAAGACATTCCTACAAGATCCTTTGTAAAAAATTAATTCGGTTTAAATAATATTAAAATAATTGCTATTCAGTCGTGTAAGGATTGTATATATTACGATAGAATATTATTGTCTATTTACTTCAATTAAGCAAAGATTATTAAACATATTAATAAACTTTTTGCCACACTTCATTTTAATTAAATTATAATTAAAATTTTAAAACAATTTTCATCTTATTTGATTACAAATTCTTTTCTTCCTTTGAAATCTAGATTACAAACTTTTTTGAAAATCGGACAATTTGTATTATTTGTATTAATTGAAAATTTAAATGATTTATTAAACAAAAATTAAATTAGATGTTTATTCAGAAAAAAATAAGGAAGAGTGTAGAGTAGTTAGGATACCGTTATGAAGATAATATACACTATTTCCATAAAACTTGATCATCTTTGACAAAACTGCAGATATTTAATATGCAGATTATTTGTATCAAAAACTGCAGATTATCGAACCTGTTTCACAGAACTTATTGCCATAAAACTAGATCATGTTTTAGAAGATTTCAAATTTATAGCTTAATTAATTTCTAAGATAAGCAAGCTTTTAAATAGATACCCTCAGTAAACAGATTTTCAAAAAATATCAGATTTCTAACTTCATTTTAAATAACAAATTTTACAAAAGTTGTTAGCATGGGATTTAACATCTCTTCGAAAAATTTTAGATACCTAGCTTCAAAAAACACTGAATTATTTTCATATAAAGAAAAAAATGGTATGGCAACAACGGTACTGAAGCACGTCAGTCAAACTTGCAGAATTGTTTGCAAGTACTGTGTTCAAAAATTGATTCAAGTACTTTGAAAAGTACTGTGTTCAAAAATTGATAGTCTTACCTATTTTATTTTTTTTAGTCATAGTACTAACGGGTGGACGGAAGTACATGTTTTAATCGATTCCAAAATCGATTTTGATCCGATCCATACACTTGAGTCTATATCTAACTTGGCTCCTTTAAGGTGTTACAAAAGTAATGGTAAATTTATTATGCTCTTGAAAATACGTCAATACATGTATAAAAATTACAGGTGACTTAGAAATATTTGTAAATATTTGCAGAAAATAAATTTGTTTGTGTGTTCTGGAAACTGCGCCAAAAAAAAAAAAATGATTTAGATTTTAATTTAGATCAAAAACTTTTTTTTATTTCACACGTTGAAAAGGAAACTCCTATCCTATCCTGCCCATGGATGATATATTAAAGAAAAATTATCCAATTACCCAAACAATATAGATAACTTCCTAATGGATGACCTTTTAAAATAAAATAAAAACAAAACAGTAAATAAATACTACAATTGCGTATTTTGGTTCATTAACCCAAAAGAATTATAAAAAAAAAGAAAAGAAAAGCGGAAAATAATTTTCATGTTCAATTAACTGCCAAAATATTTGAATAGTAAATTACTTTTCCTATACAATAACGTTAAAAGTTATTATTGATTTACATTTTATAGAACAATTTGTTTATTTTTCCTATTTACAATATTTTTTTATTTTTGTTTGAAGTGAAACGATTCCGGTTTTTGGCACATTTCCAAAAAAAAATTGAAAAAATGTGCTTATTAGTTTCACTCTGTCCGTCCGTCCGTCTGTTTACAAAACTTCTACACAATTAAAGATAGAGTAAAAAACTTTTAACCATGGTTGGTCTCATAAAAGGAATTTTTTTTACCTTTATAAATCAATATAAAAATTATACAGTTTAAATTTAGTATTTAAACTTACCGTTATGTGAAAACCAAATTTTGTAAGATTTTTCTACCATCATAACTCCACTACGCTTTTAGATAGGTACTTGAAGTTTTGAGGTAAGGAAGAACTTTTAGAATTAGTATAAGTTTTCTCAGAATTTTTTGTTTTTTGACTCAAAAATTGAAAATTTCCTATTTTTAGACATTTGTAACTTAGACACCTGTACAATTTTTTCTTCGGCAAGACAGAAAAATTAAAGCTTCTGTAATATATTTTTATCTGTGTTAACGGTTTTTCTAAGTTATATAAGGTTCCGGACTTATAGCTCCTCAAAGTTGCAAAAAAGTCCTATTTTCACATATTTTCTTATTATATGAAATTTTAAAATCTTAGTGCAGCGTCACACAGTTCTAAACAGTTTTGTATTATCTATTGGAAATGTGCTCTTTTAAAAACCTCTTCTACCTTGTTTTTTGATACAATTACAATAGCAACATAAAAATGTTATAGACAAAAATACTTTAAGTCAGAAACTATACAATAATTACAATAATTATGCGAAAATTAGTTTAAATTAAAGAAAATGTATAAGAACAATATTTTTAACTTTTATTCATGCTTTGTATTTTGATTTTTCGGTAGACTAATTAATAAAATGTACACAAATATAAATAATAACGAATAATAATGCTTTTAATAACAGAAACTATATGTTTGAATTAAAAGAATATTATAAAAATTTAGGAAAGCGCAATACATTTTTACAATCAATAAATTGGATTATAAGATTACATAGTAAAATAAATATTGATCTTAAGATTCATAAATAATCAATTCAAAAGGAATGCAAAATTATAATAACGGGTTATTTAAAATAAGTGATATTAAAATATTATCTTTTGTTTAAGTTTCTACAAAAGAAAAAATACTCGTAACTTAAAAAAGAACTAAAGAAAGATATTTTAACCATATTCACCATAGTCAAGCTGCTATTAAAGCCTTGAAATCCAACTCGATTAGCTCATCTGTTGTCAGTAACTGTATCTCATCCTTAAATGAACCAAATGGAACATTGAACAAAACACTAACAAACAGCAAATGTTGGGGATTCTCCAAGAAAAGGAGAATCTCGGAATTCCAATTATAACCTGTAATTATTGGTATGAACAAAATAGCCAAAACACTCACAAACAGGAGTTGGTTCTCTATTAACACTTGCGATGTTTCCAAACTAACATGGTCTAGATTAAATCTTAAACGATGAACTAAACTCTTATCCCTAAATCGCCACAATATTGGTAATTTAATATTGATTTGAACAGAACATTGCCCATCGGCAGACATGCCAGAAAGGTACCGCTTTCCCCATATCATTTTTGCATAATCAATCTTTACCAGTTGTATGAACGCCTTGCTCTAAAAAGAAGAAACTGTCTGGGGAAATTCTTCTTAAGTAACCTTTTGCGATCTGTCTGAGGTAGGCTTAATAAATTTACAGCGCTTTGTAAGAAGCTTCTAAAGGTTTAATTAAGTAAAACACTGATCCGGGGTAACACATCGAGCTAAAACTGACCTAAGTCTTCTGCAGCACCTACCTACCTACCTACCTATCTTGTCCTTCACCTTTTGCATTATCTATTAAATATTCCTATTTTCCTATCATATCTTTTCTCTTGTTCCAACATGTAAATCAATGGTGTAAACGTTTCTATTAGCCTAAAATTTGAACAAATTAGCAAGGGGAAAAAAAATTGCAATATTCTGTAGAAATATGATATTAACATCTTAAAGTATTTTCCTTTTTCTAGGAATAATTAAAGTTAGCCATTATTAAAAACATATTAAAATATTAATTATTGTCTAACTATTATTATTTACTTTCGATTATTTTTTCAATATATATATATACAATATGTTATTATCAAGTAAGGAATACAATTTAAATTGTAAATTTTACTATAATTTACTGTTACGCAAAACTAAAATACACATTATTAATATTATAATACGTTTTGTATGTACCTATACTTGTTTTACATAACATTTTAATTCTTACATAAGATTAAAAAATAAAGACATTGTATATAAACAAAATAAATGTTCCTAAAATAAAATAATATGTTAAAAAAAATATTTTTTAAAATATGCTTTTAGCAAAACCGAATTCGCCCCCTAAAAAGTAGAAAATAAAATTGATTGCAAAACTTTAGCTTTTTTGACTGTTATAATATAAAAGTGAATTGTTGGAATAAGGTTAAATAAAAATCTGGAAAATTTGAGGTTCGTGTTTCTTTTTTATTCCAGCAATTTACTTTTATATTATAACAGTCCAAAATGCTTGCACTAGCAATTCACTTTTATATTATAACAGTCCAAAAAGCTAAAGTTTTGCAATCAATTTTATTTTCTACTTTTTAACGGGCGAATTCGGTTTTGCTAAAAGCATATTTTAAAAAATATTTTTTTTACATATTATTTTATTTTATACTTTTTAGTTTTAAATGAAACACATATGCATGTAATTTAAATTTTAAAAAATATGAAATATTTTTTATTCACACATACATTAATTATTGTTTCTGATATAAAATACGTTTCACAATTTTATACGAAATGTTTAAGTAAATTAAGAGATGTTAAATCGATTCCATTACAGCAAGAGTAAAAATTTTTTATTCCAGTATGTAATTCATAAATAATGAAAGTACCTCGAAAGGTAAAATATGTACCAAAATACTGTGATTATAAATATTACAATCCAATTTTAGTTGAAGCAACATTTCTAACAGGTATGCAAATGATATACATAAATGTATTTTACTTTATATTTTTATAGTATAGTTATTGTAGTATATCGTATATCCAAACAAACATCAAACCTTGAACACCTACCTACTTAATCGCTTAATAAGACCATGCAGTAAAAATTGTTGACAAATATCTTGATTTAAATTATAAACAAATGGAGCGGAACAAAATAATTTAGGAAATTAGTTTAACATAATATTATGTGTATCCAGCCATTGGTGCAGTGGTTGACGCACCGCTTCTCATTCATAAGGAAATGAGAGGTCTCGGGTTCGATTCCCGGCTGGGTACAATAATTATAAATTAAAAAAAAAAAAATATTCATATATCGCAATATATAAATACTTTATAATATATCATTATATCACGTACACATTCTTACCAGGAAACAGGGGTTATAGCTACCTGGCACATTTATGTACCACGGTACCTGAATATAAATAAATAAATAAATATTTTGTACATACGCACGTACATATTTACATACGTAGTTTTGTACGTGCGTATTTTTTGTGTTGACAAAATTTTGTTTGTAAATCATAATGCGTAATGCGCAAAAGCATAATTTTGTAATGATCTTTACTTTTTATATTCTTTTCTATGTACAAAACTAATATTATGTATGTATGTTGTTTTGAATTTGGCAATTGGAATTATTTTGAATAAAATTTTATTTGTATATCTATATACACAATATACATAAATGTTCCTAAATGAAACACATAAAACATTAATTTTTAACGACATGCATATTCAATATGCAATAAACAATGTTGACAACAAATATTCTGATTTAAATCCTAAACAAATGTTTTAAAACAAAATAATTTAGCAAAATAAAAATATTGTACCTATATACTTTGTGTTTTGCTAAATTCTAATACAAAATACATGTGCACATCAAGATTGATTGAACTAAATTATTATAGGAGGAAAGATCAAATAATATGTGTATATTATACATAAAATTTTATTAAAAAAATGTTGATGAATACAGTTAACAAAAAAAAAAAAATGTACGTACACGAATTGGATTCGAACCAAATTACTCTTACTTTCAAAACCTGTACACTCTCCTCTGCACTATACAACACTTAAATATTTAATGAACATATTACGAACATAAAATCTTAATTTTTAACCATGCATATTCAATATGCATTAAAGAATGTTGACAGCAAATATTTTGATTTAAATACTAAACAAATGTTGTAAACAAAATAACTTAGCAACATACATAAAAATATTGTATGTATGGATTGTGTTTTGCTAATTATGCTAATACAAAACACCAGGAAAGATCAAAAATATAATGTGTATGTTTGTATGCATGAATAAGAGATATAAAATGTAAAATTCATATATACAAAATATATACATATTTTATTCAAAAAATGTTGATGTATAGATAGTTAAAAAAAAAAAAAAGTTGCATGTGAACTCGATTCGAACAACATGACCCACACTTTTGAAACCTGTACACTTTCCTCTGCACCATACAACACTTATAAATGTTGCTAACATATTACGAAGATAATGAAAAGCGTGACAGAATGACAAATAAATAAATAAATAAATAAACCGACACCGACGAGTTAATATAAAAGCATATAACTAATTTTAAATAAATAGATATACTTTAGGAAAAATTTTAAGGAAACAAGGACATTTTCCTTAAAATTTTCTCGAAAGTATACTTATTTAAAATTAATAAAAGGAAACTAGTTTAAATATTTGTTTGTTTCAAATAATATTTATTTTAGAAATAAATTAATTAAAATCGATTTTTCATCGAGAAGTAGATTTTAATGGAAAATCTATTATAACTTAATTGTAATTGTTTTAATGTAAAACCTGATTCTACCTATATTCTAAACCATATGCTATAGCAAACAAAAAATTACTTTAATAATAAGTAGTATGTAGTGGTTAGTAAAATTTATAAAATATTTTTGAAAATGTTTAAAAATCTCAAATTCGGGTTCGTTAAATACGGTCACTTGTAATAAAGTCAATTGTCATAAAGTCAAAAGCTCTGATGTATTTCGTGATGAATATTTCAACTGAAATTTATTATTATTGTGATGAATTTTTCAGCTGAAACGTCTCTATACGGCTTATATCGGTTATACCTTTTACCACTTATACTAATTTGTTTATTTAATTTGTTGAGGTAAAGGTTTAGAAATTAAAAATTAATAATTCTTTTTTCCAGGAAATATTTTCTCTTTTCTTTTAACCACTTTTTAACAATAAAAGTGAAATAAAAATTAGAGTGCCTATTTTAGCCAGAAAAAAGAAATTTTTGCAAAATTGGGCTCCATGAGTTCTTATATCCTAAAATAAAAATAAAAGTGAAAATATGTGTTGTAATAAGGCCATTTTTATGATAAAAACCAGGTGGTAAAGGTTAACTTTGACCAGCATAAAAATGTTAAGAAAAAAGCGTCAAAGTTAGAATAACTAAGTAATAAGCCGCAGTCAACGTTAATGGTTTTAATCAACTATGAGAAAACAGGTGGTCAAAGTTTGAATAACCCCAGTGAAAGTTTGTGGTTTTAATGATGAATATTAAATTCTCAATATAAGAAAACAATTTAATTTTTTGATCAATATATGTCAATGTTACCCTACCTGATCAAAGTTAGACAAGTCGTCGATAGTCAATATTTTTGAGAATATTTACATGTTTATCAATAAAAAGGTTTTAATTTTTACAATTTTCGAATCAAAAAATTTTTTGAATTTTTTTAGTAAAAATCGGAATTCCAAAAAAAAAATCTGAAATTATTTATTAAAAATCTGAATTCATTTAGTAAAACTCTGTATTCCAAAAAAAAAAAAAAATTTGAATTTATTTAGTAAATACCTGAATTTGACCAGAAAATGCTATAGATAAAATCAATAATTTGTTTCGATAGCATTATAATTTGTTTTGATAGTTTGGGAATAGCAAACCCCTCTAGATTTATAATAATTTACTTTTATATTGCATACATAAATCCATTGTTTTTAAAAAAAGAGTTAATTTAATTTGCTGAATTAAGGGTTCCAAAATTATAAAATTAATAATTCATTTTTTAATTATTATTTTCATATTACAACAATTCGTAAGATAAGTCATACATTTTGTTTTTTTTTAATTTAAATTGAATTATCTTATCAAAATGAAGAATAATTACAAAGAATTTTAAATTGCATTATTCAATTTAAATTTAATATTATTTATATTATTTTGTGTTTTTTTTTTTTCCTTTTAAAGATACATATTTTCTTTCATGAATTTTTAATGTTAATTAAGAACTACAAAAATTATGACGAATATAAAAGATTTTTTTTTAATGTATACAAAATAAACAGCCTTTTTATTGTTATGTACAGGATTAACTTTTAACAGCATACAAATAAATAATAAAATAAGTAGGGCACTTATGATATTTTATTTTTTCTTTAAGAAGATTTTAAGTTAATTCGGGGAATTAAAATAATAAATGAGGTGGAAAAAAAAAAAAAAAACAAAACAAAATTTAAAAAGGCAAATAAAAAACAAATTATTTATATTCATTTTGTTTGTAAAAAAAAATTCATTTGGAAAAAAATGTAAAATAAAAAATGAACAACAAGAGATTTTTAGCATATTTTCAATATCCGTTTTTTCGTCTGTCCGTTCGTCTTGTCTGGATGGTTTACAAAACTCCTGCTCGGTTTAAAATAAAGCAATGATATTTTAGCTGCATCGCAAAAAAAAACATTTTTTTGGAACAACTTTTTTCTGTAACTCCATCCGTTACGAAACTGCAGTCTCTCGAAGTTCGATAGTCCTATAATTAAGTTGTTATAACACAAGTTCTATAATGTGTATCATCAAATTATATATAATAGTTACAAGTTATATATAACGTAATTTGAAAACCCCCAACGATTGCTGGTTTTATTAGCTTTATAAATATATACTTTTGCAATACACTATTTTAATTTAGCGTTATGTGAAATTAATGTTTTGCAAAATATTTCGGCCTCTTACCAAACGGTTTATTTTAGAAACTTCAAATTTTAGATCTTAGATTTTAAAAGTTAGATCTTAGGAGCTAAGTAAGGAGACTTATAAGAGTTCAAAAACTGAAAATTCACTATTTTTAAACACTTGTAACTAAAAAATTTACACACAATTTTTTGAAGTAAATTTAAATACAAATTTAAAACTCCAATATTATTGTTTGATATATAGACGCAAAATTTGTATGTACGAATTATAGAAAAACAATAGACCTTTCCAAAAGAAAAGTAAAGAAAAATAGAAAAGATTGTTTTTTTTTTTCAAAAATGTTAAACTTTGAACTACAATATCTCCAGAACGGCAACACCTATCGTCACCAAATAACTGTTAAAATATTTTTCAGATTACTATCTTATAAGATAAAAAAACCGAATACATATATATCTTACAGATTATCAGATAAAACGGTTTTTATATAAAAACACTAAAACAACAAGGATAAAATACGCCATTAAGGATATATATTTCTGGAAAGGTGGTAACACCATGTATCTTTCAGATATAGTCATTTGGTCCTACGCGGATACAACATTTAACATAGTATCCTCCAACTATTATTATTAATATAGAGATGCCTTCAAATTGATAAAAGTGTGATTTGATATTTTCTATTTTTTTCTAACCAACATAAATCTAACAAAAATCACAATTTTTTTTTATGATTTACATACATACAAAATATGTACAATGTATTTTTAAAACCGCGCTTGAAATTTTATTCTCCGCTACGTTATTGCTTCCTAAACAATAAATATATTATTCTGGCTAAATAAACGGGAAAACATTAAGAGTGGTATGTATATCTTCCTGTAATAGGTATTCTTTGATTATTACAAAATGAATTAATATACAAGATATATATATATATACCTACATGCGTCCGTCAACATGTTTAATTTTGGAGATGTGATGTGTTTTTTATAAACTCCTGGATTTTCCCACCACTTGTTTTTTTTTTTTTTTGGTTTTTGATTTTTTGTTTTGATTTTCACATTTATGTTTGCTTTTGGGTATTTTCGTAATAAACTGAATATATAAATCTTTTGTCCTTTTCTTTGAAAGTTAATTCCTTCATTTTGTTTTCCATATTTTTTATGTTTCTTTTATTAAGGTGAAATTTTTTGTAATATGAATAAGGACATTTTATATTTGCATGTTGCATGTTGTTTTTTTTTTTTTGTGAAAATTTTCCATATTTTAAATAGTCCACTAGTGTTTCTTGTCTAATACATTTTTACATTCACAAATTTCAATCCTAAAAAATACTAAGAAATTCTTTTTATAATCAAAGGTAAGGATTGTAAGTAATAATCCTAAAAGTATGCTATAATTGTACTTTTATATGAAAGCCTTTTTTATTGAAACTTCTCTTAATCAAAACTTAAAAAAAAAATTTAGTTTTTATTTACTGAAAAATTAACCTTAACCAGATTTAATAAAAATATGGCCTAAATTTGAACATTATTATGGAAAAATAATTTAAAAAATACGAAATTTTATTTCAAAGTACATATTCACTTTTTTTAGACTTTTTAAAAATTATAACATTTTTATTTTTCCTGAAAAGCGTAAGAAAAAGTGAATCAAATTTGAAATAAAATAAAAAAAAAAACAAAAATTAAATAAGATTTTTTTTTATTCATTTTTGCAGAGAATTAAGTAAAAACGAATAGCGTTAGTGGCAATCATTATTTTATATCTTTTATATTTTTATTTTATACTTTTTATTTTATTTTTTTTATTTTTTTTTCTTATTTTAAACAAATTTTAATTCACTCTAACGTAAATCAATTAAATACCCTTAAAAAGTGAATAAAATTTACAAATTAACAAATACTCAAAAATTTCACGTACAATATTAAAGCAATATTTACACAATCTTAAATTTTAAAATAATATTCTCTTAATTAAAATCAAATTTAATGGCAATATTTAAACAAAAAAAAAAAACAAAATAGAAAATTTAAAAAAATTTTTAGTGCAAAATAATTATAAATCAGAAATAAATTGCAATACTATAAAACAAATAATATAATATTGTAAAAGCAACAACAACAACAAGAATAAACAAACATAACCTTATATAGTTATAGCCATATATTTCATCTTTTCTGTGATATTTAACGTTTAAATAAAAAATTTAAAGACTTGAACAAAAAAAAAGTTTGTTTTCTATATAAAATAAAAGATAATTTTAAAATTATTCACTTAAATTTGAATAATATTATTATATATATATATATACATATATATATATATGTATATATATATATAAATATAAATAGATATGTGTGTATTATGTATTGATTAAAAACCAATACTAAATAGATAGAAAATTTTTAAAATATGTTTAAAACAAATTAAAAATAATAAACAGACAATGAAACAAAACTTTAAACAAAATTTTGCTCAAATTAAAAGACTAAAGAAAAAAGCATAAAAAAATTATTAAAAACTAAAAACATTTTAAAATACATGGCAATACTTAAATTACATAAAAAAGCAAATCCGTCCAATTCCTGTACAGTGTATAACCAACATTAATTCAAATTCAAATAAAATTCAATGGAAATATTTAATATTTTAATTCTGTAAAAAATAACAAAAACAGCTAGTCTAGATGGCAGAAATCAGTGATTATATTAAATTTGAAGTAATAAAATTAAAAAAGTGTTACCAGACTATACGAAAACAAAATAAAAAATCATATGCTTTAACAAAAAGGTGATATAATTTTACATAAACTTAAAATAGACAATATTGAAAAAAAAAATTAATAAATTTTTTAGTTCAAATTTTTTTTTTTCCTCACTTTATTTTCCATATAACGTAAAAAAAGAAATTCATATTAAAAAAACAAAACAATAATAGTGTAAACATTAAATATCAATATTTTTTTAGCTGCTTTGACTGCTTTCAATAAATTGAAGCAATCAATGTGCAGCACAACCGTCAGCAAAAATTGCAAATGCTGTCGGTTGTTTTAAGTGCAACAACGATTAAAATGAATCGAGGAGAGCAAGAAAATCTCTTTAGGCAGTCGCATAATATCCGACTGCTACAAAATGAAGCAAAAGCTGTACGACAATTACTAAATACAAATTTTGGTGGTGGTGGTAGTGTGAGTGGTCCCCAAACAAATTCAAATCGTTTTGGTACAACATTATCACCAACAGCAACATTATCATCACGTAGTGCAACAGCTATGCAACAACAGCATCAACGTAATCGTGGCTTTTCATATGGTAATATACATCAAGTTAGTAATTTATATTCACAAGCATATAATTCACGTTCATTTGGTGAGGATCGTCCTTTTGGTAGTGCTCCATCAGATGATTTAGTTTTATCGGTATTAAAAACCCCATTAAAAGAAATTCCTCAACCACCAGCAGCTTTATTAATACAAGCAGCAGCAGCTGCTGCAGCGGCAACAACAATGACAGCAGCAACATCATCAACAACACCAAGTCAACATTCATGCGCTTATACAGCATTACAAGGTTCAGAAGATGAATTAGTTGATGATATTGAATCAGCAACACCAGATATATTAGAAACAAAAAGTCATCATCATTATTCACAACAATCACATTCATCATCAATATCACCATTTAATTTTTTAAGAAGGTTTCGTCCCGGACGTGGCGGACCACGTTTTGAACCACATCATAAACGTGTACCGACACCGATTCGTCGTAAGAGTCGTGGTCGTACTAAATTAGATAGTGAAGATATATTAGATAATTTAGCAGCAGAAAGAGATGGTGAGTATTTTTTTTTCTATTATTAAAAGAGTCCATTTGAACCAAACTATCAGTTTTGGATTTATTAATTGGAAATAAAAACTTTTTTTTTGTCGGATTATGTAATTTAATATTAAAATTTTCTATCAATTGTTTGTTAATAAAATCAATAATTATCAATCTTAAAATTAAAAAGGACTCGTTTAGTATTTACGAGAAAAAAAACAAATTTATTAATTAATTCTTTTCTTTTAAACAAAATAATAGATGACTTGGATGCAGCTGAAGACAACGATCCAACATTACCACAAGATCCGACTGCACCAACTGGTATACCAGATCCATATTATCCTATTGCACTGCCAATTGATCAAGCATTCAAAGCCAAATATGTTTTCCATCATAGACGTGGCAAAACATTTCAAGAAAAATGTTATGTATTCCTTGAACATCCTGGCGGATGGTGTTGTTTTCTGTACCATTTTTCAGTGTAAGTTCTTTTCAACAAAATATAAGAATAATAAATTTATTTATAAAACTGTATACTGTATTGATTAATCCGGTCTAATAAACAATCATATAAAAAAAAGTATAACTACACAACTGCCTTATAAAGAGTTCAAAATATTTGTTAACAATGAATTTGATCCAGTTGAATAGAATACTAATAGAAAATTCAACTTTCTACTCAGACATACCAGAAGTATGTACAACGATATGTTATTTAAGAAAAAAATGTGTAAAAGGAAACATCATAGAGTAAAAGATACTTTAACGAAAGAAATTTCGAAACTAGATTAATGAGAATGGAAATTGAGCGATTTTACTAAAATAGAATTAGAGAAATTGTTATGGCGAAATGCTTATTCTTATTGCAGTAGTTAGTCAAACTAATCAAAAGCCGTATGATCATTTTTCTTTTGATTATGCTCGATCGATACTTGAACTCAAAACACTTCTCTATTAAATTTAATAATAAGTTGACATCTTAAATTTCTAATAAATAATTTACTCTTTTGTTATATAGTTAAGACGTACCTACAGCTGTAAGGATTATCATATTTTGTTTTACAAGAATTTTAGAAAAGTTTTAATAATCCTTCTTGAAATTCGTTTTAAAATTGAAGGAAATAATATTAATCAATACTTGACATTAAAGATGTAAATGAACCGAATCTTAAAAATTTCATTTAAATTCAACTTTAATCCGATTACTCACACCTCAATGTGAAAATTGGATAACCAATGAACATATAGCTGTTCCACCACAGTCCAATAAAAAGTAAAATTATTTATGACTTATGATACACGATCTGTAGATAACATGATATGGGTTGAAACAGATGATGGCCAGTGGAATTGAATCCTTTAAATACACACAATTCATAATTTGAACTTTAGAATACCATACAAATAGAATAGAATATCATACTATCCCAAATTTGGTAACAAACATATAATAATAACAAATTTTCTAAAGAGCGAATATCTCCTATTTTCATTTAACTTTTTTGTTAATTTAATATTAATTTAAAATTATATCTCTTTAACAAAATAATATTTTCTTTTACTAAAACTAAAAAAGTTATTAATATCTATAAATAAGAAAGAGTATAGGTCAACTCTTATGTTTCAATTCTAGGATACCAGCTCGAATCCAAAATACATATGCTGTAAAGATAAAATTTAATCATATTTTTCAAAACTCCAGATATTCAACTTAATTAAGTGCACAGAAATATCGGCCTGTTACGCCAAACTAACGAAATTTTTAAAAGTTGTTACCATAAAACTTCATCATCCTTTACAAAATTATTTAGCTTTATTAAGCACCAAGATATAAGAATATAAATATCGTAATTTCTCCAACCTATTATGTTAGACTAATTAAATTTTGCAAAAGTCATTGGCATACAACTTAACTTCTCTTAACAAAATTTCAGATACTTAATTAGATAATTAAACATTAGGTTATTCTCATATACAAAAAAAAAGAAGTTGAATAGTTGCTATTCAATCCCGCTTTCCGAACTTTTTCATTGAAATAACCAAACTGGTATTTATATAAAAATACAATGGTAAAAATTTAATAATCCTAGCAATATATTCTTTTAAATTATCGTGCGGACTATCGAACTAACCCACATAACTTAATCAATTAAAATCCTCAGACAAAAATATATATACTTTTCGATATCAATTTCTTTTAAGGTGTCATAAACATAATGACAAATTTATTATATCCTTCATTTGAGTATAAAAATAAAAACCAATAATATAAAAAAAAAAATTTTAACACAAGGTAAAATTTTAAACATCTTCTATATATATATATATATTATACCATATGTATTTAACAGAAATCTCAAGATAATTAGTTTTCAATTCATAAGATAGGAATTCAAGAAGAAGAAGAAGAAGAAGAAGAACACGAAGAAGAAGTAAAGTATTAATCAATAAATAAAAATAATTCTCATGTTTAAGTGTTGTAAGATTTTCATTATATAACTAATACTGTACTTACTTATGACGTATTTCTCTTAAATCCCACAAGAAATACAAAATAATGTACATTATAATTTAATATTATATAGGTGTTAAAATTATTCAATTTATAAAAATAATTTAAAAAGTCATGTAAGATAAAAATATAATTAAAAATTAATCGAAGAAAATTTTTTAATTGTTTTTTATTGCTAATTGACATGTTAAATTAAGAAAAAATTTCAATTGATTTTTTCAATAATTTTATAAATTTTCTACAAAATTTAAATAGAATATTAAAGATTGCATTAAATTTAATAATTATTGCAAGTCACCTTGAAAGTTGATAACATATTAACCAAAATTAAAGTATCAAATCAATTAATGAATAATTTAATCAAAGTTAAACGAAGGAAAAACAAATATATTCCAATTTAATACATCATATTTAATTACGAGGAAATTAGAAATTTTAATTAAAATGAAATTAATATTTAAAAAAATTATTACAAAAAAAAAACAACATAACATATTTACAAGAAAATTGAGTATATTAACATTTTTGTTATTTTCACATTATAAAATTTTAATTTATATGTTATTAGCGCTCACATTGCATTTTGCTGTTTCCTTGATTTTAGATAATTGTGGATGTCATGAAAAACTTTGTAAAAGAAAAGATATTCCTTTTGATTAAATATTTAATTTTTTTATAAATTATTTTAAATTAAAAACAAATTTTAATCATAACATAATATTCAAGTTATATCTTAACTCAAAGAAAAAACATTCTATTACTTTACCAGCAGAAATCAGCAGATAATCTGAGAAAATATTTTTACATAATGAGTAAAAATATCTGTAAAAACTAAAATCGTATACGAACAATTACAAATAAAAACCTACCGAAAAATTCTACAGCCGATTCTAATAAACAGATGTTTTCTTTGCTGCAGTGACAGAACACCCGAGATAATAAATTACGCGGACTTTAATTCCAAAACTTTTGGAATTAAAGCCCGCGGTCGTTAATTTTTTTTTCAATTGAAATTAAAACTCATAATTAAAAGGAATTAAAACCTGTGGGCTTTAATCTCTTTTGAATTGGAATTTAGACCTACACAATTTTTTGTTATTAAAAAAAGAGAGTAATAGAATATGTAGAGCAAGCGCATTGAGAGGGATTTTAGAATTAAATTCAAAATCAGGATTATACGCCTTTTACAGAATATTTAGATATATGCATATGCGCGAGTGTCGAATTAGGAGGATTACATACATATTCTGGAAAAAGCGTATAACACTGATTTTGTAACCAACTCTAAAATCTTGTCTAATTCAGAAAATCGCATATGCATATATATTTAAATATTCTGTAAAAGGCGTATAATCTTGATTTTGAATTCAATTCTAAAATTCCTCCCAAAATCTCTGAGCGCTTAACAATGAGACTCATTGAAGTTAGTCAAAAGTTCCAATGAGACTTCTGACCATGAGACTTCCGACATGTAATCAAATAAAATCCAGTTAAATGAAATATAGACTCATGATAATAACCATTGTATTATTCAGTAGGCTTTAATTTTTTTTCGAAATGAATTTAAAACCCACGATCTAGTGGAATTAAAACCCGTGAAAAGGATTTAAAACCCGCGACGGTTATTTTCCTCGGGCGTTCCGTCACTGCACCGTTTGTTTTTTATTTATCGGATGAAAAAAAAAAAATTTCGGTCATCGTTCAAAATTAATTTATTTGTAATTTTAGTTTGCGCTTTAAAATTTATAAAAATCGTTTGATTTGATAGAAATTTCCTAGGAAATTCCCAACGATTTCAAATCACGATTATATCGGAGAATTTTACTGAAATCAGCCGATTTATCTACAACATAATAAGTGCTGAACGATATTTATCTGTCAAATATTTTTTGTTTTTTTTTTTTGTTTATTTTTAAGATTTTTATCTGTCAAATTGATCTTTTTTTTTTCTTTTAGTTAGTGGTAAAATAAAAAGATATCGAAAAGATTTGTCTGACAGTTTTATCGGTCGATTATCTGTTTAAGATATACTGGACGAAAAATCGTTTAAGGTATACGTGCCTAATATTTTTTAAAATTTTATCTAGTTTTCTTTTAAAAAGTGTATAAAAAACATAAACAAAAAATATGTAAAAAAAATTACCTCAATTCAGAGCCAAATTTTGGTGTTACGTACCACAAGTCTGACAAAATATTATTTTAGAAGGATCCGCAAAGAAAGATTTTATATATCCGTATATCCATATATATTTAGAGTCGCGTTATATATATATGTATATGAATTTCATTTTATGATATTTGTATATAAGGTATAAGTTAAAATTTTTATGAATTTCAACACCAATCAGAACGAATATAAGAAAAACTTTTCCTGGGATTCAAATCTGGGCACATCGAACGTGAATTCTGCACTCTAATTCTGCACGTTGCCATTCAGCAGTTAATTTGTTTCCAATTATATTTAAAAAAAATAAATGAATTACTTTTAAGATCTAAATAATAAATTAGTGTTTTTAATTTAAAAAACCGAAATAAATAAATATAACTACGAATTGAAGCTGTCTTTTGTTCCTTTTCGTCTTGATTAATTTCCCTTTTACAAACTAAAACAAAAAAATCTTAAATACATAACTAAAAAATTTTACAACATTAAAAAATAAAAAAAAATCCTTTGGAATTTGTTTTTGATTTTCATTCTAATTCATTTCCTTTTTTTACGGATTAAATCATCCAACAAAAACAATTAAAATCTTATTCGCAATATATTCAACTCTTGTAACAAAAACCTAGATGCAGACCACATAAACAACATGATATATTTACACAAAGTTTTTCCACAACTTAATACATATACGTATATGAGTATTTTTTCATACCAATTCTATATTAAAAATTTTTATAAAAAAAATAATAAAAAGGATTAAGCTTGCTTCCTTTCAAAATTAATGCTAATCAAAGTGCTAAGCGCCGAAAATTAGGTAGTTTTTGTCTAAACATTTTATAAATTTCAAAATCATAAAATTAAAAATTACAAGACAAATCTAAACGAACTGAATACAATAAAGCAAATCCTTACAAAAACAAAAGGTTGTGTTCACTTTCACCCATTCACCCAAAAATAAAAACAAAAATAACCCAACAATGAATTAGACACCAGACAAAGAAGACAAAAAGGACTACCTGTTAATACTAATACCTTATAGGAAATAGAAAATATATTTTAATCACAATACAATACAACTACATGATACCAAGAGAGTTAATCCGGAAATTCTTTAAAAGGAACAGAGAAGATTAAAAATAAAAACAAAAATGATAAAAAAAAACCAAACCAAATACCTATAACAGAATAAGTCGAAAGATCAACATTATTTCTACTAGAAGGCACAACATTTATATTTTTTATATATGGCTACTTATTTTACAAATTCTTAGTAAATATAAATATTTTTTTTTCATCTCTGGATTATAATCAAAATGTGTTTTACTACAATATAAACTTACATTTTAAAATAAATTAAAGTTCTTTTCTTCAAACGACATGAAAAAGTTTGAACCTGAATAAATTTTATCTAATGACTTTACAAAGATTACGCATTTAAGACAAGTGGTAAGTTTTTCTTTTCTATTTGTCCTTTGATATTATTGCACCTACCACCTACCGTAATATTTAGAGCTTAACTTTTAAATTTACACTTGATTGGTAAGATATGAAATAACGTATCATGGAGATTAGGTAGATAGGTAGCAACAAGTAGATATAATTAAATAATATAACTTCAGAAATGAATTTCATGAATTCAGCTGAATTTTTTCAATATAAAAAATATTGAACTTTTAGAAAGTTGCGAACGTTTTTCTAAAAAACGCAGAATGCAAAACTAATTTTTTTTAAAAGCGTTTATCCCAAAAGACAATAAATACATACAGACAAAAGAAAAAGACCACAGAAATTTTGAGACTTGCAACAAAATTTTGTAATTTTTCTTTTAATTTTATATCTAAGCTGTAAAAGCAGATGTAAAATGATAATGTTGAAAAAGATAAAAACGTGGCAATAAATTTCGTAAGGGGGAATTATTATTACAACATGTGTGGGATTCGAAACCGCACTCCCTCAGTATTTACAGTGTATTTTATATGCTCTTACCCACTTGACAAACGTTGTCTCAGGTTTAGTTTTTACTTTTAAATTGAAAAATAAAATTATATAGGTGCCTAAGTTACATGTGACTAAAATTAACTAATTTTCGATTTTCTACTATTAAAGGAACAGAGGAAATTAAAAGAAAGAATTTCTGAGATAACTTACAACTAATTCTAAGAGATATTTCTCCTCTCAGGTTTCATTTTAAAATTTTAACTAAAAGGATGGCATAGCATTTAGAAAGGTACCAAAATTTTATTTTTAGATAACGGTAAATTTAAATACTAAATTGCAAAAAAATTATATAATTTTAATATTGATTAATAAAGCTTAAAAAATTTCCTACCTCTTGGAGTTTTCAGATTGAACATAAGATATACATAAATTTCAAAATAGAGTTTTTTTTTAACTTTGAGACTCCGTTGTAGCTCCGTAGTTTATTAGGCTAGATAACAACAATATAAACCTTTTTAAAGAGATCCATTGTCTTAAAGTCTTGTAATCATACAGACCGATGGAGGGACAGTATAAAACTAAAAAAAATTAATTTTAGAAAATTTTATTCAAAAAAATGTTCTAAAAAAACTTAAAACCGAACTGAAAATAACAAATTTCTAACTAAATTAAAAAAAAATTACGATTTAAAATTTATTGGAAAAAAAAAAATTAAGTTTATAGTATTAAAACTTAAAAATTTATTTAAATTACTTTTTAGATACAATTTACAAAAATATTTTTGTAATAAATAACCCATATTTAATCTTTAATCATTAAATGTTGAATATTAAATTACATGTAAATTATAGCCCTTAACTTATATTATATGAAACGTACCAATTTTGTATATTCGTGTAATTTTTTTGACATTATAGTTTTATAACTAGAAAATTTTCAGAATCCATATATAAATTTCCAATCACAAAAAAAAAAAAAGGGTTCATTTACTATAAAGTTTATTAGAAATTAATTTTTTTTATACTCTACACGACTACACCTAAAGTATAGGGTATATTAACTTTGGTATGGTGTTTGTAACCACCAAAAGGAAGCGAGTTAGGTATAGACATGTATATATATTCTGAATCAGGATCACCGCCAGAGTCGATTTAGCGATGTCCGTCCGTCCGTCCGTACGCACGATAACTCAAAAAATAATGATGCTATCTTGATGAAATTTATATAGTAGGTTACTAATTACGAAAGAAAGGCTAAGTTCGAATCTGGACAAAATCCGTTAATGAGTTCGGATTCTGGAAGCTTCCGAATGATTCCGGAGCAAACGAGATTATCTCCAAAAGCAACAAAGATAGAACCTTCAAATTTTGTACAATGATGTTTCTTGCCGTTCGATTTATGTCTCTGAAATTTAAGAGGATTTGGTCTTTGGGTTCGGATTTTGAAAGCTTCCGAACGAGCCTCAGAGCAAATGATATTATCTCCAAATGCAACAAAGATATAACCTTTAAATTAGGCAGAATGGTGTTCCTTCATGTTTGATTTATGTTTCTGAAATTTGTGAGGATTTGGTCCATGGGTTCAAATCTTGGAAGCTTCCGGACGAGCCCCAGAGCAAACGAGTATATCTCCACAACCAACAAAGATAGAACTTTTATTTTTAGTACAAAGGTGTTCTGTTATGTTTCCTTTTCTGTAAAATTGGAAACTGACATTTGAAAGAATTTGAACCATGGGTTCGTATTTTGGAAACTTCCGGACGAGCACAAGAGCAACGAGTATATCTCCAAAGCCAACAAAAGTAGAACCTTTAAATTTAATAGAATGGTGTTCTGGCAAGTTTTCTTTATGTTCCTGAAATGGATTCGATGAATTGGAGTGGCAATTCGGGTAGCTGACACAAACCTCCCAAGGACTACCAATCTTCGAAAATAATTAAGATAGAAACTTAAAATTTTATACAAGGGTGTCAAGCATATCCCAAGCGGATGCCTCTTTTACGTTCTTGAAATTCGAGTTGAATAAGACAGAAAAGGGAAGAAGTTCAAGCAGCTGCCAAAAACACTTATGGATTTTTAATTTAATTCAAATTATTCAGGTGTAGGGTATTAATAAGTCGGTTGCATCGACTTACTGTTACATTTACTTGTTTTTTTTTTAAATCGACATTTTTCATATGAAATTTATACATTAAATATTCCATATGTGAACATGTTAAATAATTTTAAATAAAATACACTATAATATACATTTCGTTTTATATTTATATATTTTATTCTATTTTCTAAATTAAGAAATTTAATCATAAAATGGCTTTACATAAAAACAAATGTAATTTTAAATTATAAAAATTGGTAATCAAACAATAAATGTTAAATAATAAAAATATAGTAATATTAAAAACACCCACAAACATTATTGTAAATTATTAGATACCTTATATTTATCAATCAAAAAAAAGAAAAAAATAACCAATTTATTATATTTTATCAGTTTCTTCAAGGTTCATTTTAAAACAGAAGAAATTTTACAAGAATAGTTTTTAAAAAGATAATTTTAACAGTCGATTAAAGGTGTTAAGGATTTGATATTAACCATACCAAAATAAATCTATAATAGCATTATTTTCTATATAACATTAATGATATATAATATAATTAATGAACTTTCTTATATTTTGTGGCAAGACATTGAAGAAAATTGAAGAAAGTAAAAAACCGCGAATCTATTTTGGGAAAAAATACAAATCATACTATATAGTGAAATTGTGTATCTAAACTGTATTGAAAATGAAGAAAAATTCAACTTCAAAATTTTATTTATAAGAAAATTAATTAATTTAACAGTAAATAATATAATCAACCGAATATATATAATCAATAGCATTAAAATCATAAATTCGTAAAATATTAATGTGATATTAAAAATTTTTTTAAAAAGTGAAAAATTTATATAAGAATACAAAAGTAAAAATCATTAAAAAAATGTTATCCTAAAAGTATGCAATTCAATTTTTTTTTATGAAAATTTTTACAGGGGCTTCGGTAGCCTAGTGAGTAGACGTGTGGCGTATTAACCGAAGGAGTGTGGGTTCGATTCCTGAACATGTCGTAAGTGTTTTTTTCTTTACATTTCTCCCCTTACGACCAAATATAATGTAAATATATAGTATTAAATAAATAATATTATTATATAATTTAATAATAGTATAAAAAACCTATAATGGCCTTGGTAGCCGATGGTTCAATAATATTGCAAGACATTTATGTATGTAATATTAATATAAATAAATAAATAAATAAATAAAATTTCGCACTTTTTTTTTTTTTATTAATAACGTTTTATTTATACCTTTAAATACAATCTTAAATATATCTTAGCCTAAAAAACGTTTATAAAAAACGGCATCTTTGCTTGTTTTTTTTTATATTAACATTTAAATTAATCTTTAATTTTTATGTTAGTTATGTGTCTAATTCTTAATTTAATTTTCAAAATAATTTTTGTATCAAAATAATGTTTTAATCTTCTTTTTTTATATTGCAAAAATTCGGTTATAAAAATCAATATTTAATCTGGTTGTTACAATAAAAACAACTTAACCTATGCCTTACCCTACTTATCCTAAATTGAGTTACTTAGCCTAAATTAAAACCTAATTTGTACTTCTAGTACTAACTTCTCATGATTATAATTTCGCACAGGTAGCAAGTTTTTCTTTTAATTGTAAGGAAAATTACAGAAGAAGTCTCCTTGCCACCATATATAGTGTAAATGTATACCTAATAAATAACCCGCTCTGTCACATCTTTTTTTTCCGATATTTGCTGGTTCATAAATAAAAACTACGGCGTTGGTGCCTGTCTCATTGATTTGGAGAAGGCATTCAATTCGGTTTGGTTGGACGGTTTAACATACAAATTATTAAAATATAAATTTCCATTACGCTTAATAGTACTTATTAAAAATATGTTACACAATAACAAATTTCTAGTACATAGCCAAAATAATATGTCTAACAAAACATTTGTAATTGAAAATGGTCTCCAACAAGGTATTGTTAACGCACCAATTCTTTTCTCGATCTACATAGCAGATCTTTTGCTCTGGTTAGACCGAGTTAAAGGTAATAATTATGCCCTAGCTTTCGCAGACGACATAATAATATACTCTGCGAATGACACTGTAAATAGCATTCAGTATACTGTTCAAAAAATGTTTAACATTGTACAAGATTATTGCAAAATATGGAAATTAAAAGTGAACTTTAGCAAATGTGAAACCGTGTTATTCCGTAAAACGGTAGACAAAACAAGTTCAGACATTAGAAAAAATTGGAAAAATTTTACCATTAAATCGCCCATTTCACCTCTCGCAAATAAAAAAGTCGTTAAATATCTTGGGGTTCACCTTCATAAAAATCTGAACTTCATTGATCATATAAAATATACAAAAGAGAAAGGTAATAAATCCTTTATGGCAGCAAAAAACCTCTTTTATAACAAAAATATCAGTAACAGAGTCAAAATTATTTGCTACCAAACATTAATAAGGCCTACGCTTGTATATGGTGTACCCATATGGTACAATATCAGTGCAAGCCTAATGGAAAAAATCTGCAAGTTTGAAAGAAAGTGTATAAGAGTTTGCATCAATAAACATAGAAAAGCTGAATCCGAGTACAAACATTTTTACTCCAATAAATATTTGTACAAGGAATCAAAAATCATAAGAATCGATAATTTTATTATAAAATTAATTCGCAACCACTATGATAGAGCATTAAATACTCCAGAAAATGGTTTAATATCACATATATTTTACCACAATGAGGAGTACATCAAGAAGACTTTGCTCACGGGCTTCATAGCACCTGAGCATTTCATCTTCTTAGACAAGCATGGTTATATACAAAACCAAAATCATGTCCCTATACTATTTCATTATAGTAGATGGGCTACATGTAAAAAAATTGAATATGATCCAGGTAACATCAACCCAGATAATATGAAATATGACATGTCGATACCAGATTAGATAAATCAATAAAAAATAATTATTGGTGGTTAAGCACGTTATAAACAAAAAATAATTTATTAGTATAAAAGATTAGTACATTAAATTATTAGATTAGTGTTATTTTTAGTATTAAAATAATAATTTTTAGTTATAAGTTTCTTAATTAGTTGTAAGAATAGGATAAGTTAGGTTAAGGTTTTATTTAAAAAAAAAAGTATAAAAAAAATTGCCTTTTTTAAATTTTTTGCAATTAATTAAAACTAAGGAATTAATACATACTCAAAGGTATGATTAAGATAGTCAGTAAACATTCATAATAATTATTAAGACAAACAATTTAACATAAAAAAAACATTTTATTTTTACATGTTAATTTTTAAAGCACGAAAAACCTTTTTTGTTAACTATTTTTGTAGGTTAAGTTATCATAAGTATGTAAGCAATCAACAAAATAAAAGTTCAATAAAAAAAAAAAAAAAAGTCACATCGTTTTTGTCTCTCTGTTCTGATCTTTTTGTTTGTTTTTTTGTTATTAAACTATTATTTAAAAACAAAAATTTCTATATAAATGAATAATAAAAGTATTTAACCTACAATGGCCTTAGTAGTCTATGGTTTAGTAATATTACATTATTTTAATTGTAATTTGTAATATTAACATAAATAAATAAAAATAGAAATAAATTTTAAACATACTTTGATAATTATAATATCAATAATATAGTTTATAAAATTTAACTTTAAATGTCTACATTTATTTATATCTTATAAATTTTCATTTATTTTGTCATAAGAAATATTACTTTCAGTTTTCCAACATTTATTTACAAATATTAAATAAATCTTTTTTTTTTTTTCTTTTTTTTTCATTTAAGTTTTATTATGCTCCTCTTACAAAACATATTCAATATAGTAACCATTACCAATTTATATCACGTTACACAAATACAAATATATATAATTTCAAAAAAAAAAATAATAATAATATCCTTTTTATTCTTTTGTTATTATACTAAACAATAAATTCTAAAAAATAAAATTAAAGTTTCAAAAGAGTTGAAGAAAAAAGGATATTCTGTCTGTTGATTTTTAACAGATTGATTTTTTTTTTTCTGGTTTCTGTTGAATTGGAAGAAAACATCAGAGTTCGATTAATATTAAATTAGAAAGTCTTCGTAAAAAAATAATTTAAAATTTTTTGTATCTTTTTTAATTTTTTTTTTTTTTTTTTTTTTTTATTTCTTTTCTCGAAATTATACTATAAAGTATAAACAGGTGACCTTTTACTACTGACAATATCATCAAACCGAACCAAATTAAACTAAACCAACAAACTAACCACAAAAAGGAAATATAAAAAATATACAAATCTGTAAAAAAAGGACAATGAACAAAAAACACAAAAAAAAAAAACAAAAAGAACAGATACTTTGTAGATTACTTTTTTTATTTTAATTTTTGTTTTTTTTTTTTGTTTTTGTTTTTTATTTGGACATTTTGCTGAAAGCCATAATTTTTCAACTTTAATAACCCTATTGTGAGAATGAAAAAAATATTACTATCCTATAAAAAGAAGATTTTTTATCTGTCCTAGATTAATTTTTTCGAAGGAATTTTAAAATATTTTTATTTTTGGTCGATTTTTTGTATTTCACCCTATTATAAAATTTCGTTGAATAAACAATGACCGAATAACATTAACAAGACTTTGAAATAGTTCGATGATCCCTAGCCAATATGCTGCGTTCGCAGGTAAGGGTTTCATCCCATTATATTGGCTAAAGGGGGAGGTGGGTTTAGTCAGTAAGAATATGACACTACCAAGGGGGACATTCTTGGTGTCTTTGGAAGATTCCCACCTCCCTTAGAAAAAAAAAAAAAAATTAAATATAATTTCTATTTAAGTAAAAAATTATAGGCTCATATGAAGATTTTCTTCTAATAATTAATAATTACCATAATACACAGATTATATTAACTTTGTAACCTAAACCTAAAATCTTTAGATATATTCTATTATTGTCCTATGAAATTGTATTTTAGGGTTAAAAAAAATTTTAAAATAATGCCTTTTTTTCTTCCGTATTTTTGAAATACGGAAGAAAAAAAAAGTAACAAAATATTCATAATATTGATTTAAAATTTATTAACAAGAAAAATATCCTTAGGATAGAAAAATAAAATAAAATGAGAAATTAAAAATCCTTTTTTGTTTTTTTTTCCTTCTTTTTGAGAAAATTTTTAGAAATAATATTTTTGAATGATGTCATATTGTAATTAGATTATTATAAAATAATTATTATTGTTGATTCAATTATTAAATTTTCTTTTATAAAGTGTAAACAAAATATAAGCATATAAATATATGTTTATATAAAGAAATTATTTTAAAAAGGATATTGTTTGAATACAGATATAATTGTCAAAATAAACCAAAAGAAAAAATATCAAAAAATTTTTTATTATATTGATACAATTTAATTATAAAATTTTTGAGTTTGTTTCCTTTTTTATTTTTGTTATTTAGAATAGATATAAAAAAAGATTTGATTTTCATAACTCTTTTGTTTTTTGTTTTTTTAAAATAAACCAAATATAAAATGAATATATAATTTAATATCAAAAGGACATTTAATATGAATATATTTTCATCTTTTAAAAATTAAATTCAATTTATTTAAAAATTCAATTAAGCATTTAAAAATTCAATTTATAGAGAATTGTAATTCAACGTATTCGTTATTCGTCGACGCTATCGAATTAAATAATAGTTTATAATATATTTGTTATTTTGAATAAAAATATTTATATTATATAAATACTATATTAGATTTTTATAAAGTAATCTTTAATACGACAAGTAAAAATATTTGCCCAAAATTAATATATTAAAATATATAAACAAAACAACCGAAAGATTCAGAACACCCCATCATCAGCAATAGCTAAAATTAGCAGGATCACAGATAAAATCGAAATTTTTCTAAATACCACCAAAACAGAAATAACAAAAACATAATCTTACTGATATAATATAAAAGAATATATCATAAACTCAATAGCCAGTCAAAGCAAAAGCACCAATACAAAAAAAAAAATCCTCCAAAATTTCAGAACTATAGAAAATACAAACAAGGCAGAACTAGATTATTAAAGTCCTTATTAAGACCAAAAGATTATTAAGACTTGGTTTATTTCATTCCATTTTATTTTCCATTTTAGAAAATTAACAGTACAGTAAAGGAGAGAATAAATATAATAGGCGTAGGGCATGTAAGCTTAGCCCGATTCCAAAAAAAATTGATGTATAAGCAAATACATTGACGACATAAGCGACATACATTGACGAAAAACAAAATATACAAATAAATTGTTTAGACTGGGAAAAACAAAAGGAATAGGATATGTTCTGTACAGTGTTTAAAAAACGAACACCACAAATTAAAAATATATTCAAAAGTCACAGGCCAGTTAAAATAACCAATAGGAAAACAAATATAAAAATAACACAGATAAAACAAGCAGCAACAGATGCCACACATTCATACCTCTTTAGAGAAACAATCCCCGCAGTATGTAGCTTGCTTTCGATAGTAAGCACAAAAAATACAGCCTATTTTACTCGTTTGTATTTAATATCGTAGCAGCAAAATTTCTGTTGACACCTTAAACTCCTAGAAACAAGAAGATTTCGATCAATCAAATAATAAAACTATTTAGAGCATAGAAAATGGGAAAAGAAGATAAAACAAATAAAAACACAACGATCTCACATATAAGAAAAAAAGAGAAAAAACAAACAAAAAAATGCAACCCAAAACTTTAGGCGAATAATTTACAAAAAAGGAAAAACAGAATGTAAAATTTAATAGATATTAACCAACAATAACCGATTTTTAACAAACATTGTGGATTAGTAAAATATTTGTAGTAGACCCAAATTCGAAGAAAAATACCCTTCACTTGGGTGTTTCTATATAAGATGAAATTTCTGGTCAATGATCAAATTCCAGAAAATATATGAAATCTATATTTAAAAAGAACAAAAACAAATCAATAACTTCTTAAAAAAAAACAACTTCCTATAAATTAAAATTACTCATGTTCGGCTTCACTAACAAAATTTTTACTAACAAAATTAACTTTTCCTTCGTAACCAAAATATTATAAATTAAATTTTCACTTAAATCCTTTCTGATTATTGTATTATTAAATAAGTTTTACTTTTTCATAGTTTACACCATACATCCTGCACGTATGTATGTCCTTGATCCAAATATAATATACATATATATGTTTATAAAGATATATACATATAAATATTTTATATACTATTTACCTCAATATTATACGTTTTATTTATTTACTTTGGATAAAAAATGAAAAGTAGGATAATAAAATATATATTTATTAAATTTCATGAGAAAAATCAAATTTTGTATTTTTTCGTATTTCTGAAGAATCAAAAGAAAAAAAAAAATCATTTGATTTTTATCTGAAATTATAATAGAAATTAAAACCCTAAAAAAAAGAAACCAGAAAAGAAATAAAAAAACTAAAACGCAAATTAAATCAAATGAAATAAAAAAAGAAAGGTAATTCCAACCAAAAATTACAAATTATTGTTTCAAAAGCATGAAAGTTTAATTACTTTAATTCACGATGTATAAAAATATATCATTCAAAAATGAAATGGAATTGTTCCCTTTAATACTAAAACAGTAAAATATTTTAAAAATTATGATATTATATATACAAATTACCAGATAATTTTATCCTTTACTCTGTGTTGCGCCACAATAATAAATCCTTAGTAGTCTTTCTGTTTTATCAAATGGATTTTCTCTTCAACCTGCTCTAATTTATTCCTTCTGCATCTAAGTTAACTGAATTTTGCTGCTGTTACCAATTTCACAACGTCTGGAGACATAATTGGAAGCATCAATCTCGTCTGTCCTCATCAAAGTTTTTTCGAATTCTATTACAGCTACTAATATTTCACCGTTTGAAGGTAATTTGAAATTTAGCAATTTTTACTTAGAAATACCCTAATCTCCTACGTTACAATCATTATTTTACTAATATTACACGTTTACCACCGTTTGAAAGCGTAATTTTAAATTTACATATATTATCGTTATTGACATTTGGTCCATCTTCTATTTAGAAAATATTTTAGTTTTAGTATACGGTATTTAATTTATCGTCTATATATATTTTACAAAAGAAAATTCGTGTCGTATCTAAATAATACCCTGTAAAATTATTTTATTAATTATATTCTACAATATTCTAGATTTACTGACTCATGATGTAGTTGTTAAATCGTCAGCCTTCAATCAGAGTTTCTAAATTTCAAACCCCGCTCACTTCATATAAAAATAAGTAGTAATTTTATATCTGGTAGCTGCTACAGTAATACTTCCTTTGGTTACCTTGTGCTTCCTGCACAGATGACACAAACAGATGACACATAATTTATAATTTATAATTTATTCATAACCTCGACTCTGTGTAGCAAATAGTAATAAAAATAATAATTAATGGTGATACTAATAATAATTGCTGCTACAGTAGTGGTGCCCTCAATTATTACCTGATACTGGAAAGTGCTAAATAGTCACCAATAGTAAAATAATAACGGATTCTTTATTGCTTAACAGTCCCACTCCCTAATTGAAAATTTTCCAATTTACGCGTCCTTCTTCTAATATATCCTATCTCTATTACTTAACTAATATTCTGCGTTAGCACTTAGGCGTTTCCCGGTTAGGCGAAGGTTAGTTTAGTCAGTAAGAATGTCAGACTACCCAGGGGGTATTCTGAATGTCTTTAGAAGATTCCCGTCCGCTTAGTGGAAAAGATAATTTGCATTATTGACTTATTTTAATAGAATCTTTTAGAAAATTTTATGTTGACTCTTTCAAATTAAGATATGATGTAAAATAATTACTATAAATTCTAATTAAAATCAAAAGAATTCTTAAACTTAAATTTTCACTACAGTATTCATATACTATTAAACTTTTTAATTCTCAAATTCTAAATTTTTCCACCTTTATAATATACTGTTTTATTAGTGGTTATTTATTAAAGAAAGAAAAAAACAAATTTATTTTAATAAATAAATAAAATGAATATTAAAAATTACCTTAAATATACGAAATACAAAAAAAAACCTTTTTTCCGGCCCCAATTCGAGAATATTTCACAAAATATCACATTTCAAAAATAATTAATGCAAAAAATAAAAAAAAAGGAAGAGAAGTAAATGTTAGTTGTCAGATTAAATTTAAATATTTGGTTTTAATGTTAATAAATTAAAACAAAAAAAAGAAGAAAATTAAATTTAGTTAATTCAACCCATACAAAACTGACATTTTATAATTTAAAATTTATAATTTTTTTTTTTAATTTGATTAAAATTTAAATTTGAAATTTTATTCAGTAGAAATGAATTAGCGTACCATTATGTAAAAAACAACTACTGTCAAATTTATATGTATATTGACTTAATTTCATTTCTGATATAATCATACTTTAAAAATATTTCGTGTATAATCAAATTAGATTATATGAAATGAAAATCAATTGCTAAAGTTGTAAGCAAATTTTTCAAAAAAAAATTTAAAAGATTCGATTATTATTTGTGTCCGTCCGAATTTCTCACTTTTAGATACAATTTTAGGGTTTTGAGACAGAAATACTCTTTCAAAATTAGTATAAGTTGCCTCAGTTGGCAAATTTTTTGTACACAGAGTAATACTAGGTATTAGAGTAGCTATTAGGAGTGAAAAATTGGAAATTTACAATTTTTAGACATTTATAACTTAGGCATCTGTATAAATTTTTCCAAAAAGTCAAAAACTAAAATTCTAAGATTATATTTTTACATGTATTACCTTTTCTTTATTATCTTGGCTTTCCTTAAAATTGAAGAAAGTGTCTCTTGACATTTATTATCCTTTGGAACATATGTACCTTTAAAAACCTTTGGTTTTACATTCCATCTTGTTTTTAAAATATTTCCAAAAAAAATTTTAAAAAAATGTGCCTATTAGTTTCGCTCTGTTCGTCAAACCATCTGTTTACAAAATTTTTACACCGTTAAAGATAAAGCAATGAAATTTTGAGCTCCTCAAAAAATAAAAGCTGAAAATAAGCTCCTCAAACTTTGAAAAAGCCCTATTATTAAATGTGTACATTATCTCAAGTTCTGCTTAATATTATTTAAATTCAGGAACGCCATTGGACAGGACTTTTTTTTGTCCTTATAAATCAATGTCAAAATTATACATTTTTTGTAAATTTAGCATTTTAACTTACCGTTATGTGAAAACAAAATTTTCCATGATTTGTCTTTCCTCATAAATCCGGCACGCATAGGGACTTGAAATTTTGAAAGAAGAAATAACTTTTCGAATCAGCATAAATTTCCTCAGAAATTTTTTTTTGTACCAGCCCGCTTTTAAGAGCTATTAGGACCAAAATTGAAAATTTACTATTTTAAGGCTTTAATTTTACATTTTGTAAATTAGGCATCCATACAAACTTTCGGTTGGTAAGACATAAAAATTAAAGCTCCAGTAATATATTTTTACTTGCGTTAATAGTTTATAAATCAATGTCAAAATTATACATTTTTTGTAAATTTAGCATTTTAACTTACCGTTATGTGAAAACAAAATTTTCCATGATTTGTCTTTCCTCATAAATTCGGCACGCATAGGGACTTGAAATTTTGAAAGAAGAAATAACTTTTCGAATCAGCATAAATTTCCTCAGAAATTTTTTTTGTACCAGCCCGCGTTTCAGAGCTATTAGGACCAAAATTGAAAATTTACTATTTTAAGGCTTTAATTTTACATTTTGTAAATTAGGCATCCATACAAACTTTCGGTTGGTAAGACATAAAAATTGAAGGTCCAGTAATATATTTTTACTTGTGTTAATAGTTTCTTTTAGTTTTATATTATTACAGAATTACAGCCCTCAAAAATTGCAAAAAAAAAAAAACACTCTATTTTCAAATGTACATATATTAGGCTCTGCGTAGCAGTTTTACAATCTAAAAACGCTAGAAGACTATTTTTACCCTTATGAAACAATATCAAAATTATATAATGTTTTGCAATTTACTTCCTTTATAACTTCGGCACACTTTTAGTTAACTTCGGCACACTTTTAAAAGTTCGGCACACTTTTTAAATATTTAAAAGAAGAAAAATCTTTTAGAATTAGTGTAAGTTTTCTCAAAACATTTTTTTGTACCAGGCCCTGGATAATAAGGATAATAAGGGCTCAGATATTGAAAATTTTCTAATTTTAAACAACTGCAACTTAGGCACCTGTAGAATTTTGTTCAAAATAACAGACAAAAATTAAAGCTTCAATTTTATGATTTTACATGTGCTAATAGTTGTTCTTAATTATGTAAAGTCATCCCGAATATTCAATAAAGTGTTCTCACATTTTCACATTTTTTCTTATTATATGAAATCTAAGAAAATTTTTAAATCAAATTTCGGTTTATGTTTTTTTTTTTATTCTTTGAAAAATTTGTGCCTTTAAAAACCATTGGTTTTTACTTCTATCTTGTTTTTCTTTTTTTGGTTTTATTAATTTCATTTAAATTACTTAAAATAATAACTTTTGTTCAAACAAAAAAATTATCATGACTTTGAATAAATTAATAAAGAATTATTGTGGAACGAAATTTAATGAATCAGATATAAAATCACTTTAACTGACATTGCATGTTAAAATAATTAAGTGTACAATAATATAAAAAAAAAGCTATAACCATTATATTCTAAATATTAAATGTTACAATATTAAAATATAAAATTAACTTGTTAAAAACGATTAAAAATGATTCGTCACGTATATAATATATAGAGCAAAAAATTAATTTATACACTGGAATGAAAGACAAGTTAATAATAGTTCCACTTTCATAAATAAGTCATTCTTAGAGATTGGAAAATCAAAATCCCGGCCGACATATTCCGGTATTCAAAACCTGTATTAGAGGAATAATGTCGCGTTATATCATTACTCAGTTTTTGTTTATTCTTAGCAACTCTTTCTGAACTTACCATGGTGTATTGGATATTCAAATTAAGAAAAACACTTTATATATACATCTTCTGTTGAGCTAAAGACTTGAAATTTTAGACATAGTTTGATTCCGGGTGAGTCCAGTTTGATTCCGGGTGACTCCAGTTTGATTCCGGGTGACAAAACATTATTTTAATTTATTTGTACTTAATGTATTTCTTTTATATCACTTTACAATATTTAAAATGAAGTCAAAAATGAATTGTATGGTTAGGTATCATTTAATTATTAATTTATTATTTTCAGCCGTTGTCATTGAATTTTCATTCTTGTATTGTACTTCCTAGTCACTTTATTTTCAGGTCTTTTTTATGGAAAAAAAATTATATTTATATGTTTTAAATTGTATTTATTTATATACATATGTACAAACAAAATGTATATGTATACATATTGAATTTAAAGTTTTTCAAATGTTGAATGCCAGACTATTTGCAAATTTGTGTTCTTTTTAATACGCTTTCCATTACTGTCACCAATGTTTCTACTGATATTGTCTCTATTTCTGCTCTAATATTTTGTTTTAAATTTTATAAAAGTTTGCGTCTTATTAACAAATTTTATGTTGAAAAAAGAGAAAAATTTCCAAAGAATAAAGTCATGGAAGAAAATGTTATGCTTTTCATTTGTGTTTTGTAAATACTCCAAATGAATACTGTAAGGTGCCTTGTTGGCTTAATGGGCAAGAGCGTATAAAATACATTTAAAAAACACCGAGGGTGTGCGAGGTGTTCAAATCATATACACGTCATTAGAATAATTCGCCCTTACGACAGTTACACCTGAAAAGGAAAGGTTGGGTAATTTCCTTGTCATATTTATGTGGCTTAACTTAAAAGCATTTTTTAATCACACAATTTTTAAACAAAATCGAGTCTTAAAAGATTAAATAAAATTAAAATATTTATTGATATAATGAGAAAATGGATTAAATTATAGTTTAATTTCAAAAGATTTTTTTATTTAATTAAATATTTATATAACAAATATATATTATATTAAAAATATTATGTATATATTGAATTGAAATAAAAAGAATTTTATTATCATTTTTTATTTTATTTTTTTATTTATTATTTTATTTATTATTTTATTATCATTTTTTATTTATATATAATTATTTAAAAATTTTAGCGAACTTTTATATAATATATACATACGTCACTTATATTCCAAGTAAAAATTCTTTAATTAAAACAGTTTTAACGAAATCTATACATACTATCTAATGGTTATCTGAATTTAAAATATAACAAGAGTGTAGAGTTGACTGTGTAAACTCTAAGATACCACCATGAACATATCCTATTTCCACAAAATGTAATCGTCTTTTATAAAATTTTAGATATCCGACTTAATTAAGTACCAAGATAATATAATTATCTATATTTTGAAGTTGTACGACAGTTATTCGAAGTAATTGCGCTTACCTAACAAAATTTTATAGAGATTGTTTGCATACAACTTGACCATTTTTCAGAAAATTTTAATTATCGAACTAAATTAAACACTGAGTTATAATCATATAAAAAAAAAGAATTTGTATGGCAGCTACTTAAACTCACCGGCAAAGTGGCATTTATTTAAAAATGATTTCGTAAAAATTTCAAAATACTAGCCGCATTATTTTAAAATTATCGTACGAACGACCATATAACTCAAACGGCTGGGAATTCAATTCTAAGCCAAAATATACATATAACTTTAATTCCATATCTAATTTTTTTCCTTTACAGCGTCAAAAACATAATAGAAAATTCATTATACCCTTAAAATCATGATCGTACTGATAAAATGAGATCTTTAAAATTAAACTAATATATATAAAATCTATTAAAAACGGTAAAATGCGAAATAAGAATATTTAAAAAAGTTATCACAATGTCAATTAAAAAACGTCATTTATTTTTAATAATTTTTTTATTATTTCAGCACACACTAATTCATTCATGAATTGCATTAAATTTATTAAACCCACATACAAAATCTTCACGAATTCATTTCACTGTTTCAATAAAAATAATTTTATTTCTGGAGTAGCCAGAATAATGATATAATAACGACATATTCTATATTATCAATAAACTGCAATTACATTAAAGTGAAATTTAAATTTAATTCAAAAGAAATTTTTAAAATCATACTAAAAATCATATCTCTAGGATAATAAAAAAAATTCTTAAATACGTAAATCAGTTATGAATTGATTTTATATTCAATTATTGGCTTCAATGCTTCATTCATCTTTAATTATCAGAATTTGTCATATTTTGTTCTCTCTTTATCTTTAATCTTTTTATCATTACTTTCTAATGATAATTTTAATTAACATTAAAAAGAGTTTTCAATATAAATATTAATTTACACATTTGTCTGTATGTATAGGCACTTGCGCAAAAATTAACAAAAATCCTGAAGAACTTTATAACAAAGTTAAGAGATACAAAAGATTAACTCGTTTAAATTTTTAATTTTAATTTCAATATAACAAGTGCAATTAAGACATAGGTACATAAAATACCTAAAAGTATGCAAAATATTTGTCATTAATTTTCATTATTGTTGTTCAGAAGAACGATCGGGGGCTTCGATAGCCTAGTGGGTAGGCGTGTGGCGTTAACCAAAGGAGTGTGGGTTCGATCCCTGCACAGGTCGTAAGTGTTTTTTCTTTACATACCCCCCTTACGACCAAATATAATGTAAATATATAGTATATAATATAAAAAAAATAAATAATATTAGTATATAATTTAATAATAGAATAAAAAACCTATAATGGCCTTTAGTAGCCGATGGTTCAATAATATTGCTTTACATTTATGTATATAATATTAATATAAATAAATAAATAAATAAGAACGATCGTAACATATATCCTAGATCTAGATAAATATGGTTTTATTAAAAACCAAAGCCATGTCCCCCTATTATTCCATTATAATAGACGAGCTACATGTAGCAAAATAGAGTATGATCCAAGTTGTGCTGATATTGGCTCATTCAAATTTGACACTCGTATCCCTACCAGGGATTTGATTGACAACAGAAATTATTGGTGGTTACAAAACTAATTTTAACAAAATAATATATTGTATCAATTTTTTAATACAGTACATTTATTTAGCGTAAGGTAGGCTAGGATCGTAGGTTAGGTTAAGTAAGTTTAAGCTAATTCTAAGTTTTTATCTTACATAGTAAAAGAAAATGTATTGCTTTTTAACTAGTTTTTTACAATTAAATAAAAATAGAATTAATATTAGCACTTAATGTTCTTAATTCTTAATAATTCGTTAGGTAATCGTTTGTCCTCTTCAAGAATAAACATTTTGTATTTTAATAAACTAGTCTCAATATTATTTGGATTATATTCTGTGAACTTGCATGTGTCCCGTCTATTATAGTGATATAATAGAGGGACATGCTCGTGGTTTTGAATCAAGATATATAAAATAAAATGTTCTGGAGCAATAAAACCCGTTTTTAAACTATTTTTAATATATTCTTCATTGTGGTAATAAATTTTAGATATTAGAATATTTTCATTTGTGTTAAGAGATCTTTCTAATCACTTTGATCATCAATTAAAAAAAATTGTCGAATCTGATTACGATCGTAACATATTAAGCAAGTAAATGCGTGTTCAAATCCTGCTAAAGTATAGCAAGTTCTTTTAATTGAAAGAAAAATTACTGAAAAGGTAAGCATATGCTCCACTACACCAAATATGGTGCAAATTATTGATTTAAAATCTTTATATTAATAAATAAATAATGTATTATAGAAAGCATAGTTCAATGTTCACATCTGGTTGCAATATACATCCAGTTGAAACCAAACTACACAACAATCTTCCTATGAACCTTTTGAATAGCTTTTCGAAAATTTTTTTTTCAGTTTTGTTCTTTTAATTAAAAAAATCGAAAAATTTATGTCAGCGAATTATGTTCAATTTTACATAAGGTTGAATCGATTTTTATTTACTCTTTGCAGCACAAGGGTTTTCTAAAAAATATTTTGTTTAGTTCTCATAAATAAATGGTTTTAATCGATTTATTTGAAGCTTTTTAAGTATATTCCTCCTTGAAGAAGGTATGGCATATAGAATAAATTAAATACTTTTTAGAACCCTTTAACCCGTTTCGACACAACAGCTTTTTCATTTAGAATAAACCTTTAACAATAAATTTAATACAATTCCTGAATGAATCATTGTGGGTTGAAATAATAAAAAATTTATTAAAAAATGAATAAAGATTTTTAATTGACATTGTGATAGCTTTTTGAAAAATTCTTATAATAATTAGCATTTTACATTTTTTAATAGATTTTTGTAATATGATCTTCTTTAATATGACAATAGAATAATATTATTTTAAATTAAATTTAAATATATTTATTGTTACTTTTTTTTTTTAAATTTTATTAAATTTATCGAAAGACAAATATAACGAACCATAAATAATATTACAAATTACCTTTCAATATACACATTATATTTTAATTTTATTATCATAAAGTATAATTTTGTTTTATTTTCCATAAATTGAAAATTTTCAAAACAATTTTTTGATCTTTGACAACACAATGATTCAGTGTGTATTGTATAAATTCCCATATTAGGGAATTAAAAGTTCAAAATTCAGAAAATAAAAAATCATTACATTCTTACGTACATTGAAATCCTTTTGAAAATATATCGAATATACATTATTATTATTGATGATGTGAAAATGATGTGAAAAAAAGGGAGAGTGATATAGTGAATTGATTTGCTATTTAATTTTTTTTTTTATTATTATTATTTTAAATTTTCTTTTTTTTTTTTTTTTGAAAAATCATTCACGCCATTTACTTCATTAATCTAACTGAAAGAATTTGACATGCTACATTGAATCTTCTTTCGTTATCGTTTTTTTTTTCTTTTTGTGTAACAAACGATGCTCAGAAAATTATTGTCTATCTATACCATTACTCTGGGGTTAAGTTATGATGTGATTTATGACTTTATTGTACACAAAATAGATTAAAAAGAATCAATAAAAAGCAAATAAAAGAAAATCTATTCAAAATTTAAAAAAATTAACTGAAATAAAATTTAATGTAGTGAAATTTTGGCCAACTAAAATGTGGTATGATTAAAAATTAAAAAAAAAAAAAAAAAAAAAATGTAAAACACATATAATTAATAAATAATTTTTCTGTGGAATTCATTAATATTTTACAAAATTGTTTTATCTATCTTACAAACATTTCAATACTTTGAAAATAAGGATTTTAAAAACTGACGAAAGTATAAAAACAGATTTCAGAATTTCTTTTCTTCAAAATTCAGAATTTCCTTTCATTTTATTTGTGCTTTTACACAGCTTCTCAATTAGATTTATATGATGTGTTGTCACAAAAAATCACACAATTTGTTTATGGTAAAACATTTGGCTCTTACCTTTCGACGTTTTCATATATAATATTTTTAATTGCGTCCATCTTTCACTCATTCTGTTTACCAATCTTATGCGTTGAGTTTTTGTGAATCTCATATGGTTTTCATATCTATTATTAGTTTTTTTTTCGTAATAATCTTGCATTGGAAATCATCATAGATTCTTAAATAATCTGATCATAGAAGGTCAGTTTTC
This sequence comes from Poecilobothrus nobilitatus, assembly GCA_947095535.1. NCBI lineage: Eukaryota > Metazoa > Arthropoda > Insecta > Diptera > Dolichopodidae > Poecilobothrus > Poecilobothrus nobilitatus. Next base: position 73,904,067 of record OX352774.1, read on the forward strand.
ACATATGTCACTTTCTTAGTGAACCATTCTTTTCTAATTAATAATCTTCGTACATAATATATCTATAAGTTTGTTAATATTCTTATAGGTTTGAATTAATGTATGATGACTATTACTTTCTTTTCTAAATAATTTCTTTCTTAAATTTTTAAATTTCACTCACTTTTAAAACACCGAATTAAACATTTAAAACGGTATGAAGTTTCTTCTGATTGCTCTTGAGTTGGATTTCTTAAAACAAACTTAATTAAATATTTAAAAACATATTGAGCTCCTGATTGCTCTTGAATTCGCTTACTTGAAAGACACTTAATTAAAGATTTAAAACTGTATTGAGCTTTTGATTGCTCTTAAGTTGTATCAGTATAAGATTGTATCAGTATAGTATAAGATGAAATTTAAGGTTGACCTACTTAAAAAAGTCCTTAGAGATAAATAATCTAATTTAATTTATTATTTAAACAGTATTTAATACTGTTCAAATAAGCTAATTATATATATTTTTTTATTTTTTATTTGGACCTGTCTAATAACTCAAATTCGATTTTCAAAATTTTAGACATAAAAATTTGTTCATTAATAATAAAAGACTTGCTTTAAATTTTCTTTTATGGCTAAAAATTTTCAATATTTAAAAATGTTCTAAAAATATTTTTTCTTAATATTTTAAATTTTTTTTTTTTTTTTTTTTGTTGTTAAATTTCATATCTTCTGTCAGATGAGATCAAATCGAATCAGTTTAGATTAAAACCTATCAAATCAATCACGAAAAAAAAAAGAAATACAAAAATCCTACAAGACATATACGAGTAGTACTTTAAACATATTTATATAAAACAAAATGGTATTAAATAAAATAAAATTTAAAAATACAGAAATGTTATAAAAAATAATATTATATACTTGTATTGTTTCAAATACTAACAGAGTTCAGTTTTTTTTTGTTCAACCAGTAATAATTCTTTAAAAGAATTAAAATACATACCTTCTAGAATTTAGCTTTAAATCATTATTTCAAATTAAGTCATTTCATTTCTATGCTTCTCCATCATTAAAATATAATTCAAATTTTACGAATGAATTATTTTATCCATATGAACAGATAGATTTAACAACAGTCATACTTCAAATACATTAAGAAATAAACTATAGACAAATTGACAGGCAAAATATGACAGGGAGTCTTTTTTTATTTGCTTTTTTTTCTTTTTTCTTTTTTTTTGTATTGTTTTCCTGTACTTTGAATAATAATTCAATCAATTGAAAAAAAAAATAAAAATTATTTAAATCAAAAAATGTTATATAAGAAATGAACAGGAAATTATAAAGAAAATAAAAAGATACAAACATATTGTTTAGTTAGAGCTAATATAGTAAATATGAAAAATTCAAATTAATGTGAAGTTTAAACCATTTACAAAAAAAAAATTTAATTTTATGATTGACAGATGTAAATTGATGAATACATAGAAATTAAATGTCATTATGATTTTTTCGAAATAAATTTTTTATTGTCAAACAATAATATTTATAAAAGAGAAGTTTCTACATCAGATTTGTTAATTTAATTAGATGTGAAGGCAAGAGATTAACGCCTTTGCTGTCAACTACAAGTTATCTCGAAATTGATATTCGTATCGATACGGCCAACTACGAGATAACTTGTAGTAAAACTTGTTTTATCAAATTTTGATATGGCACAATAAATTCATTCTGTCATTTTGACACAGAAAAATTGTGTGAATAAACGATTTTTACAAAGGAATTTAATCGGAAATGCGGATAACTGATAAACGAATAAACGAATTTATTAACTTCAATTTTATGTTTTTAAATTCTAAATTTTCAAGATTAAAAAAAAAACATATTTAGCCATTTTATTTGTCTCATCATATCACACATACAATAGCCTTATTCTCTACCTGTTATTTTCAACAGAAATAATATTTTAAGGGGAAAACTTGTTGATCCATCATTTAATGGATCCTAATAAAATAAATAGAACATTCAGTTTCCGGTACACAATTTTAAATGACCATCATTATAATGGCCAGTTACTTAGGATAAAATGCTCTAGGCACACATACACTCAAATATTTCGAAAGAAGAACGATTATTTTTGAACTCAGCAGAGCTCGGGATTAACATTTTCATGATAAAAAAAAACATATACATATAAATACACATATACACATAATATTTAATTCCAAGAAATATTGTTTTTTAAATGAAAGAAACAAGTATGCAATTTTTTTTTAAAAGGTTGTCTTTTAGTTTTTATTGATTGAAAACAATTAAAAATCATAAAATGTTATCAAAAATTTAATAAATCATATTTTGTAGATAGATGACATTTTAATTGAATTAAAAGAAAATGTATTTTTAATTGTTGTTATTTTATAGAAAAATTATTTTATATTAATATTAATTTGTATTAAAGAAATGACATTTTTTTTGTTTTTTACAGTAACAAATAAAATACAAAATAGATAGTAATTATTCATAAATTTATAAAAATTTCGAAGTTTTAAAAGTGGCTACAAAAACCTTAAAATCAAAATTTTCTTAAAATATATTTTTGAATTCTTTATACACGTATATTTACCTACACACTTTTACAATGAAGTGCAGTTTTTCGTAGCCATTATGCTTTTATTATCAAAAAATTTTTAACTGCATTCAGTATAGTACTAAAAAATGAAAGATACATATAATATATTAAATTGTTTCATAACACTGCCGTAAGGCTGCCACAAGAGAAAAAGTTGATCAACTCGCTTTTCATGCTCTGAAATATCCAGTCTGTATTGTGTTATTATGATCAAAAAAAAAAAACAAATTTTTATTAAACAAACTATTGATATTAACTAATCGCCATTGATCGACATCAGAAAATGACTTAATCGATTTTAATTTGCTATGTATGAATATGTCTTATTATAAGCAAGAATACAATATGTGAAAAGTTTATAGTCGATCGACAAACTATTAACAATTGAGAAAGAAAAGAACAAAAACCTCTTATGATGCAACGGATTAACGGAACTTTACAAAAAAAAAATTTGAGACTTTGTTTTGGTTCAAATTAGCCCTTTAAGTAATTGAACACAATTGAACATTCGTTGCATAAATTTTTTTGGGTTAACGAATTCTAAGTCTGTTATTGATGTGTCCAATCTAATGTCAAAGAGCAACATATAAAGATAATTTGAAGATAATCGATTAAAACATTTTTACTTTAGAGAGAAAAAAGGTTCGCAAAACTCTTGTGCCGTATTGGGTTTATTCCAAAGATTTCCTTTTATATAGAACCAAAATAGTCGTACCGTTTATCGAAAATCATTAACGAGTCGGGAAAAAAACAATGCTTGGCTTCTTTTCTCATTATCACAATGTTTTTCAATTTTTTTTATACAAGCATAAATCGGTGTAAAAAAAACTTTATTGAACCTAAGCCTGAAAAAACCTGAAAATAAAGTTGTGGGATTTTAAAAAATAGTTAATACTATTGAGTTCAGTATTTAATTTATTTCTTTTTCCTATAATGCAATATTCAACCTACTGTGAAACTGTTACCCAACTTTTATTACGTTTTTTACTTGTTTTATGATTTGTTACAATTTGAATTTAAACTAATAAAAAAAAACAATATTTTGTTTTGCATATTTATCCAGGATCGTTTTATGTTCAAAAATTCTCAATTAAAATTAAAGTTTTGTTTAATCTTAAAAATAGATTAAAATGTTTAATCTTAAAAATAGAATATCAAAATAAACAACATAATAGTTAGACAAGAACAAAAATACTTTTTCTTTTATTTTTATTTTACTCTTTTTTTTTTCAATTAAAATTTATTTTAACTCTAGAATGCCAAATTTATTATTTTTTCAGTTAATTTAACCGTTATTTTGAAATTTTAAATGTAATATATGTGACGTTTGACAGACAACTGGATGTATAATAATTATGAAGGTTTTAAATGAATTTAAATTTTTCTTTAAATATTTAAAAATGAATAACCAGGTAGATTGTAGTACTTACGAATGCTGATTTATTATTCAAAATAACGCATAACTATAAACTTAAATTTTGAAAATATCACCTCCAGCTATTATATTAATTTCACGGGCTTTATAGCACATATATAAATGCTATATTGAGATAATTTTTTTTAAAGAAACTTCTATCGCAACAATATAATTTAGAAAATTGCAGATAAATTTATTTTCTACTTTTTAGTTCAAAAAAAGCTGTTTTTTAAAAATTTTTTTTATTAGTATTTTATTTATTGTTGAAAAACTATCAAATTTTTATAATGTTTTCTATATTTTATAAAAATGATATTTTAAAAATATTTTTTGAATTTTTTTAATCTTTACATTATACAATTGAATTAAAATAATAAAATCTATATATGAAAAATATTATTTGCTATCAAAAAGTTGAGAAAGACAAAAACATTTATGTATTTTGAAGAATATCAACATCGGCATCATAATATTATATCCATATTTACCATAATTATTACATAAAGTTTTATTACACACACCACAATAAATAATTCCAAAATTTTCTATAACATCATAAAAATATAAATTACAAAAAAAAAATTTATATCATAAAATGTAAATTTTACAAATATATGACTTCTGTCATGTAATATTTTCATTTTATTGATTTTAATATTATGACATTGAAAAAATGACAAATACTGACTGGTACTAACTAAAAACTGCTAAATCATAATTTTATAAAACCATAAAAAAAAATTAAAATTATAAAAATCTTGATCAATTCCAGCTGGAATCCACAAATATTAAATATATAGTTGACTGTCTCTTACATAATACAAAAGAAAAGTTACCTTTAAAGAAAATAATTAATTTGTGACATGACGTTGCAAATTAATTTCATAAAAGTTAAAAATATAAAATCATGTCAAAAACATTTTACCATACAAAAAAATTTGACTAATACATAAAATATATAAATTACTCAAATTTTTTGCTCAACAAATACAAAAACAATAAAGTAAATAAACCAATACTTTACATAATACTACAGAAATGAAAAATAACTGTGCTATGTAATTATGATAATACTAATTAAAATAAATCTCACTAACCGTTGTCTACGCACCACAAAATGCTGATAATTCTGACCTATCAGAATAAGCAATAAAAATCTATCGAGGTTTATACGAGAAGAAGCAATACTGGGACATCAAAAAAGGCAAAATTGGGCTTGGATAGACCATACGCTAAGGAAAAACCTACATAAGGCGTATGGTTTTGAAGTAATACTTCTAAGGAAAACGCAGGCATCCAAAATACAATTGGAAATTAACCATAATAGCCGATTTCACTTAATTTTAATCTCACATGAGAGAATACAAAAACACCAACAGAGAATAGTGTGATGTTAAGATATCAAATAGAAGCCATATACACACTCGTAAAGTGATAATAGACAAAAACAAAAATTAAGATGGATAAATCACAATTTTAAAAATTGAAATTGGAAATCAAAAAATAATAACGAATAAATTAAAACTGAAATAAAAATAAATCTTTTTAGCTAAGTTAGACTATACTAAACAGACAATTAAAATTAAACTTAAACGAAACATAATAAGTCATAAGTCTTCAAAGTTAATAAATTTTACAAATAGCATTTGTATACAAAAAAGAAACTCTTCTAATTGAGTAAAATTGAAATCTTATAAATCATATTTTAATACAATAATTATGAGTACCTACTTTTGAGTAATTATGAGTAAAGTTAAACCCTACTTTCCACTCTAAACATTTCAGAACAATATTCAGTTATTAAAGCAAATAAATTTTAAATCTTAACTGGAAATATTTTAGAGTATTCATTAGAAGCGATTTTAAGAAATATTAACTTTATTTTTGCTTAAAATAACGGTAGTTTCTTATATTAAAAATATTAACTTTATTTTTCCTTAAAATAACGGTAGTTTCTTATATTTTTTTGAAATTTCTTTTCCCAACCATTTTATCAAATTATTCTACAAAATTCGATTCCTGTTCAAGAATTTTCATCTTCATTAAGTTAAATTAATATTAAATTTCATTATTATCCTTTTTTCAGAAAATGAAAATTCAATAATTTTTCTGTTATTTTCTGTTTTATTTTTTTTGCATCAAAAGTACCTATAGTTTTCCATTACCAAGATATAGTAAAAAAAATGTTCAATACTGATGGTTTTGTTTGATTTTGAAACCCAAATTTAATTGAATTTTTTGAAACTGAATTGTGTGGTTAACCGAAAAAAAAAATCGAAAAAAAAAATGTAGGTAGACATATTTACAAAACAAATCAAATATAAAATCAAGGAATTGTGATAAAAATAATGGTCTATCAAAATATTTTAATGTTTGCACAATTTATTGATTTTCTGGCATATTTCTGCAAAAGGTACCAACATATTTTTTTGTTAACAAAAATAATCAAAATAAATGGATATTTTCAATAAAAGAATCAAAACATATTTTATTATGAAACAAAATAAAAATAAAATTTTAAAAACATAAACATATAACAAAACAAAAAGGCGTGTTAATTTAATTCCAATTGTTCATTTTATTTCCTTCTGGTTTAATATTTTAATGACTCTTAAGTTTATTTTAAAAAATAGTCTGTATTTTGGGAAAACTAGCAATATATTCAATATTTTGACCGTGTTTCGAAAATATTATCAGACAAAATGATGCTAAATTGAATTTCTGTTAATTATATTATAGTTTCCTTCTTAAATTGTACATCATTTAATAAATAAGATTTTAAACTTTAATTTAACGGTTTCGAAAATTTAAATTTTAAGTGATTTTGATATCTTTATGAAAAGGATTCGTTCATCCAGGATGCTACAATTGTTAATTAATTGGTTTTTCCTTATCAAGTTTTTGTATTTAGTTCAATTTATGTTGAGCTTCAGTAAAGTAAATGCAGATATATGAAGTATTTCTTGAACTCTATCTGGTCTACTAACACTTAAACTTAAAATTCCTTGGCAATATATATTAACGTCGTCTACGGAGTCTAACATTTCAAATGATTTATAAAAGAAAGGTTATTTTCTCTAACTACTCTACTTACATAATTATCTACTGGGCGATATTAAATGAAAAGTGAATTTGAAGATTTCACACATAGTCCTTTGTACCATTGCGTAACCTGTACGATAACCATAGTCATGTGATGGGATTTTAATTTAAAAATCCAACATATTCTGCCTCTCTCTCCCCCTGCCTGTACGCCTGAAATAAAACAATTGATTCATGTTTGGCTATTAGATATTATCTGATGAGTTGATATGTTAGATCATTGGGCATACATGTGAATCTTAACTGTAGATTTTGCGAAAGAAATGATGATATCGAGATCATACATTTTATATGCATTTGCTTCACTATATAAAGGAAAGGGCGGAAATATTTCAGTAATTTCTTTTTCAAAAATTTTAAGTGAACTCTCAGGCATAAATCTAAGAAGTTTTTAAAACGTTTCCCGTGAGAGCAATATCACCGTAAAAACGAAACTTAACATTAACTCTTTTTAATAGATTCTACTATACGTTTGAATGTGCACCACGAACCTAGACTGAAGTGATAAATGACATGTTAGCTCCGGCTTCATCAATAAAAAGACACTACCACTACATAAATCGTATTTCCATTTGCGTATACCATATTTTATTAATTAAAATTCTTTAATTACATTAAAAAATTGAACCTTGATGGCATTGTCGTTGACTATTATAAAATTAATAAATATGCCTTAATTAAAGAATTAAATTTTTTCAACATAAAAATATTTGAAACAAAATTGTAAAGTTTATATTTATATTTGAAATGAATTTCTTTCGTAAACAAAAATTGTGCTATTTTTACTTTAAATATTATAGATGTAATAAAATTATTTATGATTTTCTAATGAAATTATTAAAAATTTACTAAATTAGGATGGTATTTAATGAAATGAAAACTATCAAAGAAATTTTATTAGTCGATAAATGACACATTTAAAGTAGACTGCTTTATAGTAAATTATTTGTTCAACAGTCTATGCAATCTTTTAAATCGAATAAACCACCAAATACATATTTCGATTCGAATTTTTCATTCCTTCTCATTTAATTGACTGTAAAATTTACCAGAACTTAACATCTTCAAACATAAAACAAAAATAATATGAGATGAGATCATATATAGTGTAAATAATTTTAATCCCTTCTCATGAAATTTTTAACCTTAATAACCTAAAATAATTTCTTTTACTTTTATCATTCAAATTTGACAACTTTAAACAACTATAAATTCCAAATGGTAATTAAATTTTAATTTAAGTAATTAAATGGGAAGCAATTAACAACTAGAACACTTAATTATTATTATTTTCACATATGTATGTATCTTCAAATAAAATTTCTAAATTTTATCACAAAGAAATTTTTAATTAAACATAATTAAATAATCGTCAAATACAAACAAATTTTAAAATATAATTTTTCGACATAAAGAATTTTCAAATTTATCATATAAAATAAAATACATAATATGTATTTGGACTCTTATACAACAGAATCCATAAGATACAGATATAATTAATATTTTTTAGATATATGAAAACAGGATGTCTCGCCAGATGGTGATAAATACTCTAAAATGTGATAAAAGAAATCAAAATAGCTTAGCAAAAATTTTTATGATGTGTTTTGTTTTTGCCGAAAGAGAAATGGAAGTAGAAGGGGCAAAATATAAAATTTTATAATTTCTTTACAGTTATTTTAGTTGCAACTAAGTAACGAACTTAGAATTTACTATTTACGGGTATTGATTTTTAGGACAATAACTATTGAACCAAATAATCAACGACTTAGTGGAAATAATGACGAACGAAAATTAAGATTAGTCTAATATGAATTATAAACGCCTTACACTTCTTAAGGCAGTGAAAAGAAAAAATAAATTCTTCTAAGTAAACTAATTATTTTGAAAATTATTGGATTAGAATGCAATTGAATATTTTTTACTGCAATAGAAAAATTTGTAATCTATCTATACCATTATTGTTTACTGCAACCTCTGCTTTAGATTTTTTTTATACCCATACAGAAGTAATTCTTAGGATATAAAAAATTCATCATTACGTTTATAAAGAGATTGTTTATGAGACATAGATATGGCACAATACATATATTATTGAACAGGTTTGAAATTTTATATCAATTCGGATGTCAGTCGGTTCTTCTGCACTGTACTATAACTCATAAAATAATGAAGCTTCTGAATCTTCTGAAAAAAATCTTCTGAAATCTGGAATCTGAATCTGAAAGTTTGTGAAAAAAAAGTTTACTTTGATGTCAAGAACTTCTACAAAATTAAATCAAGTTTTATGGTAACTACTTCTGTGAAATTTTTTTAGGGCAACGGGTTCACGTAGCTGTCTTACAATTCCAAAATTTCCGTAAATATATCTCGGTAGTTATTTAAGTTACATGTCCGATTTTTTTAAAAGATGATTAAATTCTATAGTTTACAGCATAAGTTATACACTCTTCCTTATTTTTGTATAAAATACAATCAAATATTTATTAAGAATTATTGTTTTCTCGCCAGAGGCAATTTGTACTCAAAAACCTATGTATGTTTCCACGTGTAATGTTTTTTCCAACCAAACATGTACAGATATAATATTTCTAGCATCATATACTGTAGTTTCGTATAGGTAAATACATACATACATACATAAATCATATCACAGATAAAAATTTCCATTAACATTCCTTTTTAATTTTAAAATTTTAGAAAAATAAATTGGCATTAAGAACTGGATAGATTAGTAGAAGTGCATTATGCTTTTGTAAATTTTAAAAAATAATTTTAATCACTATATGGAAAATAAAATTTTGTAGTTTTTGCCCAAAAAAAAAAAAAAAAACTTAAAATTAAAATTAAATGACTCTTTTAAACAATTTAATTTAATTTAATTAAAAATAATCTTTTAATCCTTTTCTTTTACAGGTAAGTTTTAAATTAATTGAATGACAAAAACAAAAATAATTAAAGAAATTAAAAGATTGTAAGTAAAAAAATAATATTGAGATTTTAAATGTAAATTTCAAATCGTAAGTTAAAAAAAAAAACAAACAAAGCTCAGAATTTTGCAATTAATCATTCAAGTGCATCCATTTTTTTAACAATAAAAATATCTTTGCTCTTTTGAAGCTCAATACCGTTAAAACCATAAACAATTTCAATAAAGCCATAATAAATTTTTAAAACGACCATCATATTGCCTTGTTGTTGAGATATGTATCAAAAAAAATAATTGGGAAGGATTTTCGATTTAGTTAGAAAATCAGGATTTCAATAATTTGTTTAGTGAGGGATTGAAGCGGCACCCTCCACCATTTTAAATCTTTTGTAGTTGGAATATGTATGTAACAGAAGTAATTAGGAGACATTTTATAGTTAATTACAAAATCACGCCTTTTCTCAAAATGAGCTTTAATTCTGGAGAATTCAGGATTTGGTTACAAAATCATAGAATTCCAATAATTAGTTTAGTGGACGTTTGGGGGGTAATAGCCTCCACAATATAAAATTTTTTGTTGTTAAAACATCTATACAAAAAATAATTAGGTGAAATTTTAGAGTTGGTTAATTAAGTTTAATAGATTTTCTTTGAAAGCAGTTTAAATCGATTCAGACATAACACTAATATGGGATATATGGCTTTATGACTCATTTGAATGGATTTATAACATACCACCGTAAAAAGCAACCTGATTGTAATTAAGTTTGACAAGAATGTTTTTTTTTTTTGTCAACTGGTTATTTAACACGATTTTTCAGATTTTCAAATTTCTTTCTGCTTTGTTTCACGATCAGATTTTCTTTAGTTTCAAAATTGAATGTAATTTATTTGATTTCAAACCCAAATTTTTTAATTCTTCCATATCGAAAAAATTTTCATCAGAGCTCATATTATTGTAAAAATAGAGTTTGAAATTACAGTCACTTTTAATAGTGGTATTTGAAGGTGTTTTGTAAAATCGACTCCGCCTAGATATTTTAATGAAATAATTTAAATATTAATGAAATATTAAGTCTCTGTGGTCTAACGGATAAAGGACAAGGGTGTACAAAATACGGTGAACATTGTGTAAAACACAAATACGGTGAACACCTCAAACACCGTGTAAAATGAAGTTTAAAATCCCACAAACGTCGTCAGAATAATTCCGTCTTAATACATTTATAAGCACACTCCAAAAAGAAAAGTTGTGGAATTGTCTCGTCACGTTTATATGATAAAATAAACTTTGATATTTGATATTTAACTTTTATTTAAAATATTTGACGATAATATTTTCCCTATCGTGATAAAGATATTTATAACGCATTAAATCAGTCAAAGAAAAATTACTCGTTCGGTTTACGGAATCTTGCTTGAACTGATTCGATACATATTCCATCTTATAAGGCTAGACTTTCTTTGATTAACTTAAATTCACTCCAATTATACGATGTAGTGGCTGATATCATATTTGTCCATAATTCAATTTAAAATGTTTAAAAATTACTACTTTATTAAATGTACTCAAAAGAATTAAAAAATTTTCATTTCCACTGTAGCTGGAAATGCGTAATATGTACTTAGAATTTTGAAGTCCTTATTATCAGAAACAGAATGTTCTGTTTTCCATAGCATATTGTTGCGATAATATGATTGAAATAAGATATGAAAATAACTTATAACTCATAAATTATAATTATTTTCTGCATAACCGAGTAAAATGTATTTTCATCTAAAAGAGAAAAGAAAATTATTTTTTGAGTGGATTTCATAAATTAAATTTAAAACATTTTCAATTGTATTTGTATTTTAAATTCTTAAATTTCCTATTGATTTTTAATTTAAATTAGTTGCAATCACGGTACACTGGTTTCAGTCACAATTAATCTAATAAAATTGAAAGAACTTTTAATTATTCTTAAGTTTACAGTTAACAAAACTTATAAAAAATAAATTATCATTAAAGAAAATTATCTCTTTTATTTAAAAGTTTTCCAGTAGTGAAAAGCCAAAAATAAAATGTAATATCGAAACAGTTAATCCCAATGTATAACACATACATTCAATCCAATACATCCCACAGATATTTTCTTTATGTTATTTTAAAGTTTCAACTGTTTCTGAATTCTAATTTTGCTACATTTTAAACCTATTTTAAGCCTATTTAGAAAATTAAAATTTTTCAAATTTAATTTTTTACAGTTAATTGAATTTGAAATTAACAAAAAAAAATTTTCATAAGTAGCTTTCATTCATTTTTGGTTTTTTTTTTATAAAACCATGATTTTTGTACAACTTCTAAGTACGTTGTTTTATGCAAACCAAGAGAACTTTTATTTTAAGATTTTTTTATTTTTTTGTCCAAAAATGTAATTTATTACAAGTCTTAAAAATTATTACAATATTACTTCTGACATTCACATTCTTTTACAAAAGTTTTTTTTTTTATTTTTTTTTTTTTCTGAAGAAATTTAAGGACTTGTAAGCACAAAAACTGTTTTAAAAATATTTTTAGATTCAAACCTTGTAAACAAAAATCGCAAAACGAAAAAAAAACTTTAACAAATGAAAAAATTCAAATTACATAATATATATTTTAAAATTCCACAGGTAACACAAATAAATACCAAAAACAAAAAAAAAAAAAAAAAGAATGATATTTTTGAAGAAAACAAAGAAAAATAATGTTGAATTTACAAAGTATGTTGTCCAAAGGGATATTTTTTTTTTTTCTGATAGTCTAAGGACAAAATAAAAATTTAATGCACCAGTAGTATATATTGTATTTTTATTTCCTTAACAAACAAATAAATCAAATGCAGAATGAAGACATGAAAATTTATTATTTTCTTTTATTTTTATATCATGAAAACAAAAATTTTTGTTATCATTGCATGTTCCAGTCTTGGTTTAGAATGTCCTTGAAAAATTACTTAATTTTTAAACTCAATAAATATTTCACTTTTTAGTATCCTTTAATATAAAATTTATACAAAATACCCTGAACTTATAAATTATAAAATAAAATTTGAGTATCACATAGATTTCGTTTAATGATTGAATGATTCTACTAAGAAACATATTATAAATGTCCTTTAAATAAAGATTTTTATAAAAATGAATATATCAAAGAAAATCAAAGCATTATTAATTAAATGTTGTGTAGAAAATCATACAAACAATTCTTTTTTTCTGTAATATTTAATCTTAAATTTTTGACATTTGAAATACAATCTAAAATCAAGTAAAACATGATAAATATTTAGGGTGACTGACATTACAAAATTTTATTCGTTAACAAAGAATTTACCAAAACGTAAAGGTTCAATGGTTGGAAAAATCAGATAATTAAGATTTTTTTAATAAAAAATGTATGTCTTTGTTCATCATATTTGACTCATCTATTTATTAAACATATTTTTACAAACTATCATTTCTGTTAAACGTTTTTTTTTTTTTTTTGCAAAACTTGAACCTTTTTCGAAAGGGAATTTTGTGAAGTGACTTTTTTGCGAAACAAATATTGAAATTCACGAATCTCGAAAATCGAATTAGAATTTAAAAACGACTTATCCGCCTATTTATATGGTTAAGATCTTTTTAGAGTACCTATAACATTTTCTAAAACAGTTTAAATTTAGTTAACTTATAACATTTACCGTTTACCATATATAGATTCCCAAACTTAAAATGTATCCTTTTACATTTAGAAAAAAAAACTTAATTTTGCTGTTTTGAAAAATTTTACTAGAAATTTTGCTTTTATTTTATTATATTTTGAAAGTGTGAAAAATTTCTGGTTTTTATTTGTATGCTCTAGTTATATAATATATATCATAATTTTTTATAGCACACTTTTTTGAGAATATAACAAAAGGCGAATAATTTGGAATACAGTTGAAAACATATTAGAAGTGTGAATAATATATGTATATACATCCTACAAGCGTAAAATCGAACCTTTTTAACTGAAAAATTTCCAGTATTGAACACCGGGATCGCAGAATCAAATTTTTCAATAATGAAATACCGCTTTTTAATATTCGTTCAGATTTGTACTACCTATATGTCAAGATGTCAGTTTTGCAATATATTTTTTATTGTAGATTATTTCTAAAAGTGTAGACTATAAAAGTGTTCCATATTTACGAATAAGATATCACTTGTTTTTCTGGAAAGTATTCGACATTATAAAATGATATTCTATTGAAACCATGAACAAAACTAAATAGTACTATAAAATGTAATATTTGCATACTTTTAGGAGAGTTGTATAATTTTTTTAATTCTTAATGAAATCGAACAGACTATATAAGAAATGGAAGTATTTTTTTTAATCTTAAATTATATATATAATATATATATATATATATTTTATTTTTTTGTTAAAAAAAAAGAAAATCTTTTTATTAACGTAAATACCAAAAAATAAAGAAATAAAAACTTTCAAATTACCCGTTTTGGTCATAAATGCAACCAAAAAAACGGAAACTAAAGTACATCAAAAAAATAGTATGAAAATATTTTAGATAAGTAAATGATAAATCGAAGTATGTTCATTAATTTCAGTGTCCTTGATAAATAAAAGCAAAAAAATATGTAGAACCAAAATGATTTTAGAAAAAAAACTTTGCTTTAATTTAAAGAAAATATCAGAAAAGTGTTTAACAGTAAATTAAAATATAATCTAAACTTTTTAATCTTAACCACTTCTGCTTAAAAAATTTGTCGAAATTTTGTTGAAATTTGTCGAAAAATTGCAAATTTTGGTATTCTGACACCTCATGATTATTAAATGCAGTTCAGAAACAACTTGGGAATGCTTTGGAGTGACCAATTTTTCAGTTAAAAGGGTTTAAGGACGCATCTGCTTTACAAATTTCGTGCCTTTTAATAAGAAAAGAGTTCATAATCTAAAATGACAGATTATATGAATCTAACAATAAATAGATTGATTTATAAGTTGTACTTGTAAGTTGCACTTATAAATGACTTTATATCTTTTTATTTTCTTATTTAAAATTTTATACATAATAAATATTTTTGGTTGCACATTCTTTTAGAAAAAAAAAAAACAGAAATGTTGAAAAAACTAAAACGTTTTTGGCAATTTTTAAAATAAATCCTTGATAATATCAGAACAATAATAATAATAAAAGAAAATGTTTGAGTTTCTTTTTATGTTCCATTTTATTTTGTTTTTATTGTTATTTTTAAAATAGTTTCGCTTAAGGCGAATTTATTTTAAAAACTCTCTAGAAGGATACTGTATTTTAAAAAATTGTATACCAATATATACAAACATTTTTTTTTTTTATTTTACTTGAATTTTGTCTTAATGTAACTACTTTATTTTTTTTTTTTTACCTTAAAATTATATACCATAAAAAACTTAATCCTTATTTATATATGCATGTATTTTATATCCTTCTGATCGAAATTTTTTGATCTTATATTTTACTTTGATGACGTCAATAATTCGATTAAATTTTTCAGTATTTTATAAAACAGATATAATTTAACTTAATTTATAACTTATATTATAATCTGAAAAAATATTTTTAATATAAAATGAATGCAACATTTAAAATAGTTAAACATTATTGAAAAATTAGAGTGAACCATTTAAAAATTTCTTTTATCCTTCTAATTCACTAATAGAAATGATACTTAATAATAGTGATACAATTTTTATCTTTTCTACAATTATGAAATTAGGTAATATCTATTTTATTTAAAATTGTTTTATTTGATTAAAACATGATGATAAATGATGGTTTTTTTTTTTTAAACAAAATGATTATCCCAAAGTATTTCATTAAATAAAAGGCAATAATATAGACCTTAACAGAAGAGGGCTATATTATGTGAAAATAATTTTTGTAATATTAGTTTTAAATAAATTAAAAAAAAGGATTCTATTAAAAATAAATTACAACAAATATGAAACAATCCATTTTCGCAATACTGTTGATAAATTGAACATAAATATGAAAAAGAATTTGTGAAATTACGCTATTTAACAATCCAATAATGTAATCATGAAGAATAGAAAATAAGTTAAATAACTTGATGTTTATTTTCACAAGAATCTAAATTACGCTGACCACATTAATAATATGTTATACCTATAAAGCGAACAAAGCATTCATGGCCTGCAATTAACTATTTTATAATATATCACATACAGAGTCAAGATCATTTGTTACCAAAAACTCATACAAAAACTCATCAGTTGCATAAGCTATACCAACTGGTACAATATTAGTGCAAGTTTGATAGAAAAATTAAACTATATCCTTAAATTAAACTATAATCCTTTTTATCCAAATAAGATAACTCTTTTTTAGATCAGCTCTATATAGAGTCAAAAAAAAACAGGAATTGACAACTTTATAATAAACTTAGTCAGAAATGATTTTGACAGCGCAGAACGATTTATTATCGCACATATATTATCATAACGAGAAATGCATAAAGAAAAGATTAAAATCGAATTATATTGCACCCGAACTTTTTATATTTCTTTAGAACTTTTTTTATTTCTTTAGATAAAGAATGTTATTTTCAAAATCAAAATCATTTCTCACTATTATTTCGTTATAATAGATGGTTTACATTACAAAAAAAAATTTAATACAATCGTAATAAAATTAAACACCAAGAGTTGAGAGTTGACACTCATATGTCTTTATCCCTTTACAAGGATACATTAAAACAAATGTTTGATGGTTAAGTAGAACGTTGTATATATTAACAATATACACTTTAGTGGTATAGGAACTACGTTTCGTTTTTTTTTTTTTTTTTATTTTCTATTTTAGCTTAGGGCAAGTTTTAAATTAAAATACGAATAAGGAATTATAATGGTTCTCTTTTCTTTTTTTTCAACAATTATATACCAAGAATAACATATCCTTAATATAATAATGATAAAAATTACGAATAATAAAAATTTAAAATCCCAGAAGAAACAATTAACAAACAAAAATACTACTGATACAAAAACAAGTAAATGTAACAGTAAGTCGATGCAACCGACTTATTAATACCCTACACCTGAATAATTCGAATTAAATTAACAATCCATAAGTGTTTTTGGCAGTGCTTGAACTTCTTCCCTTTTCTGTCTTATTCAACTCGAATTTCAAGAACGTAAAAGAGGCATCCGCTTGGGATATTCTTGACACTCACCCCTTGTATAAAATTTTAAGTTTCTATCTTAATTATTTTCGAAGATTGGTAGTCCTTGGGATGTTTGTGTCAGCTACCCGAATTGCCACTCCAATTCATCGAATCCATCTCAGGAACATAAAGAAAACTTGCCAGAACACCATTCTATTAAATTTAAAGGTTCTACTTTTGTTGGTTTTGGAGATATGCTCGTTGCTCTTGTGCTCGTCCGGAAGTTTCCAAAATACGAACCCATGGTTCAAATTCTTTCAAATGTCAGTTTCCAATTTTACAGAAAAGGAAACATAACAGAACACCTTTGTACTAAAAATAAAAGTTCTATCTTTGTTGGTTGTGGAGATATACTCGTTTGATCTGGGGCTCGTCCGGAAGCTTTCAAGATTTTAACCCATGGACCAAATCCTCACAAATTTCAAAAACATAAATCAAACATGAAGGAACACCATTCTGCCTAATTTAAAGGTTATATCTTTGTTGCATTTGGAGATAATATCATTTGCTCTGAGGCTCGTTCGGAAGCTTTCAAAATCCGAAGCCAAGGACCAAATCCTCTCAAATTTCAGAGGCCTAAATCATACATGAAAGAACACCATTATGCCAAAAGTAAAGGTTATATATTTGTTGTTTTTGGAGATAATCTCATTTGCTCTGGGGCTCGTTCGGAAGCTTCCAAAATCCAAACCCATGGACCACATCCTCTTAAATTTTAGAGACATAAATCAAACTGGAAGAAACATCATTATAAAAAATTTAAAGGTTCTATCTTTATTGGTTTTGGAGATAATCTCGTTTGCTCTGGGGCTCGTTCGGAAGTTTCCAAAAGCCGAACCCATGGACCAAATCTTCTCACATTTCAGAGACTTAAATAAAACATGAAAGAACACCACCCTGCCAAATTTAAAGGTTATATCTTTGTTGGTTTTGGAGATAATCTCATTTGCTCTGGTGCTCGTTCGGGAGCTTCCAAATCCAAACCCATGGACCAAATCCTCTTAAATTTCAGAGGCCTAAATCATACATGAAAGAACACCATTCTGCCAAAAGTAAAGGTTATATCTTTATTGGTTTTGGAGATAATCTCATTTGCTCTGGGGCTCGTTCGGAAGCTTCCAAATCCAAACCCATGGACCAAATCCTCTTAAATTTCAGAGACATAAATCGAACGGGAAGGAACACCACCCTGCCAAATTTAAAGGTTATATCTTTGTTGGTTTTGGAGATAATCTCATTTGCTCTGGTGCTCGTTCGGAAGCTTCCAAATCCAAACCCATGGACCAAATCCTCTTAAATTTCAGAGGCCTAAATTATACATGAAAGAACACCACCCTGCCAAATTTAAAGGTTATATCTTTGTTGGTTTTGGAGATAATCTCATTTGCTCTGGTGCTCGTTCGGAAGCTTCCAAATCCAAACCCATGGACCAAATCCTCTTAAATTTCAGAGGCCTAAATCATACATGAAAGAACACCATTCTGCCAAAAGTAAAGGTTCTATCTTTATTGGTTTTGGAGATAATCTCGTTTGCTCTGGGGCTCGTTCGGAAGTTTCCAAAAGCCGAACCGATGGACCAAATCTTCTCACATTTCAGAGACTTAAATAAAACATGAAAGAACACCGCCCTGCCAAATTTAAAGGTTCTATCTTTGTTGGTTTTGGAGATAATCTCATTTGCTCTGGTGCTCGTTCGGAAGCTTCCGAAACCCAAACCCATGGACCAAATCCTCTTAAATTTTAGAGACATAAATCGAACGGGAAGAAACATCATTGTACAAAATTTGAAGGTTCTATCTTTGTTGCTTTTGGAGATAATCTCGTTTGCGGAGATTATCTCCAAAAGCCCGGAATCATTCGGAAGCTTGCAGAATCCGAACCCATGGACGGATTTTGTCCAGATTCGAACTTAGCCTTTCTTTCGTAATTAGTAACCTACTATATAAATTTCATCAAGATAGCATCATTATTTTTTGAGTTATCGTGCGTACGGACGGACGGACGGACATCGCTAAATCGACTCCGGCGGTGATCCTGATTCAGAATATATATACATGTCTATACCTAACTCGCTTCCTTTTGGTGGTT